>JAAOAW010000345.1:0-458572 GCA_013186925.1 Fusarium succisae
GCTTGTCTGTTTCACTCGCTTATCATGTACGTTACTCTAATTCCTACCACGCTATTAAAATGCCCAAAGTCACGTCCAGCTGCGAGTTGATGGACAATGCGTTCCCCGCAGGCGAAGTCAAACTCAAAGGGGACTTTTTTATTGCCCAAGATGAAGCAGGCGAGAACATGATATTCTCGATCGACGACGACGGCGCGCTTCAATTGATTCTCAGGGATGAAATGGGAGATAACGTCATTGTTCATCTAAGCTCCAAGTTCGGAGTGGCCGCCACTGAAGTTGTCACCGCTTTGGCCGTAAACCAAGACATAGACGGCACTATCCATCTTGTCTTCGCCGCCAACCAGAAGGATGGCTCCAGCAAGCTATATGTTGTTGAGCCCATGGCACCGAAAAGGCAAGACTGGAATACGACTGAAAGTCTGACCGGTCGATCGTACTCGGGCGAGCAGTGGGCTATAAACATTCGAGAATTCCTCATTGTAAGGCTCATTGCTACTTTGCACCAATACCATGCTGACAAGAACTAGGGATCAAGCAATGACAAGAAGAACTCATACCCGTGCTTCTATATGACGTTTAATCATATCGACAAGACAACTGAAGATGTCTGGGCCGTGTGCGTCGACACCGCTACTCGTCAATGGTCTCGACAAAAGACATTCGAGCTGCCAACCAACGCAATCAAAGTGGTTGACAAATGTCCCGCTAACATACCCCTTCATCGCGGACTCTTCGTTCTATACAAGGAAAGCGATTCACTGCAGCTCAAGTTTGTTGGATTCAACCCAACCAAAGAAAATCCCACACTGCGAAGCTTTCCCCAGCCAGTACCCAAGGGCGCTACGGCGTTGGCCCCTTTCGAGAGTCACTCAGGATTCACAGATCTTCTAGTCTCTGGCGTCGATGGCCTAAGCTACAGAACTGCACAGCAGGTATTCCAAGTCGACAAAACTCCTTTCAAAATGCTCAGTTCCGACCCTGCGTTTCATAATGCTACACAAATGCAGGTTGCTCAGACAAAGGATCATTTGTCGATCTGGACTTTGAGCCCCGAGAAGGCTTTGTCATATCAAGAGTTCTCAGTACCAGAAAAGGGACAGCTACCTACTGAGCTTTCACCTGCCATACCACTTTTGAACAAGGTGGGAAAAGATGGTAGATTTTCTTGTTTGAGGAACCCAAAGCTGGGACAAAGACTTTTCTTTGTTGATGACACTGGCTCTATCAGGGTGTTTGAGCAGAGTATTGAGAGTGGATTGTGGCAGCAACCCACGGAAGTCTCTATTCCCCATTCTGACAAGATGATTGAGTTCTCATCGCATACTATCCTTGTCACTGTCGAAGAGAACGACGGCACACCGATGGCTCTAGAGCCCTTACTTCTGTCCAGCTCGATTTCGGTGGACTGTCTCGTCAATGGTGTTTGGATTCGTACGTCGCCCACAGACAAAAAAGAAGTATCTACCGATGCATCGGGCCAACTGACCGTCATCATCCGAAGCGAAGGTCTTAGTACACCTGTCATAACTCTCACTAGTGGCACTCCAGGCAAGAAGATCTTCTCAGGTGGCAGACTAGAGATAGATCCCATGCAGAAGCTCTGGTCTACCATCGGAAAGATCTCATCTGCTGAGGATCTCAAGAACATGAAGCTCCCTGATGGATCCAGCTTTGTGCGAGAAGGCCTTTCTGAGAAGGAACTTGAAGAGGCTGCCAAGACGCTCTCACATTTACACAAGGTGAAAAGTGAAATGGCTGACGATGAGGCAAACGGTATCTTTGATTCGATCAAGCAAGGTTTCCAGACAATCGCCCATCGTGCTTGGGGAGCCATCAAGAGCATCACTGACAAGATAAAAGAAGTCGTGGAAAGCGGCGTCAACAAGGTGATGGAGGTAGTCGACATCGCTGTAAAGAAAGTCAAAGAAGCCTGGAACTTTGTCATCGAGGTGAAGGATAAAGTATGGAATTTTGTCCTCGAAACCGCATCTCAGGTCGCAGCAGCTATGCAAACGGTCTTGGACACCATAGTGAAAGGTTGGGAATACATCAAGGAGAAGATTGGATTCATCTTTAACTGGGGCGATATCGTCAAGACCAAGAACATGATCGCCAACATGACTACCCAGGGCATACTGCTTCTGGCAGATGGTACACCCTACATTGAGATCAAGGCTCATGCTTTCTTCGACAAGATGCGGGCCAAGATCAAAGAGCTCAAGGATAGCAAGCTACCCCCTGGCTTCAACGATCTCAAAGCTGGTAAGAATGAGGAGATGCGGAAGAAAGCAAGGGAAAAGGATGGTGCCAAGGACGAGATCAACAAGACGGACAAGGATACCAAAACGCCACAAGCGCAGTATGGCTCCTATCATTTAAAGCACAGTCGAGGCAACGAAGCAAAGAAGAGCACGCCTTTCGATCGTATTCTTGACAGGCTCAGCGATGTCATGGAAGAAGCAGGACAGCTCGCTTCTCGGCTATGGGACAACATCAAGGATCTCATCGATCTTCACGGCGAAGTATCCATCGGTACTCTTTTGACGAAGCTAGGTTTTGAGCTTCTGGAGGATATCCTCGATGTGGTGGAGAGCATGCTGATGGCATTTCTGGGGAATATCAGCGATTTGCTCGTGTTGATCGCTGACAAGATTAATGAGACCATCAAGATCCCAGTTCTGAGCGCTTTGTACAGGAAAGTCAGTGGAGGAGCGGATCTTACACTTCTCGATGCGATTAGCCTGGTCATCGCAATCCCAGCTACTATTGTGTTCAAGCTTGTGAATGGGGAGAGTCCATCTAAGATGGAGGGCGCGGAATGGCTTACCAAGCCTAATGCTCTGCGTGGGAAACTTCGTACACGGATGGCTGGTCTCATCAATGATTCTATCGAGGCTTCATATGCGCCTGTCATTACCAAGAGAGCCGTGGCCATTCCTATCAACCAGGACGTCGACACAAGCTCCGCTGAGAAGCTCGTCAATAGCAACTCCGACATGGGTCCTGTTGTTGGAGCGCTACAAGCCCAGACCTTTTCGATCGCATCGTCTGGCCACGAAAGCGACGAGGAAAACAGACGAAGAAACCAGATGGAGAAGGGCTACAGGGAATACCGCGAGACAGCTCACCCCATCATACGTCTGTTGCAATCAGGACTGCCCTCCACTTCAATTCTCGACTACACATTCATTATATGGCCGACCCTGTTAGATCCAGTGTCAAGCCGTAACTTCTTGTCATCCTTAGCGTCACTGCTCAGCTGGATCTGTTCCGTAGATCGCTTCGTGACATTTGAAAACGAAAGCATCTTATCAGCAGAGACAGACACACCCGGCTTCATTCCCAAATTCGCTCTCTGGATCGCCAGTGGTATTCCAATTCTCGGCTCGTTTATCCACAAGAAGCTCGGCTATGTTTTTGGTGTTATCTCAGGGGCTTTCCAGGTTTTTCTGCTTGCGTGGGAGCAGATTGAAGTGTACGCACACTGTAACGAGTACTCGGTTTACCTAGCTCTTGAGGAATGGCTGATCACCGTCGCGAAACTTGTTCACTATAGTGCAGGGGTGAGCGGGAATCCACCTACTGCCAAGGTGGCGTTGGTATTGTGTAATGCTGGGATGGCGATGGCGACTGCGAGATCAATTGCTGAGAGTTTGGGGAAGACGAAACGCTTGTATTCTGGGGTGAGCCCTTGCCCTTGAGAAAGTAGACAATTTACTATTATATAAAGAATAACAATAGTATCTATAGCTTCTAAATAGAGATGTCTTGTAATTAAGGAAATAAATATTACTATTACGTATGTTAATAGTATATACCCTTTCCTTTGTAAAATTTATTTATAAGTATTTAAAAAAGTATCCTATTATCTTAAGCATCTTATAATTAGAAACAATAAATCTCCCTTATTAACTAAACAATTCTAGCTTCCTTAATATCTTCCTTTATTATATTATCTCCTTAACCCATTACCTATTAGTATTATCTCCTGTACTATCTATTCTTATAGTATCCTTGGAAAGGTTAATATAGATAATGAGCTTCTTTAATTTGGTACGAACTGGTAATACCAGTATATCTCGATCAGTTTAAGAATCGTGTTAGTACTACGTCTGATCTTTACATATTAGTTAGAGTTCTGATAAGCCCACCGGGGTTTATAGGAGCTCCAACGGTGACTTGAACAGCGCTAATTTCACGGATTGAAACAGCCTTATCTAGCTAACTTCACCACTGCGCCCACGCCAATGGTTATAAGGAAAGCCACATAACAGGTGGGCATCCCGATTCCCATACCAGGCCCCGAGAAATCGCATGCCCCGCCTTGACAGTTCTTTAAACCCCAAGCCTACCCCCCCAACAACCCTTAGCGCAGTCGGCATCACTATAGAGGGCAAGCACCTAAGTGTCTCTGATGGAGTAGAAAGATAATGCATTTACTAAAGCCTAAGCTAGATATATAATACCTACTGGCATGGATGTGAATGTAATTATTACATGAATCGGGCTGGCTGAGGATCTAATAGTCTTGACGCCACCACTAGAACCAAGCCACTGGCTAAAACTCAGAGTCTGAGCGTCACCGGCGCGCTAAACAAGATTTACATCTAGTTCAGAATCTCCAAGCTGAGAATAATCCAAGGCCATCGAAACAAAAGTAAACAATAATAGGAGTACATTACAAGGCTAATAAAATAATTAAATTCTTTTAATATTTCGATATATTGCTAACACAGCAACAGTTAAGACTTAACTGTAATAGAAACGGTATGACTGATTTGAACTATTTTCCCATGTTGCGGTCTAAGGTTGCTCTCCGAGACATGGCGCTCTGGTAGAGAGCTGAAACTCCAAGTCCAGAAGTGGGACAAGCCGTCCAAAGAGAACTAGTCAAACTATAGATTTACAAAGGATTGCAATTGGACAATTAGCGAGCTATTCGAAGTGTGGTAGGAGCTTTGGGCCCAAGTACTACAGCTAGTCAATTTCTCTATTGAAGGTATTTAGCTTTAAGCTCCATACATGAACATTCATTACACCCCCGATGGTTCGCGGTACGCATATGGTACCGACTTATCAAAGATAAAGCCTTGTAAGAATGGCGATGAATTCTGGTCGTATACATGAGCTCAGATAGCCCATTCCAATAAAAGGCCATCTTCCACCTACAGCCCTTCCCTTATTCACCGCTGTATCAGACATGTTCGATAGATCGGTTGCCTCGTCATGCAGGTCTGACTTCCATGTGATAAGAACGATCCAGAACCGATTACCCCGCTCGCGGAAATCGTAGGGTCTTCTTGATACGGAATGGAAGCGTAAGTCGACGTGGTTGCCTTTGATTACCGGTTATCAGCCATTTTCGATAAATCGGTTGCCTCGTCATGCAGGTCTCATTTCAGTGTGATAGAGCGATCCAGAACTAATTACCCCACCTGCAATAATCGTAAGATGTGCTTATGATGGAACGCAAGAGTAGATCGACATGGTGGTGATTACATCCGCCCCAGGGACGCACTTCGGAACTGTATATAATGCTGCTTTTCACGCACCAAGAGAGCCCTTCTCCATTACACCTTTAACAATCACTTTTTCTTATCTTTAAAGAAACGCCTTGATTAAAATGTCCGGATTTTCTTCCTTTCCCATCACCGGCATCAAAGCCGACGGCCAAGTCCATCCTCGCCCCGAAATCAACGCTTGGGCAAATAGTAACCCCATCCAACTATCCCTATACATCCGAGCCTTGCAGATCTTCCAGGCCATACCTTTTGAAAATGTTAAATCTTACTTCCAAATCGCTGGCATTCATGGCCTTCCTGCTACGTCATGGGATAGTGACCCCGTTCCAATGGAGGCAAGCAAATCTTACAAGGAGGCTAACTACGTATCGTCGGATATCACTCCTGATTTCTACTGTCCGCACAACTCTATCCTTTTCCCCACCTGGCATCGTGTGTATGTTCTACTGTTTGAGCAGCGACTCTGGGAGATCATGAACTCTGAGATCGTGACTCAAGTCACTGGCGATCAACAGGCTGTGTGGCAGGAAGCTGCTAATAGTTGGCGATTGCCATACTGGGATTGGGCTGCGGACCCCAGTGTGCCATCCATTGTTCGAGGGGATACTGTCTCCATCGTTGATTTCGATGGTAAAACTGTTGTATCCACCTCGAACCCGTTGTACCAATTCAGCACCGGCGCCATCTCAACCTTCCAGAAAGCGGGTTCAGTCCCTCTATTCAGTGATCAGTCTAGTCTTGGACAATGGACTATCTTTAACGATCCCCCAGTACGTCTTTCGCTCACCATGACGCCCATCGGGCATTGCTGATTTCAATCCTTCCAGATGGCCTATGCTTCTGGAACCAGCAGATGGGGTCTTAGCAATGTTAAAAACGGTAAAGATGTCTTGACACCGCAAGAGATTGCTGGCATTCAAAATAATGACTTGGTCGACATGGCACTACAAGACCCCAATTGGGCAGTCATCAAAATACCAGTCACGGATAAAAAGGGCAAAACGCATAACATTCCCACTGGCCTCTGTGGTTCAATTCTGGATCAAGTCAGCCGCCTCTTCGTTCCGTCCAACTTCGATAACTATGCCGAGTTCGCCACTGCTGCGCATAGTGGTAAGACGGAGCCAAATGGATGGCTGTCTCTTGAGATGATCCACAACTATATCCACGTCATGGTTGGAGGTCTTGGATGGACCCTGGACCCGTCTCGGCAAATTCGCAAGGACGTTGCAAGTAATTCCTATGGCCATATGTCCGATCTTGGCATGGCTGCCTTTGACCCCATCTTCTGGCTTCATCACTGCAACGTCGACCGCCAGTTTGCTATCTATCAGAATAACAATGGAAAATATCAGTGGTTCACTGGGCGGACACAGGGTACTGATCCTAGTGCCAAAGATAGCCTCTATCCATTCCACACCGATACCAAGTTCAGCCACTGGAATTCGGATGGCGTTCAGGATTGGACCACTCTTGGATACACCTATGCCGATCTGGCGCCTGAGACAGACTCCTCTGGCACTGCCCCTCTTGAACTTGTGCAGAAGCGCCTCACTGAAAAGTATGGAGTGCTACGAAGAGTTATCCACGAGGTAAGTTCCACACAGAATATTGAAGGTCTCGACAACGACTATGTCATCAACATCACTTACAATCGCTTCGCCTTGAACGGAGTGAGCTACAGTATCCACTTCTTCATCGGCAAGGAGAGTGATATTCCCGAATCTCCAGCGGATTACAAGCTTAGCGTCGATTACATCGGCGGTATTCACACATTTTCCTCCAATTACTGGACTCGCGGCAACGAGAACGGCGTTCACTGCCAGAACTGCCAAAAGCAGCAGAACAATCATCAGTTGTCGAAGGGCCAGCTCCCAGTTACTCTTGCTCTCCTGCAGCGAGCGCTGCATGACGATGAAAGATGGGCGGCGATTAGCCATCTTGGAAAAGACCATGTTGTTGAGTACATGACTAAACATCTCCATTGGCGAGCAGTCGCTGTGAGTATCCTTCTTTTCTCCAAGTCCGACTGAACTAACAAAAGTGCGATTCAGGTGCCGAATCAACTTCTTAAGACAGAGGATCTGCCTGATCTCAAGATTTTCTTCAAGGCCGGAAAGGCGGAGCATCCAGAGGATCCATCTAAGGCTTCTAAGTACTTTGGCTATGAGCATCAATGGGAAGTCACCAAGGATAAGCTTGGAGGAGCGAAGCCTGAGTAGATGTATTTACAGTTGTGTAGATGAGAGTTGTCATCACTATATATCCTTAGCTTCTACAATAGTACTTAAACGTGATTATTCTAAAAATCCACTTGACGGCCATCCATCAACCAGTTGAATGCCAAGACAAAGATATTGTCTGTTTGTTCTAGTAAATCAGACTTAAAAAATGACTGCAATGCCACTATTCCAACCTAGAGACCTCTCCAGCTGAGAACGTAGCAATTGGTAGCTTGCCATCGATAAAATCTCCAACAAGTCCTGCATAATAGCCCGCGTATTGAAACAAGTGTCCATGGCCACTACCCGGAAACATGACAAAGTTAGCTCTAGAGAGCTGCCTCGCAAGAACGAAAGAATTCTGTGTCGGAACAATGAGATCGTTGTCGCCACAAGTCACAAGCGTATCCTTCTGTATAGTTTGCAGAAGAGCATACGGAAGCGGATCTGCATCCCAGGTGAGGTACGCCTGAGTCAGATTGAGAAGAGGCTTTCCCGTGGTGAATAGTGCGATCTCGGGCTCGCCATTCTTGCCAGCTATACCAGCTCGTGACGAAGTACTCCTGTTGAGCCACGCAGCACCTTCGTCTCCTGTAGTGGGAGGAAAGAAAGCACCGATGGTGGGTGGGCCGGGAGTAGGGCTGAAGACAATAGATTGGACCTCATTCATGGGGCGTACCAAGTCAGGTCCAAGACTAGGACCCGTGCCTGCGAGGATCAATTTGCGAACGAGATCAGGAGAATCTAGCACAAGTTGTTGCGCGACATATCCTCCCATGGAGAAGCCCAAGACGTCAACTTCCTTGACATTAAGCTTCAAGAGAAGGACGTTGAGAAAGGCGAGGAGATTGATGGCAAAGCCCTTGATGCTTGTCGCGACGGGTCCCTTGCTATGACCTAGGCCAGCGTAGTCATACGTGATAAGCTGGCGACCTGATGCAGTGATGTTGTTGATCAGTTCAGGATCCCAGGTATCGATGGTAGATCGGACATGATTGAGCATGAGAAGTGGAGGGTGAGAACTATTCGACTTGCCGATGAGACGATAGGCAAAGTCGATGCCATCAGCACTGATAAACAAGGTCTTTGCAGTCTCTTGAGTAGACATATCGCAAGAGGAGATTTTTTGGTATTATTGAAAAGGATGAACAAATTATTGCTTGTAAGGAGAAGGTACCTGCAGCGTTTTAAACATATCCGTTGTCTTACTTCTTTGTAAATCCTGCACCGGCTCGCTCTACAAATGAACCCCTTTCTATTTCATTTCCGCCCAGGCGCCCGTGCATTAGAAATGGCTGTCGGTCAGAAATATCAACTATGCAAGAAGAACCTGACGGCTGACGTGACCTAAAATCTGACTAGGACCGGGACTTTCACTAAGCATATCAGTAATCAGGCCGGCTATATGACACAGCCCGGTAAAATTATCTAAATCGGAGCGAAGTATCATTTTAATCCCTAGTGACGAAGACTCGTCATGACAAATATAGAAAAAGGAATATACCATTAATATTTCCTATTTACTTGGATCCACCCATAGTCTTCCTACTACCTCTTCTTTTTCTATCTCTTCCAGGCCATTCGGGATATCCAGGAAGGGAATTTCTTTTAGAATTGGATCAATGCGCTTCTCCTCTAACAATCGCAAGACTCCCTTGGTTGCAGCCAAGTCAGATCCTAGTGTTCCTGCCACTGTCACTGACTTCAACACCACATCCTGGGTTGGCAGAGTCATGATCTCGTTGCCCAATCCAACCACTACTACTGTCCCACCTGGCTTTACCGCCGTTACAGAAGAAGCTGTGGTGCCACCGGCACATGCAAAATCGACAATTACGTCCAACGTGACGTCCTTTAGCTCCTCAAGGGATTCAAAGCAGCCAGCCGCCCCTAGCTTCAGGCCTTCCTCAAGCTTATGCTTTTGTAAGTCGAATCCATAAACTTTCGCCCCAGCTATGATAGAAAATTGGAGGCCTGCCATTCCAAGGCCCCCTAGGCCGATCACTCCCATGGTAACCCCGGGCTTTGCTCCGGCCTTGGACATGACAGCAAAGTAAGATGTGGCCAGTGCGTCCATGGCCACTGCGGCCTGGGCAAAAGAAACATTGTCGGGGATTTTGATAAGCCGGTTGACAGGCGCTGCAACATATTCGGCGTATCCTCCGTCAAATCCAATTCCAACAGCAAAGGCCCAGTCGTGCTCCTCTACAGGTTGACAGATAATGAGACAAGCAACCCGATCACCCGGGTGATAGTCTTTGACGGATGAGCCGACTTTGGTGACTATACCCGCAACTTCATGCCCGCATATGAGAGGTTTCTTTATCCAGCCATCGTAATAACCTTTGAGAAGATGGCAGTCTGAGTGGCACATGCCCGCGGCCTTGACCTGAATCTGTACATGCTCAGGTCCGGGCTCAGGAATGGGAGCGTCGATGAGTTCCAAGCCCGACTCAACGCTGGAGTATTGGAAGGCCTTCATTTTTCAAGTGAGGAAATGGCAATTTGGAAGATGGGGTATAAGTATATGTAAATCGTACGTCAAATAAGTTGAGATATTTAGCAGGGCCAGTGCATCCTTTAATAATCGGAGAGGCAGTTGCTGAGAAGTATCGGCAAATAACAAATACAGGAGCTAGTATTGGAGGAACATCGGATACAAAGTTGCAACTCATGTACCCAATACTGGTAACAAGAAGGTCGTACTGCATTCTTTCACATAATCCAAGCTGAGCCGAATTTCCTTGACTGGTGGCTATTGGCTACAGTTAGAAAGCACTAACGTTGATGGAGGTACCCACGACACGCACATGACGTATAATCAAAGGAAATGATTCGCACTGTACGCTGCCGCAGCGAGCGGGTCCTGCTTGGCGGCACCGCTTGCAGCTAGGTCAAGTGCCTCTGCCCCATGGGGTACTAATGGGATAGTGTCCTTTAGCTCCAACTCTGCTTGGACGCTTGAGCTTCCTCGGCAACCCTCGGTGTCTTTCGTATATCCCGGATTCGCCAAGGTATGGATGCAGGTCGCTGCGGTAGATACCCAGAGTGCGGACTGCGGAGGTGGGCACTGCTAAACCTGCCGCAGTGCGGAAGTTATGTGTGACACAAACTCGTTGTGTTGAGAGAGTAGCACGACCAATGTACAATGGGTCGTACCGTGTCTGGATTGTGTGCTTCCGAGTTGAAGACGTTGATATAAGGGTAGTCACTCCAACCCGTCAATTTCACTTAGTCCTAGAGCACCTCAATAATACCAATCATACTTTGCATTAAACTGATCCTCTACTTCATCTCCAAAATGGCCGCCCTTAGCAACAGACAAGTCAAGAACAGCAAGTTCAGCACTGACCTTGCTGACCATTCGGAGAGTCATGCCTCCAAGACCGGCCCATACGCCGACAACCAAGAGCTTGATGTTCTCGTCATCGGTGCTGGTTTCGGTAAGTTTGCCGCTGTTCAACACTCATGGCATATGGCAATCTAATAATATTGCAGCGGGAGTGTACATGCTCAAAACACTTCGTGAACGCGGTCTCAAGACGGTCATCTTCGAAGCTGGAAACGATCTTGGCGGCACTTGGCGATGGAACTGCTATCCTGGCGCTGCAGTCGACTCTGAAGTTCCCGAGTACGAGTATTCCTGGCCTGAAGTATATAACACTTGGTCTTGGCGCACCAACTACCCAAACTTCCAAGATCTTCGCAACTACTTTGATCACGTAGATAAGGTCATGAAGATCAAGAAAGATTGCTCTTTCAATACGAGGGTCGTCGGGGCACACTTTTCGACAGTTGAAGGGAAGTGGTCAGTCGAGACTGCAGATGGTCGAACGACAAAGACGAAATATTTCGTGCTGGGTACTGGTGTTGTGAGTCTATCACTTTTAGATGACCTTGTTCGCTTCGATATTGTTTTACTAACGATGCACTGCTTCATATAGTTTTCCAAAAGGTTTGTCCCCAGTTGGCCAGGGGTGGATAAGTTCAAGGGCATCATTCACCATTCGTCATTCTGGCCTGACGAGGAGATTGACGTTAAGGGAAAACGCTGCGGTATCATCGGCACTGGGGCGTCTGGTGTTCAAATCACCCAGGCCTGGGGCCCAAAAGCCGCTGAGGTCAAGGTCTTTCAAAGAGCCCCTAACCTTGCTGTTCCCATGCGGAGAAAGGCCCTCCCTGTTGAAGGCCAAGACAAGAGGCTTTATCCCGAACTATTCAAGCTGCGTGAGACAAGCTTTGCAGGTTTTACCTATGACTGGTGTGAGCGCAGTACCTTTGATGACACACCAGATGAACGTGAAGTCTTTTACGAGAAACTCTGGCAAGATGGTGGCTTCCGGTTCTGGGTTGCTAACTATAAGGATACTCTTCTTAACCCAAAGGCTAATGAGGAGGCCTATCGCTTCTGGGCCAAAAAGACAAGGGCTCGTATTAACTCTGAGAAGACTCGGGATTTACTAGCACCACTTGAAATGCCACACTACTTTGGCGTAAAGCGCCCTTGTCTGGAAGAGACATATTACGAACAGTTCAACAGAGATTCAGTACACGTCGTGGATACCAAGAACAACCCGCTCCGCGAGTTCACCGAGACAGGTATCACCCTCGAAGACGGGACTCATCACGAATTGGACGTCATCGCTGTCGCTACTGGCTTCGTAAGTTCTTTGGCTTCAGGTTATGAACTAGGACCTAACTTTGGCAGGACGTATCTACCGGCTCCATGACCCAGCTAGGCCTTCAGAGCATCAATGGAACTGACCTCGAGAAAGACTGGCTCCCTGGGGCCAAGACTTATCTCGGCACAACCGTGCCTGGTTACCCGAACATGTTCTCTATGTATGGTGCCCAGGCCCCGACCCTCCTGAGCAACGGCCCGACAACAGTGGAGATCCAAGGCCGATGGGTCACTGATGCCATTATGAAGATGGAGCGTCAAGGCATCAAATACATCAATCCAAAGACTGAAGCCGCCGACAAGTGGAAGCAGCGTGTTGTGGACCTGAATAACGCAACCTTGTTTCCTACCACCAAGTCCACGTACATGGGGGGCAATGTCCCTGGCAAGGCGTTTGAACCTCTGGCCTATGCTGCCGGTATCCCGGCTTACAAGAATGAGATCCGAGCTGCGTTGGATAATTGGACAGAAGGTTTTGAAGTTATACAGATTTGATGAAGTTTATTTGTAAGAGGGATTTATTCTTTCTTCCTATTAATATAGTTAGCACTTATGAAAGATGCTATTAGACAGATTCTTTATTTTATGGATTAATTTCTCGCTACCAGCTGCATGACACTTGAACATTAATCAAGATTGGTTAAATCATCATTTCTGCTGCGTTAAGAAGGGGCTTAGAATATCGAACCATTCTCCAGTGCTTTCCGCCGAGCAAGAGACATCCCAGCATAGAGATAAAGCTCTTTGTGACCGTTTAGAATTATATTCATTGACTCCTCTAGTCAAGGTGTTGCATGTTAAGGGATATCAGCTCTCAGTCACAGGTCTCAACTGTAGGTAACACATCTGGCTCCCAAATTATATATAGTAACTCATTACATTTAGTTGGCTCCACATTGTTCAAGTCGCGCGACTGATGGTATAGTACAGATGGATGTTTAAAATAGACTTATATCAGCAACATTCATGATGGATTGAGGCTAAAGGTGGATTCAGGACTGCATGAAACACGGTTGATATGTCTCGGCTTTGCTATCATTAACCTCGGGTTACCAGAATTAACCGCGGGTTATCATCGATGCTTGTTCGCAAACTAGTATGTTCTAAGTGAGAATACTAACTAACCAAGGTTTTCTATGCTGATTTTAGCTCCCAGTAACAAGTCCCAACGACCCATAACACATCTGGCTAACAACTTCGACATTATACCACGAGTTAGAATACGAAACTAGCTTATTTAACTAAATACCAACACTCAATCCTGCGAGAAGGCATACCTTGTGATTCCTCCTGGCTTAATTCATATCGTGACTCTGGCAGAACAATTCACTGCCTGATAGCTACAACAGGTATAGCCTGTATTATTTAGGATGGTACTCCCTGGACACCAGAACACTTGGCAATCTTCTACTACTATCTACAACCCCGCAAGCTAAAACAACCGCACGCTAGTACTCCGCAAGCTAATTTAGTCACTTCATAGGCATGGAGACAGGCAGAATGCCAAGTCCTATTGGTAGATCATAGCAAACCAAGTCGTAAGCTGTCCCCATTCCGGCTCGTAAGCCGCAGATGAGGCATTTTCTGAGCAACTACCGGTGCACACATCAAGAATCATGGCTTTGGCTGCGTGCACCGAAAATATCTGACTCCTGCGATAGCCCCACTCCGCATTACATTCCGCTGATCTCATTAGCGTGCAAAGGTAGTTCAGATGGGCGAGGATATATAGATCCACCTCAGCGTGACCCGAAGCATTGTTTCTCCGTAGCACACTAGCCAGTTGTGAATATCGAACCTACAAAGTCTCACATTTACATCAACATAATGCATTTGAACGAGGAAACGCTGTCTCGTCTTCGTGGCATCGTGGAACAATCTTGCGAGAACCCTCAACAGGACATCCCCGGAGTATCGGTTGTCGTGATTGGTAAAGATGGGCAAGAACTATTTGCTCATGCCGCTGGGAAAAGAGGCTTAACGTCACGAGAGAACATGTCTCTAGATAACATATTCTGGATTGCCTCCTGTACCAAAATGCTCGTTGGGTTGGCCTGCATGCAGCTAGTTGAGAAGGGAACACTCAACCTCGACGACGGCAGTCAGGTGGAGCAGTTATGCCCTGAATTGAAGGACATAAAGGTTTTACAGCCGGATGGTATTATGGTAAAGAAAGACAAGGCAATTACGCTGCGGATGCTATTGACACATACCTCTGGGCTCGGTTACTCTTTCTTCAATGAGAGGCTTAGGGACTGGGCTTACCCTGCCGGCGCAGATGAGTTCAGCGGGAGGATCGAGGATATGATAGTTCCTCTCTTATTCCAACCAGGCCAAGGCTGGGAGTATGGAGTAAGTAGCTGCCTGACTACCATTTCAGATGCCCGAAGCTAACCGAGCCCAGCCTGGAATCGATTGGGCTGGTGTCGTTCTTGAACGAGCGACAGGTCTGAAGCTTACTGACTATCTTCAAGAGAGGGTGCTTAGACCCATTGGGATCACGGAAATGTCTATGTTTCCCACTCACGAGATGCGAGCTAAACTAGCATACATGCATCAGCGGGGGCCAGACGGAGCTTTGAGACCCTGCAATCATCCGTTGCGACGGCCTCTGGTGGTGGACCCCAATGACAAGGTCGAAATTGAAAAGATCTTCAACAGCGGCGGTGGCGGCATGTTTGCCAATCCTCGAGACTACTGCAGTAAGTTGATGAGAATCTATGCGTCAAGACCGAGTGATGCTAATGCCTTGTATAAAGAAGTCCTTGCTGTCCTGCTGAACGACGGTACTTGTCCCAAGACAGGTGTCAAACTTCTGGAGAAGCAGACAGTGGATGAAATGTTTAGAAACCAAATTCCTCAGTTTCCAAACTTCAGCCGTCAGGGAATTCAAGCTGCGAGGCCCGAATTTACTCACAGTGTTCCTGAGCTCTATCCTGTCGCTGGCGACCCGCCTCAAGGATGGGGACTTACTTTCATGCTTAGCAACGGCGGGCCGACAGGAAGATCAAAGGGAACGGTTCATTGGGCTGGTTTGGCGAATCTCTGGTGGTGGGCTGATCGTGAGAAGGGTGTCGCTGGCATGGTTTGCTCACAGATTCTACCTTTTGGCGACATGAAGGTCTTGGGACTTTGGGGCGCTGTTGAGGCCACGATTTATCAAGCACTGGCTTAAGTCATCCGTCTGCGGTCTAGAGGCTGTAGCAATACGTATCAATCTAGACTACCGTGTTGAAACTCTCTTCTCCTAATTACATCATATGCCAAATAAACCCGGTACGCACATTGATCATGGCATGCTGCAGCGCCTCAGCAAGGTCTCCAGCCATATCGGACTTCTTCCCCAACAAACATAATGCCTTGATGCAGCTTTCAGCCTCCTGCAGTTTGTTCTTGAACCCAACGACGAACGTGGATGTGCCTCTAGCAGCTCGCATGTTCTCAGCCTCCTCTAGGGACAAGACACTAGCCTTTGAGAAGGCTCTAATGAGGATCATTGTCCATGGCTCAGTGAGAATAGTGCCATCGTTTAATGCAGGATGAAACTCGGGCGACTCAGGTGGTGCGTCAACGTAGCTGGGGATTGTGGCCACATTCCCCAGCCCTGCAAGCTCCAAAATGCTGTTCTCCCTCATTCGAGCCACCATTCCCGTAGCCAGACGCTTGTTCTTTGCATCTTCCAAGCCCAAAGCGTTGTCATCAATGAATTCGATGACATCTGCAAGCATTAATACAGCTAGGTGCCAATGTGCGGATATGCAGATAAACCAACCCCGGATGCGCTGAGGCACGTTTGGGAAGTCCTGAACCATTTCCTTGAAGAATACTCCATGTCTCCTGTTCCAGTAATCATAGATCAGGGCTGCATTAAAGATTATGTCCTCCAATTGACGGCCTGGGGCTGACTGCCGTAAGGCGCTTTGTAGATATGACACATGTCGAAACAGGAGAACTTTGACGGGACCTGATGTCATGATGTCTTTGGCGGCCTCCTCGTATGAGCATGGCCATTGGGTCCTGTGGCAGGTTTCGCTGTCTGTCCGCAGGAAGACTTCATAGTTCCATCTGTAGGAACCTGTGGCACCATTGCATGACTCAACATCCCTTTGAACATCATATCGACACTCCTCATCAACTACGACAATGGGCCGTTCGTACATTGCCGCAGCAACTGTGTCAAACATGATGGCGAGCCAGTAGAGCAGGCCTATTGTGTCTCTGTCCTCGCGAGCCATGCCTGCAATGCCGTGATTCAATTGCTTATCCTTGGACCGGAAACCCTTATTAATCGAGTCACACCGAGCTTTCAAAGCATGCATTCTCCTAGCTGCCCGCTCTGCATAAGTTGGTGGGCCATCCTTGTGAATTATATGCTGAACTTGAGATCGGATGGATGGCCAAGACTGCAATTCATTCTCGGATTCAGCCTGTCGTGCATTATGCCAAGGCCTCTGCGCCATGCTAAAGATAATTTCTGCGCACGCAACTTGGTACGAGTCAACCTCTATAACATTTTGTAATGCACGATGAGCGTTAGTCCAGAAATATCGCTGAAGTGTCCGATCAAACTCGTCTTCCGAAGTGTCCGAGGCACCTTTCCGGGATGAATCCGAGTATCTCCTACTAGCTCTTGTGCTACCCTGGGCCCATTGTGTAGCAAATGCTAGCACCGCAAGCTTCAAGGCGTTTGAAGCTGCTTTCTGCTCAGAAGGTGTCATATCCAGCACTTTGTACAAGTTTGCGATGTTGTCGAGTCTAACGGTACGTTGTAGAATCCTATTTGTCCACGATGTCTTCCACTCTGGCGCAAGCGCAGCAACGCTCGTTGAGTCGAGGCTCTGTCGATACGGACAGGTCATCTCGACCAGCCAGCACGAAATGTGGTGCTCAAGCACATCATGGTAGATCCTGACCAGGTTCGAGGAAGTCAAGTGCCTATGGAATGAATTCGAGAGGCTCTGATCAATCGAAAAGGGGGAGAGTGCGCCCTGTGTGAGGCTCCAGGGTGATGTTGAGAGGTTTTGGCTTGTGGTTCGGGTGATACCGTCGAGCTGGCTACATGCTCGGGACCCAGAGCCAGTACTTTGGCTTTCCTCCCCGAACTCCGCTTCGGCTAAGAAAGCTGAAACTGTGCAGTCAAAACCGGAGAGTTCGCATTGGGAAGAGGCACCTTGCTCTTGAATGAACTGGCTTTGTGCGGGGTTGGCTAGTAGGTGTTGGCCAACTTGAAGCTCGCCATTATTCTGATTGACATCCGCCGGTAACGGATCAAGGCTCTCAGTAGAGTGTAGCCAGCCAAAGTCATCTGGAGCGGTGACATGACTGATTTGTGAAGCCTGCGTTGTATCTGACCACGATATGTTATCCCAATTGCCAAACGCCGTTGTTCCGATGTCTCTTGGCGGCAGGGAGTAAGATGCCTCACTGTAGTCTGGCCAATACTGTGTAGCCTGTATGAATCCACAGGGCTTACCAATATCCCAACCATTACAACTTGTCGAGTGATGTAGCTCAGCCACTGCGGACGGTGAGACATCTTGTTGCCGTAGGAAAGCCTCAACGCTTTCTTTCCGTGATTGGAAAATCCAAGCAGAACGTGCACGCAGGTTAGCTTTCATCATTGTGCACGTTTTCTTCGTCTTGGTACAATAAGAACAAGGCCGGTGGCTGCTCTGACTGCCTGCGTTGCCTGTATACTCCCTCGGCTCCATAGGCAGTAATAAGGCGTCACATGCTCGTTTTGACCGTCTGCATTGGTCGCACGCATGATTTTGGCGTCTTCTTCTCGGCTCACTGAGACTCGTGCTGGGAGCACCAAGTGGTGAAGTCGTGAGTGTAGTCATACTGTCTTTGTCTTGGGTACTGGAGCAATGACAATTAGAAGTGTACGGGACCGATGAGAGGAAGGATAAACAGAAGAAAAGAACTGGGTGGCATCCATTCTGCCCCCCTCTCCCGCTCATGGCACCTGGTTCCCCGCAATCAACTAGTCACACTACCCCAGGTTTCGTTAGCGGCCAAGACTTTGCTTGCACTGTGTGTTGCAGATTGCGGGAACCTGGAAACTCTAATGACGCTAAGAACACGCTGATAGGTTGCAAATTGTGCCCTCTGGCAGGGCCATCCTTGGTCCTTTCTTTTGGTCTAATCTCGGACGCTTTACTAGTAGTGAATCTTAAGTAGTGAGGTCAAAGCGAGTTGCAACACGGCTGAGCCTATTCCTGAATTAAGACGAGACTTTTGTTAGTTGTCGTGTTGAACATTGGCGACATAGCTTCTATATATAGATTACTGTATCAAGCTACCGTATTCACATAATCAAGAGACCTAACAGTTTTGATACCAATATCCTCCAAGTTCATTCGCGAGCCATACCAATCCTCCCCCAAGCTGCGACAACCTCTCCATTTCTTACAGACATACCCCGCTTGTCCAAAACTCATACCCTCCACCGGTATTACAATAGAGTATGTTGAGTAACCTAATAAACTTCTTTTCTTCGCCAGGGATTATTAATAGCCCGATTGACAGACTGATGATTTATAAAAGCTTGGTTTGACTGGCCAAGGTTTATTCCTTGATTGGTTGTCCTTGGCAAAAGCATAATGAAGAAACGTTATGCTTGTGACATGCAGCCTTAGAACGGCCTCGAAGGCAACTGACCTCTGGGCGTAAACCGTCCTATCCGAGGAACACTCTCCAGCTTTAAGAATATACTTCAGGCAGTTAACATAGGACATAGCAAAAATATAATTTTCTACCCCACATGCTTTCATAATGTTAAACCTTATACAATTTAAATTTAACCCTTTAGTATAAATAATCCAGGCCTCCACCATCAGTCGCACTGCAATTCTCTTTGACAAACCTCATCCGATCCCAACTAGCATCATGGCGGCCAGTAACCCTTTCGATCAACTTCCAGCAGAACTTATGATTACTATCCTCGCTACCTTTACCTCCCCTGAGGATGTCCATTCCTTAATTCGTGCCGATCCCCAAGCTTTGCGCGTTTTCCTTCAACACAAGAAGACTATCGTCCCGTCCCTTCGACGGAGTCTCTACCATGAGTCTTGTGGTCAAAGCCTCGTACAGGCGACCATGATATATCGGCTACGGAAGAACGAGAACGTCTCGCAATGCGAAACACGGCCTCAAGCTGTGCAGGTTATGAAGCCAGTCCTAACATCACCACCAGAACGATTTCGAGAAATGAAGTTAAATCTAGGAGCCCTCAGAGGTTTATATCAACCGATTCGCGAATCACGAAATTTCCGGGAATATTATCACATAAAGGCAAGCGAAATGCACTTTGTAAGTTCTGCAACGCGTCGCAAGCAATTTCGGTTGTTGAACCTCGACAGTGGACAGTTCCAAAAGGCATATCTATTATTCGAAGCATACCGACACACCCTCTCTTTCAGCACCAACCTGTTGCAGGATTATGGTACTGACGACGATGGATACGACTTTCATATTGCCTGGAACTTCATCTATCAAGATAAGCATCTTTGCGTCTGGACCTTTCAGACATTCTTTGTATTCCTATTCCGCGAATATGAGAATCTCTTGAGTCGGGTTAGAGCCGTATCTCTATCTCCCACTATCTCTACCGGTTTGATTCAGATTGGTGCATCCAGCGACGGGAATTTCTGCATAGGGGCCAACGCGACCGACTCCAATTCACCGCTTATCTTTCCTCGCAGGGTTGTCTTCGGCTTCTGAACATCCAATACATGGATGATATCGCACAAGAAGAACATATTTCTTTTTTATATATGCGATATCTCGAGCTCAAAGCGGACCGCCCGACATGCCCGATGGTGGTGGGTTCTGATCTCGAACACTCACTCAGGACACTTTGCTCAAGGGGGGTCAAAGAAGATTACGAGGTCTTTACTAAATGACATAAAAGTTTATGAAAACTTAGTGTAGACCTTTTGTGCATTTTGTAGTCACATATTTCCTCGGCCCAAATACGATACCATTTATTCTTGTTCCCTGTCGCGCTGTTTCTCCTCCTCTCACTCACCTTCCCACTCCGTGTCAGAGTATTCGCCGTCTAACTGGTCGATCAAGACCTGATTGTCACTAAATTCAATCTCGCCATATGAATGGGCTTCCAGTGCAAAAGATCTAGATCTAGGCCCCTTTCTCGGCGTTCCGATACTGCTATCTTTGCATACTACTCCATAGTAATGTATTTCGAAGGCAAAATTGAAGTGGATACCCTTTGGATCTGGACCTGATACATTGGGGTGGTCGCGAATCGCATCAAGCACAGGGCGCCACTTCACCCGGGGTAGGTCGATTTGGTTTTCAATTACACTCACCGAGCGCAGATCTTTCATTCTGAGAAGCCAGTTGTGGAGAAGATGGGGATTAGTCACAGTTCCCAGAGCCAGTTCTTGAAGCGCTGGCTAGTCGTGTGTTGCAGCGCGTGTTGGCCAAAACGGGTCACCATCGTTATCAGAATGGCGGGAGTATCCGAAGGTTTCTACCGTAGAATGGCACTTGTCGATCAAGTCGTGAGCAATATCTCCAATTTCCTCCCGGATATGGTTCTCTCGGTCGTAAAGAAATTTAGTCATACTGGTTTCTCTGATTAAGTCAACCGGCATTTTTGGACATAGAGTGCTAAGCTCCAGTTTCTTCAAGTTTCTCAAATCGAGTTGCTGCCATCCTGGAATCTCTTGGCATTTCACGTTCCCAAACGTTTCTATCGCGATCGAGAGGCTTAAAATCGCGACGCCTGAAGCTGATAGACATTCCATGGCCGTGTTGAAGAGCCTCTCGCCTACTATAGCACGGGCATATTCACGGGCATTGTCAACGCCGTCTTCATTGCGGAAGAATCTCGGCGTCATGTCCTCATGCGGCTCAATCATTCTATCGGGAACTTGCAAACGGAGGTTCTTCCAATCTATCGGTGCATTGAAATCTTGCAAGTAGAGGCCCTTGCGATCTACTTCGTTGATCACTGTGACCTTTTCGAGACGAGTCCCGACCATCTTGAGGACGTGGGTCCAAGTCTCTATCAACTCGCCATCTGGGTCTTCAAGCAATCGCTACGCTTCTTTCGCGTCGCTTATGTACGTGTCATGAGCCAGGATTAGAGGCGTCATATCATGAGGAGACATGAATCTAGTATTTGGGTTGTGGTCCGGCGTGTTGAAAAGGATTAACCGCTCCCATGTTTCGGACACTAGCTTCCGGCTTGCATATGCGGTAAATGTGATTGATCGTGTATAGCCGGCCACCCGTGAAAAGTCGCCACGTTGAATGTTTAGCAGACACTCGCGTGTTGGCTCGAGCTGTATGTTGGCGAACAGCAACTTGTTCACATAACTACAATCGGCAAACTTTCGATGCGTCAATCGCAAGACTTTTAATTGGTCAGAGGTTTCGCTGGCAGATAATCAGCATGCGAATACATAGGGCTGTTCGATAAGACGTACCTGAAGCGCAGGTCTTTAGGATTGCCGCAGAGGAGTAATACCTCTGAGACAATCGCGACGATGATTTCTTGAGGGATACGGGGAAATGCCGCTGATTCAATGGGGCCCGTTAAGCTAGCCATTTGGTTATGTAGAATGGATGATGAGTGATATGTGCAAAACAGCAGTATCTTAGGAGTTGGCTTGATTGATTAATGTGAAAGCAGATTTGTGTAAAAGATAAGTTACAGATAAATGTCCAATCGGGTGTTGATTATTCTTTTATTCATGCAGTAAGCATCACGTGAGAGTTGTTTGCCAATCACTTCATCGCACCCAAAGGCTAGATTGATCATAGCGCGAGGTTCAGCTTTGGTTGAACAAGTCTCGTTTTCTTCAATTAAAAGCCGCGGTCTACTTGACCCTTATGCCCAGGAGAAGTGTTCAGAATGCAGGTACACTCCCCCAGAATCTGCACCTCCAAGAATATCCAAGTTAAGAGATGCCACAGCATTCCGAACGTCATTCTGCATAGTATCCGGACCACAGACATATACACCAAGCGAGTCCGTAGATGTCATCCCGCTTGCCAACCCTTCCAAAATTACTGGCAAGTCAGGTCGGCCGTGTAGTTCGTCAAATGATATCAGACCTTCTGTCGCTCCTTCACTTCCCGACTCTTTGTTGCCAGGCACGAAGCTACTGTTCGATGGCAGGCTTGATTCTGCTATGCCTCCACTGGTTCGATGGATTTGCACTTGCAGATCTGATATCATTTTATCTGAGTACTTGAGCAACATTTCACTCACAACTTGTCGATACCAGCTGCAACTCTCAGCATCACGACTTGCTAGTATCACACGAAGTGACGAAAACGGAGATCCCTCTCTTTGGTCTTCTTTGCAGTCGTTATCGCCCTGGCCTGTTTGGGTCGCAATATACTGCTCGATGAATGGCAAAGTCCAGCCAGCCCCTGACCCTCCTGCGATGACAACGAGTTGGCTGTTATCCACGAATCGCTGTGTATTGATGCCTCCGTATGGTCCATCAACTAGCACCGACACCTGAGCTCCCGGATTTTGCAAGGCGTACTCATAGAGCTTCAAAGTAAAGCCTCGGTGTTTCTTGAGATAAAAGACAAGGAACGACTGGTCATCTGGGGATGTTGCTGGTAAGGAGCAAATGGTAAATGGGTGCGCTGACAAGGCTTGTGTAAGTCCAAAACCAGTGAATCGTAGGAAGCAGTGCTGTCCTATCTCCCATGCGAAGTTGGCAGGGATGGTGACACGGACGAAACCGTTGTCCTCCACTTTGACATGAGCTTTTGTTCGAACTCCATACTCGAAGCAGGTTCTTAGCCATGGGTAGACGTAGCACGGAACATATACAGCAGCTGTCCCTATGAAATAGTGCCTGTAATCGAGAGTTAGTGACCGCGATAGACGAGAATGGATGTGAAAGGCTTACCAAGATGTTAGGGTGTAGTCGCAGTGCCAAAAGAAAGTGAGCATGAATATGACAACAGCGAAGAAGTGTGTTGCCTTGAAGAACTCATATCCCAATAGCTTACTAGTTTCTATGTCAGCCAGTAGCTAGAGATCGGGTATCAGGGTATACCTACCGAATGGCACTGTGCGACGCAAAGGTAAGCCACGCTTGGAAGATCAGGGCGACGATACCAGTCCAGTAGAACAAAAGGCTCATCTTGAAGTGCATCTGCATATCATGAAATCTGATATGATACACAATAAACGGGAATGTGTGCATGAGAGCAAGTAGGAAAAAGGCATAGGCTATCCAGCGATGGAATACTTGGAGTCTCTCATGTGAGACGCCTGTCAGCAAAGTTATCCAGTTTGTTTTAGTTGCCGTAGCGCTGTTACTCGTCAGTAAGGATTCAAAGGTCGGAGGAGGTAATGTAGGACTGACAATACAAATGGCATGCATCCCAAGGCTAGCCATCCTGATCTTGTTCCTAGCGGTGGTGAGCCGCCAAAGTCTAGTGAGGGCCAATAGTACGGCTGGGGGATCAAGTCCATGCCTATCACGCATTAACATTTTGCTCTAGCTTGTGGCTCTTATGCTCACTCACAGAAAAAGAAGACTGCTCCAGCCAATCCCAGTACCAGTACACCAACAGGAGCCGAGTTGAACCCAAGTGATGCGATATGAAATCCACGATAAGAAAGATATCGGATGATGGCGATAAGCTTGCGCCAGGGTCTAGGCCCACGAAATCTCGGAAATGCAAGGCCAATAATGTAGGAGGATATTAAGTGGCCAATTGTGAAGAGTCCGATGCCACACATGAAGAAGGCTACTGTAGGCAGAGCGTATACATGGTCCGCGATGTACCTTCTTGACGTTAGACAACGTGTTCTAATGGTATGGAGTCAGTTCGAAGGGCCTGGGCTTACCAAAAATGCCACCTCTTCATGTACCATGCGCATTGCGCTTCGGTGAAGCCATCACAGGTGAAAGCACGACTCCCAGTCAACTGAACTGGAGGCGTGAGCCAAGCTGCTGACTCCATAGATGAGAGAGTGATCACAGAGAAATTCTCCCAGTGAGTCGAAGATGAGCGACCGAAACGATAAAGGGTTGTTGTGACAGATGACTATTTTTTTGACGTCTTGTCAAAGAAGATAATCAAGACGGACTGCCATCCACAAGACTAAGATATACTGATTGGATAACTGCAAGAATGCGACGGAAGTGATATGGACAAGCTTATAAGAGAGAATAAAGTAGCGGCATGTGGCCAAGATATTTACGGCTCAGCTGACGAATATAACGCGATGTAGATATGTAAAGCCATTGCTCCAGTTACTGTTTTGTCATAAACAAGGGTCTTGTGCCGAGTTCCGTAAGCATTAATTCTAATTGGACCATCTCTCAATAAAACATCAAATATTCCCACGCTATCATCGCATAAATCGGCACTTGCGTAAGTTTGAGCAAGCTTGAGCAAGTTTATCGGCGGCAATGAGATTATTCCCGAACCCACTACCGCGGTGATATAAGCTTAGAAGAAGTAGTGTACTTTTACACCTCTGATCACATTTAATTTACTTATGATTGACCGATACTTAAAGCTTACGACGCCTCATCGAGACATATCGAGCCAATTCAATTTACTTATCTCGTTACCAAAATGGACTCAAGTTCAATGTTGATGGACATGGCCACTTCGACGGGCAGTTCCATGCCCATGTCAACTTCCAGCTCCAGCTCTAGCACTATGGCTATGGATATGGAACAAATGAATATGGTCTTCTTCACTTCCGCCAAAACACTCCTCTGGACAAAGTCCTTCGCCCCCGGAACAACAGGACAATATGCGGGTGTTTGCATTTTCCTCATTGCCTTTGCCACTATCCTGCGCATGTTGCTTGCTCTACGCGTCAACTTTTACAGCATCAAGGACAGTGTCAGAGGGAGGCGAACGAAAGGTCTGCTAGTGGAGTCACGAGTTAGCGAGACTGCTGGCATTCGGCCGTGGAGAGCGAATGAGGCTATCATGCTGGGAGTGATAGATGTTCTGCTCGCGGGAGTGAGCTACCTACTGTAAGTTTCTTGATCTAATATTGGATCACTGAGTAGAGGCAGCGACTAACGTTCTGTCTAGGATGCTGGCAGTTATGACTATGAATGTTGGCTATTTCCTTTCCGTCCTGGCTGGGGTGTTCATCGGAAGCGTTTGCTGTAGTCGCTATTCGGCAAACTTGAGTGTACACTAGACTAGCTTTGACAAGAGAGTTAGAAAGCGACAGAGATTCGCTCGTTATGAATAAGGTGATCCTAAGATTAATCGAATTGTGCAAGGCGGTGACCATAGATAACTGCAGGCAGCTAATGAGACTCCATTCACACGCACGGAGTGCGAATCAGTCATGGAACAGAGCCTTCTCTTTGTGCAACCGCATTGCATTTCTTTGTCGTAGACTTCGCCACCTTAGTGCTCCCTCTGTCGTCCTTTCACAAACACATCACCCATTTACCTCCGTCCTCTCATCACGTTAATCTCAAAATGAGTAACCCTCCTAATACAGCTAATGCCCCCGTTGATCTCGTTGGAAGCACCTCCTGGATCGGAGCTGACGCCTACGATCCAGGCGACGAGCTCCACGATCGAGCCCTGGCAGTCCTCGCGACGCTCAATTGGGATCACCTCTTGTCCATTTCTTCAGCTCTCAAAAATGGAGTCCCTTGCACCTTTAGCCAAAAGTTCTCCATCGGCCACTTCAACATAGTTCGCCGCATTGACTTCACTGACGGCACCAGCTGGATTGCCAGGGTGAGACTACCAGAGCTCCGAACAGTCTTCGGCGACCGCGAAGCCCTCGATGTGGCCAGCACTCTCAAGGTGGAGGTTGTCAGCATGAAGTTCTTCAAGTAGGTACACACTCGAGCCACGTGTTAGGAAGGAATATTGATAGAACCTCGCAACAATAAAGGGCCAGAACCTCGATTCCCGTCCCAGCGGTTCATTCCTATAGCGTTGACACAACCAACCAAGTTGGCGCTCCGTACATTCTCATGGATTACATGCACGGAACTGTTGCCACGGAATTGCGAGATGCAAACCAATGTGAGGGTGGACTATTCGGCACGCCAGACCAAGATAGGAGTTTCAGAACGCAAATGGCTGAGATCCAAGCAACGCTATCCTCCTTCAGTTTCATGAGATCGGGAGCCTGTATCAAGATGAAGAAACTCGCGACTTCTTCATCGGCCCAGAGACGGAGACTGGTAAGGGACCTTGGAGCTCCTCATTAGAGTATTATGACGATCTCTCAAACCACGCTCTTCAAGTCTGCATACACGACGCATCTCCCGAGGTCCAGACAGCTCCTTCGTTCGCAAACCCGATCCTCTTCAAACATCTCATGTCCCTATACCATCAGCACACAACCAACAAAGAGTCCTTCAGCCTTGTGAACCGCGACTTCGGAGCCCACAACCTCTTGGTGGATGAGAAATTCCAGATCGTTGGCGTGATTGACTTTGACGGCGTCATGGCAGCTCCTATCGAAGTTGTCGCCCAGTATCCCGTCTTAACGGGGCTGAACCGAGAGCCCCCGGGATGTGTCGAGACGAGACCCGCGGCCATCGAGCGCATCGAGAGGACGAAGCCGAAGCTCAAGGAATACAAGGAAATGCTGGAGGCTGCGGAACGCAAACTTGGCAATAACGACAAGGGAGCCACGCCGATTGCGGACCTGTTGCTGTCAGATGCTGCGAGTGTGTTTCAGGGCCTGGTGAGATATCAGGGCCACCAGGTTTTTGTCAACAATCAGTGGATGGAAGCTTACCTAAAGCTCATCCGAGGCCATTTCCAGCCAGATGCCTCTACAGCTGAATGAGATGCACTGTTGCAGTACTTGTGCTGTGCGAGGGTGGTTGGCTGAGTTTTATGCAGGAGCTGTGTCATCCATCACAGGGCATCATGGAGCCAGCCCTTATTCAGTCTAGCAAACATCAAAATAGAGTGCATGTTATCATGTAGATCAAGATTCTATAAAGTGATAAAGCTGCCTGAGTGTTTATCTGTGGCTTAATTCTCTGTCATTAGATACAACCGGTTATTCCACCCTATGAGCACGAGTACCTTCAAGAATAGATATGCTGCGTCTATGTCAAGGCCTTGCTAAACTGGCCATTGTACTATCACTACCCCACAGCTCCTTTGCATTGTCCCTAAACAACTGATTTCGCAACTCCACGTTTCCTTTTGTCAGGTCAAGTAGATGAGAAGTCCATGGCTTGATATCAAGTCCTTCGAATCTCGTATGTGGCCAGTCCGATGCATAAACGAGCCGGGATGGCGCTTCTTCGAAGAGCTCGAGGATGAGAGGATCAAGGTCAGTGTACAAGGGTCCTGGGGCTTTCGAAAGGCGGTAGACAGCAGAAACCTTGACCCAAGTATTCTTTCCCTCCAAAAGTCGCAACATGGAGTCAACCCCAGACAAAGTGTGCGGATCGAGAGCAGTCCCAGAGGTGTTCGACTTTGGGATATCTGGGTGACCCAAGTGGTCAATGACGACCTTGACTCCCAGATCTGGAATCACGGGCTCGATAACGGGTATGTCCTTCATGGCGATATAGATCTGCAAAACCCAAGAGAAAGGGCGAATAGCATCTGCATACCGCTGCATCATATCTCTGAGCTCTTTGGCCGGCGGGGCATCACCCGTCGACTGAAAGTTCAACCGAACACCACGAACGCCGAGATCGTTCCATTCTTGAAGCTGTGCGGTTGAAGTGTTGGCCACGTCAAACACGACAACACCGAGGGCTCTCTCCGGGCCGAATGCCTTGAGAGTGTCAATAAGCAAGGTATTGTCATTTCCGTAGACGGACGGCTGGACCAGAACCATGTGTGAACAGTCTAGCCGAGTCTCTTCGATAGTGGCATCCCATGCTGTGTATGTACCAAACTCATATGATCCCGGAACGGGCGGGAAACGAACTGGATCCAAGACGTGGAGGTGAGAGTCCCAGGAGCCATTTGGCATTCGGCTGTCGGGCTCGAGAGGGCATACTTCAGATGAGGCAGTCCTAGCCACGGCTTGCGAGACAAGTAAACAATGCGCAAGAAACGAATGAATCGGGATCCTTTTGAGACCGTACATGGTGAACAAGCTAAATTGCAGTGGAAGATGAAGCGGTGACATCGGGATTTGAGGGATCGCAATGCGTGAGGTATTTACTATGTATCAGTCAGCATAGCAAGAGCCCATTCAGATCCATAGTTCCAAGCCGTCGACCACTGCCGTCAAATAGAGTTGATCTTGGCGGCAGTTGTAGTACACTGAAAACAGTGGGGGATCTCCACGGTAGTTGATGGCGGGGTCTAGATTTGTCTCCCGATTACTATGATGCCAATTCGTCAAAGAACGGCCAATTATAAGCTTTTACTTTGGGCAGTCAATAAGCAAGCAAGACGCAAGGCTTTGTGGAAAGCATTCTTTGACCTGATAGTAAGTCAGACCTGATAGTGTCTATAGGTGTGTGTTGTTGGGTTATCGAGTGTTGGTATGCGGGAAGTTCATACGGGTTGAGTATTAGAACCGCAATAGCAGAGCAAACATGGCGAAAGTATATTTTTGCGGGGGTGGATATAGTGAAATCTCTACAATTGACCTTCCTTATATCTTTACTGGTGTAAGACATGTGTAAGACTATTTAATAGACAAGTTTACTAATTAGACAGAGATACTCTAGGTTATCCTCGCTTTCCATTTCCAACCCGCGACTCTCCGATTGTGGGGTTACGAGCTCAAACAGGTAATTGGTCGGATAAGAACTGCTTATCTACTGGCTAATAACTAACGGTCTGGTAGCTTCTTCTTCCTTCGCGCAACGCTAACTTAGTACGTACTTCTGTCAGACCAGGCTCTCGCTCGGGTACCGCACGCGAGATGTCTTTGGAATCTTCCAAATTTGTCATACAATTCCTTGATTTAATATTTATAGCAGCGGCGAGCTGATCTGACTAATCTCAACACAAGGTTGAGTGTAGGAACTTGATAAATAATTCGCTGGATAAAGACAAAAGATCTTTTCTTAGAGTCAACTACCCCACAAGACTAGTCCAGAAACCACGCGGCACTCTCCGCTAGTTTTCAGCCCTAAATTGCTGACCTGACCCCATCCCATGTGCCGATATAAGAATCCTGCTCGGTAATTAATCGCTGACCCTCTTGACACTGCCGTACTCTCCTCCCTCCTCATGGCGGCCAATCAGTCTCCTCCCCTCGTTCCTGCAGGGCCCTTGCTTGTCCCCGTCCAACTGATCCCACGACGAAACGCCAGATCCAAACAGCGCTTTTATCGTCTCAGCAAACCCAAGGTCCGCAGTGGTTGCCTGACATGCAAGACACGTCGCGTCAAGTGTGACGAGGGCAAACCAGCGTGTGCGCGGTGTATTCGTGGAGATTTTGTATGCGATGGGTATGACACGCAGCCTGCAAAGCATGAGGTTGTCCTCGTGCCACCAGCTCAGGTCGTACCGGTAAAGTTCTTGCCACTGGCTCCGGCTGCGCTGCCTGAGCTTGATGGGCACAGTGTACCATACCTCGACGCCTTTCGTTATCACGTGGCGCCGGAACTTTCGGGGAGTTTTTACATGGATTTCTGCGAGGGGATTATTCTTACTGGTGTGCATCAGGATGACTCCATTCGTCAGCTGGTGCTGGCACTTGGCGCATTGACACTTGCCATTGCTGATGACGCGCGTGATACGAAGCAGTCTATCGTGCAGTCGAAACCTTCGCCGCTCAAGGTTTGGGGCCCAACCAGTGTCAAGAACAGAAATCATGCTGCGTCGCTTAAGCATTACCTCAAGGGCGTTCAGGGTCTTCGTGAGCGATTAAAGCTCGACCCAGCGCACGTTTCTGTACGGACCATGACGGTCATGACAATTCTTATGGCCTTGTTTGAGATTCTTCAGGGGAATCATCGGTCGGTGGACAGTATACTGAAAAGCGTTACTGCTCTATTGAACGAACATCTTGCGCATCAAAGGAGCACGGAAGGCAGTAAGGATGAGATCACATCGGTTCAACATACATTCCTCTGCTTTTCGATGATGTGCCAATACTCCCGCCAAATAATATCTGTCATACCTATCTACATGCAGATAAATACGGTCTCAGCCACAGAACCGCCAGTCTTTGGGGTAGATTTACCCAAGTCGCTTCTTGGTCGGTGGCGGTTGTTTAACAGTGCGATGATGGCGTATATAGGGCAGGCCCATGATGTAGTGGCGCTGAAAGACACAGAAACTATCAAGTCATTCCATCAACGTGGACGGATCCTATACAAGCAAGCGCTGTCATGGGTCGAGGTAATCCGGGCCTATCTCAAGAGTGACCTTGACGAGGACCATCTTCACCGGCTGAAGCTACTAGAGATACACTGCGTCATATCAGAAATCCACTTGGATTGTATCCTTGTGCCGTGTGACCTGTCTTATGACCGGTACGAGGAGACGTTCAAAGCTCTGCTTGACGACTGCACGGCGTGGTTAAAGCAGCAGGTACGTAATGGCGTTCCTCGTCATATCACTCTCGGCGAGGGCATACTGCTTCCGCTATCGGGAATCGCTCGTCTGTGTCGAGTCCACGATGTCCGAATGGAGGCACTTTACCTCATACAAAGTGTCACCTGGCAAGAGGGTGCATGGGATCCTCAGTTCCTAGCACTGGGCGAGCTTGGTACCGTGGTGATGGAGGAGCGAGGCAGGGAAGAAAGTGGGTTTATACCGGCGTCTTCTAGATGGCTTTGGGTGAGCAACATGGATGGAAAAAAGGAAGATGACGGTCCCCATGGGCTCTATATTTCCCGGTTCCTGGATGGGAATGGACAGCCACTGGTACGAGTGATACCATATGATAACTCATGGTGGGATGAGGTATGTGGCATTTCGGGCTGTAAGAAGGACCATGCAATCAGATCGAGAGAGGTTTTTCAAGGTGTGACTGTACACAAAGCATAGATGTTGGAGTGAGTCCGGGAAGTGACTAACTGCATTAGGGGGCATATGGGCTGTACTCAATGGATAATATAACTAATAAACTAAGGACGTGTTCAATAATAATAGTCTGCTATGCTGTGATCTCATGAATGACCGACCGTAGTAATCTACGTTCAAATGGACAGGGCGCGAAAAAGAAACAACGAACAAGGAGTTACTGTTGGAGTTGTACTGCCCCTCTACATATTTCGGACTGCGAAAAATGTACCTATTTGCACCTGGTGTTGTTTCCACTTGAGTATCCCAAAATATACCACGAACAGAATCGCCATGTTCTTAGCTAACTCAGAACTCAGAGTAACAGATGGCCTTTCTGAGCTCTACAAAATTGTCTATTTAAGTAGCCTTCCTTCCATGGCTTTTTCCTGTCTCATGTCCATAACTTCCTGTTTTTCTGTAGGCCAAGGACCTTCTCTATCAGAATGCCTCGGGCCCCTCCGTGTCCCTATGTTCGTGGACGCCAACTCCGGCGATTCCGCATCGACCATCCTCACTTGCTTCGGCCGTTGAGTGAAAAGGACTGGTACTGGATGGATGAAATATGCCGCGCAAAACGTCTTCAACTAGACGAACAAAGATACCCCTATTACTGGATCAGTAGGAGAAAATGCAGGTATAGGGCGTTATTTCTTTGGCGCAAGTACATGGCAAAGGAGCACCCTTACGAGGGACCGTCGAAGGAAGGCACCAATACTCGTAGACGCAAAAAGAAAGCGGCGAGAAGGCGTCGGAATGCTGATCAACGGGCCAGAAGCCGAAGGAACAGGGATGAAGATGAAGTGATCCCTGTAATGGACCAGGTAAATGAGAATTAGAACAACTACAACTCCAATTCTGAACAAGAAGGCGTTGACTACGGTGACTTTAACAGTTAATAGTATAGATTTCTAGTGTGATCGGACGATTATCCAAGGGCTGGAGTAGTAAGAAAGACAATGGTGTTCAATGGAAGCGTCCCCATCGCTTCACCGCCTTGAGATTGAGAAAAGAAGGGAAAATATGTTATTGGAATGATTTGCCTTTAGCGACGTATCTGGCATATCTATAGTATAAGACTTTATTGGCTATTGGTTGAAAGTAGAAACAAACAACCCTTCATGTGAACTATTTTCATCCGAGTATGTAAAGTCCAATGCATCATTCCCCTTTCCTCACTTAAAATTGCTCATTCGCTCTGTAAAAAGGACCGCGCTACAAGATCAAGAGAGGTGTTTAAGGTGCCGAGGCTAAGTATATGTACATACCTGGTGAAGTACACAAAGTGTGAATGGTAGAAAAGTCTGGGAATTATATTGGAAGCGGATTGAAATAGCTGGCTTGTACTAAGCAATAAAAAACCACGTTGCTTAAGACTGCACTGCTTTAATAGATGTTATTATTCAGGCCACTTAGCTGTTACTAATTTGGGTGATGGTCCTGAGAAACATGTGGCCAGGGCTGAGGAGTCTGTTACTGGAACGAAGACATCACAGTTGTGAGTGAAGTGATATCACCAGTGGTAAGTCCTTCTATTTTGTATGGCTGACTGCCCGCATCAAAGATCACGTCACATTTTCTTTGGGCATTGGAAGAACAAAGCCTGTTAACGTTAAGAAAGAACTACAAGTAACTCACCGCTACACGGATAATTATTCAAGGACTTTTTGTATCAAAGCTATTTCTTTCTTTATCTTACTTCAATTACCGCAAGTATCTACACATATACGGTTTTCTCTCCCAATACTTCCCAATACTACTATCTATTAGAAGACTACAAAATGTCAACCGAACCCTTCCTCAATTCCGTCACCATGCATGAACGCTTCGTGCCATACGAGCTTGGACGCCAATTACAGCGCTTCCACGACGACCATCCCGAGCAGCTTACCATGCTCACAGACAAAGACTGGGAATGGATTCGCGACGTGTGCTCAAAGCCGCCAATTCAGCCAGGTGAAGAGCGATACCCTACTGAGTGGGTTACTAGCCAAGAATCAATCAGCAGTGCCCTGCCCCGTTGGCGTAGATACATGAGTTATAAGCATCCCTATAAGGGATTCATGGTTGAACGCTCCACGTTTACTAAGCGCGCAAGAGTCAAGGATAAGAAACACCGAAATCCCAAACGGAACACGAGTCCTAGTCCCGAAGGGCAAAACATTGGCCAGGGGCAAACGAGTGAGATGAATCAGGATGTTGGAAGTGAGGCCGCACATGATGTTGACTCGGAACAGGAGGGCGTGGATCATTAGGGGAGTGCCAAAATGCATCGGAACGGTTACAGGTATATCAACTACATCTCCAGTTTCAGGGAAGTCATTCATTATGACGATTCCGCGAGCGAACGATGGAGACTGCCGCCAAGGATGCCAGCATGTGACTACTGAAACTGGCATCTCGAGTTCAGGTTATAAGAAGAACCATACTGCGTTTAAGAGAGATATCCCAATGGTGTCACTATTGGTGGAGAATGAAATATTAGAGCTAGGTTCTCGGCCACAAACAAGGGATATCTATTTGCAGGATATTTTGTGTTTCAGTCAAATATAACTTTGGTCGTTAACCGTATATGTGACTGAAATCGTCGTTCTCTATCCTCCTTTAGACTGCTTAGGTTGAGTACCACACAAAGCCTGTTCCTCAAAGATCGAAGTAACAGATATTAGTACGATACCTATTCCCAGAGTACGTCACGACAGATCGTCCACAAGTCACAGTCTGCGACTTTCCATTGAGAACACTCCCTTTGACCGTAAGACTCTGTCCACTACCAGACTGAATCTGGAAAGCAAGCGTATCGCCAAACCTCAACGTCTGAGGACATCCGAACCGCTGGCAGAAGTTCCTCAGTTCGGAGTTGGGGCACTCGTCTCCCCCGCTCAAGCCGGTCGGACTCTTAGTAGAGCCGTCAGCTGCCGTAGCGAGGGCCCAGGGGCCACAGCCGATGCCGGGGATGTTACCGCCGATGGGGGGCACGATGGTTGAGAAGTAGCCGATTTCGAGGTTGATCTTTGCGGCGTCTGCGGCGGTGGCTGCGAAGGCGAGGATGGTGGCAATGCTTGGGAAGTGCATGATGGAGATACTACGAGATCATAAGTGCTGGGTCTTTTGTCTGAAGAGGATGACAAACTGTTGAGCTCTTGGGGTGAGGACTCGAAGTGCAAGCGAACTGAGCTGGGTTGAGCTTAAGGATAAAGAGCCCAACATCTTGCGGGTTTGAAGCGTCCTTTTATAGCCGTTTAGTTCTCCACGGTCAGTGAGTCTCTTCTTACCCACAACTGAAAGGGTTGAATGGACTGAGATGCAGCGGCCGACTGAGTATCATGCCAAGCTTCAAGTCACAAAGAGACAGGTCCCCGAGGTGAATAACACCGTATACTCTGCATGAGATCCGCTACGGAGACGACACTACCTGCTATTGAGAATTGCTGGATTCGTTATTACCTCATCTTTACACCTCTAATCGTACTCTCAACTACGTTGTGCTGAGATCTCTCCCATGCTGGAGGAAGGGGGAGCTGGCTGCTTGAATAAAAGGAATCGTTATATTAATACATTTTCTCAATACAGATTTTAAATTGATGATAAGAGAGCTTCAGTATACACGAGAAGATGAGTGGTGATATAAACCGCTGACTCACCTGCATTGTCAGCATTTAACACGGTTATGTAATTATGCCAAGTCTCGGCTCGGCTCGATGCATTTCAAAACCCCAATAAAGGATCAAGAAATAAAAGAAAAGAGGGACTCGGAACAATAACTAACTGCAGCTAAACTTCAGCCTAAAATTTATTATCCGGGTGCCAGATCATCTCTCTCGTATCACGGCAGATCAATGGCAAATCTCTGCCCAATCGCCTCTTCACTAACTTTCTAACAGACCTCTGCTTTCCCCGTATCCTGCGCCCAAGCCGCAACAATCTCGGGATCTTTAGTACCTTGACAGTCATTCATGAAAACACCATCAGGTAGATCTGGTGTCAACGCAGCAGCGAGGCCAGTTGCACAACCTCCTTCAGACGTCTTCGTAAGCGCCTCAGTAGCATCTTCAAGACTCCTCCCCGTAATTCTCTGTGCCATATCTATCAATACTTCAGGCTTCATGTGGTTATACATCCCACTGTCCATGTTACCAGGGTGCACGGCAAAAGGCCGAAGTCCCTGTTGCGCATACCGCTGGTTCAGTGCCACGGAGAAGAGGACCTGTGCTCCTTTGGCTTGAGCATATGCCTCAGCGGGGTTATAGTTCTCGGGGTCTATATCATCGAAATGGGGATTCTGAAACATTGGTTCGCAGTATTTGTGTCCTAGGCTCGAAATATTGGCGACTCTTGGGGACGACGATGTCAATAGTCGAGGCATGAGCATGTTTGTGAGGAGAAAGTGCGAAAGGTGGCTGATTGCAAATTGACTCTCAAATCCATCCGGCGTGCGTATGAGATCATTGGTAATAACACCTGCATTGTTAAACACTCCGTCGATGGTTGTGATGTCTCTATCGGCAAGTATGGCCTCAGCAGCTTTGCGGACGCTTGCCATACATGCGAGGTCTATTTCGACGAACTTGGCATTGATAAGGGGATCGATGTCGTGAATGTTGTTAATGACAGGTTGGTACTTGGCCTTGGAGTAGGCGAGAAGGATGAGCGTACGGGGAGCCCCGGTTGCTAAGGCGTAGGCAGTGGCTGAACCAATGCAATTAGGAGAAGGGCCTGTGATAAGAACTAGAAACGCAATCAGTCTTCGAATTTACCGTGAAGCCAAAGAATGGGAACACTTACATGTTTTGTCCTTGACACGTTCCGGGAAGGCTGCGACAACCTCTCGTCTGGTCGTTGCTGCACCGAACTGCGCCATAATAGTCTCAGTTTAGCAGGGGAATCTCTTAGTTCACTGTTAAAGTTGTAAGATCTTTAACATAAACTGACTTCCGGGTATCCTACTCTTACTTGTAGCCCCTTGAGCACAGGCTCTAGTCAAGTAGCGCCTGTCAGACTTGGCTGAGTACCTTATAATATTCTTCAACAACCGGATCTAACGCCGGAACCGCGATGCTAAGTCCGTTTAAATCCCCAACCTGCATTATATAAAGCTACCCAACCTTTTACAACTGATTTGGATTACCTTCATCCAGTATGAACACAAGTTGACACTTGCATAAGTAAGTTAAATCCGGGCCACATTGGGACAACCGCGACAGAGTAATATTAGATAGATACTTAGAATTACTGTGTGTTTTCTTCTGGCGCATCAGTGTGCCCCCTAGTCCTATGTATTATATCTCTTCAATTCACTTGGCTGCCAAGTCGGCGTCTTGGAAAGACCTCGGCATCTCACTCCAGCTTTGTACATTTGTAATCATCAGCTTACTGTACGATCAGAATACTTAAGAAATGGGCAAGTCGATCTGTATTTAAAGCTACGGATTCTGGCGTTCAATTCAACCAATATCCGCAACCACATCTTCATTCGATCTCCCATTATTAGAACTCACAGCGCAACCTCAAGACATCATCAACAAACTCCTCAAAAGTACTCCTTATGACGACCTCACCACCAATTCCCATTCTCACTATTTCCCTTGCACAGCATCTCCACGGGCACAGTATAGGCAGAACTCTCAAGGAACAATGGTCCAAGACAAAAGTTCCTGCCTCGACGTCGTCTCGCTTCGCCAACATCGGCTTTGACCTCGACGCCCAGGGCGCCAACCTCAGCGAACTTGAGTCGCGACTAAGAGAGAGGCATTGGGGCGGAATAATCGTCGGGTGGTGTTCACGTGGTAACATTGAGTTTACCGAGCTATTCGAGGCTGTCGTTGGTGTCTGTGTTGACTACATTGTCGAAACGAGGAAAGGCGATATATCGCAGACAGAACCCAAGCTGATCTTCTGTCGCGGACCAGACGACTTGGTTAACGCGACACTACGTAATTTCTCTAATTAAGATAAAGAAATCAGGGTAAACGTTGATGTTAATATACCCGTTAATTCGCATTTCCAGAACGCCAAGCTTTTGGGGGCGTTAACAGCTTCAATCAAACTGAGTTTGTTGACTGTTGTCGGTATAAACTCTAATTGCGGAGCTCCAATCACAATCCCCTCACTACAGCAGGCTTGAGCCTGTTCGTCTTCCGTAGTATAGTGGTCAGTATGCAAGCTTGTCACGCTTGAGACCCGGGTTCAATTCCCGGCGGGAGAGATCCAGCCACCTGCGATACGCAGGTTTTCTTTTTTACATTTTTGTTAATTGAGTAATTCGCTTTAACGACTTCGTTTCAGATTGTTTTTTAAGCCTTCCATAAGACCGTAAGAACATCACATCCTCTATTAACTAGTCCGGATAATGTCTGCTGTATATTGCTCTTTGGTAGTAACTCTTTGTACTAACCAAACACATATTCACAGAGCAAGGCTATGATATGATCACCGATTCTATTCTTTGTTCCTAACTGCGAACCTGCCAGTATACCTGCGCGACTCAGACTCGTATACCAGGACAATATTATTACATAACCAAGCTTCTTCCTCTTATCATCATTGCTAGATCTAGGCCGCCACTCCTGCGAGGGCGTTGGGCTCACCAAGAGCGCCCTGAGGGAATCGAGAGTTAAAGCCAATAACGGACTGAACGCTGTGGAAGGTGGAGGCCTTGATGGACAGCTTCTGGTCGGAAACGAGCCATCGGACACCCTCGCTGCAGGGGGGAGTTGTGAGAGATCCCTCATATCTAATACACTTGTTAGCCAGATTCAGGTGAGAGTATCAGTTGATGGACTTACGTTTGGAAAGATCCTGCGGCGAGAGTGCTGACCAGCTCGGCCATGCTAAGACCCTTGGTCTTGGTAAGAGTTCCGGGCTCAGAGATCTCACCGACCGAACCGAAGACCGTCTCGAGGAGGTTGGAAGCAGTAGTAGCAGCGGTAGTAGGAGCGTTGACGTGGAAGAAAGAACCTCCAACACCAGGAAGTTGTCGCTTATCCTTGCCTTGAGTCTTGCTCTTGCGAACAACCTTGGTGAAACCATCACGCTTGCGAGCAGCGGGTGTCTCAGCAGGAGGAGCAGGGGCAGTAGCGTTGCCAGCAGGGCTTCCACCAGCGCCATCCTCAACATCAATAAAAACACCAACGACAGCGATCTTAGCATCAGCACTCTCCCAGACCATGTGCATCTCCATAGCCATACTCTTTCCAGCATCGAGATGTTCACTGGGCAAGTGGAAATGGAACTGCTGGAGAGTGAAGCTGTTGTTCTGGAAGGACATGGTGCCCTTTCCAGCGACGACTTCGACGGTTGTACCGAGGTTCTCGAATTCGGCGCCCTCGAGCATGTCGGGGATCTCAAGGCTGAGCTGGCTGGCGGGGACCATGGCGTTGGCGCCTGCGACCATGTCAATGGGAGATTGGTTCACGCCGGTAGAGCAGAGAGCGTTGGCCTGAGGATCGAGAGCGACCCAATTGGTAGGGCCCTGTAATTGTCAGCATCTCCAATGGTTGTAGTATTCCGGGTACATACGATTTGGCCAGTGTAACCGAAAGTGTTGACCTCAACCTTGCCACCCTCAGCTCTCGGCTGCAACAGCGTACCATAAGCGCAACTCGCAATCGCCTTTGAGGCAAAAGCACTCAAGAGAAGAGCCCGTAAATAAATGGAACCAGCCATGATGATTATCCTTGACAAAAACAAAAAAGTAAAGCTTGGCTGTAAGTACTCAAAAGATTGAAACAATTAATATTATCCACTGAACACAAGAGGCCAGCCTCGAAGAAGAGAAAAACTAAACAGTTTAGGAAACAAAGAACAGAATAATCGAACGATGATGAGCAAAAATCAGCAGGTTGGACGGAGGCATTGTTTTATAGAAGATCTGGGTCTGGCTATAGTAGCAGGCTTTAATTGAGTACAAGGTCGAAAATGGCATCGGGGTGTTTAGTGTTGTGTCGTGAGGTATGCTTAAGGTAACCTTAAACCTTGACGTGCGGAGGTGGGGAATAGCGTGATTCACGCCGCAGGTCTTGTCGCGACAAGGAGGGTGAGACTGACCCGGTCTCGGATGCCAAGGATGGCCTGAAGCCTTGGGAAACACACCAACTCGGATGATGGCGCTTACATACACATCACTGACTGACAGGATTTGGTGACACTCTGATGTTAATAATTAAATATGACTGCGACGGTCAATCCGTCAAGACACCCACCCACTCATCCTCTCATTCTCGCTCATCAATTGACTCCAAATTCTCCCATCTCGTGGCTCCAAAGTCAAGATGAACCCACCAAGATGAACCCACCAAGATAAAACATCCCTTCTCTGATCATAGCGACTAGAGTTAAAACCCCAGCACTTGTAAGAAAAAAAGACTCGCATCTAGACTCTCCCCTCCAACCATAAAAGTAGCAGGTCCCATTGCAAGGGGCAGAACCTCAAACGGCTTCGCTTACCGAACTTTTAGTGCCTTTACAGCTTACCATTCGGGGCACGATGACACACTAAGCCAGGGGCCCAGGGGAAATATTAGGGTTATAGTTAAAGATAAGAATCACGGCAATCAACACGATTCCAGTTAGTTCTTTTCTGGTGTCAACGTACTGTATCTGTAATGTTAATTATAGCTACTGTCGAAACAGAAGTGATGCTCCGATATAAACGCTATGCTGTTTTAATTGCCAAAACAGTGTTTGGTACGGGAAGTTGGGGGTTTCTGAATGAGGTCTGGACTTTTTAGTGCACTGTCACTAATCAACGGGTTTATGAGTATGTTTTTGTCTTGTTCTCCGCAGCAGGTTGAAGACACGCGAATGTAAGTGTTAATGTAAGTGAGCTTATCGAATAGGCGGCATTCTATCAGGCACAGGATCTACCGATCGTCGAGAATGCACAGCCCAAGAGATTATAAGGGACGAAAAGTCTGTGAGATGGAGGGTGGCTTAGCGATCGGCAGTTTTTATTACCTGCATTCGTTGTCGTCCGCGTCTCCGGGATTGTATATCCCGATCTTGACCGCGCGTCATCCATCATCTTTTCCAGAGTGCCAATCCATCGGCAGGCTTAATGATCTCGTCTTGACTACCTATTAAAAATTGGCCATTCCATAAGGCTGGCCGTAGTTAATTCGCACTCTTGCCAACTGTATGCATTAAACAATACCGTGATACCTAGCACGTAGACAATTGTTGTGGATTGTATAGTAAACGGGTATCCATAGCTCATACCCTACACTTTTACACCAGTTTGCAGCTCAGGACCCAGCACGAGGCTTTTATCTGCAGTCCTGAGCAACCAAGGTCAGAGTAATAAAAATACATTGAACTCATAAATGCATTTGAAGACTTTTCTATGCCATTGCACTTACATTATTTTGACGCAGTGAGAGGGGTTTCAAAGTCATTTGACGACTCAAGAAAATAACAACTGTCCGAGTCAAATTCAAGAGAGCTTCCACCATTGCACTTAGAATGCTGACCGGCCTTTCTAAAGTCCAAGTCAGATTCAATTACCCGCGCTTAATTGTGATCAACCATAATCAGAGTCGGTTCTCAGCGCATCACGTTGGAAATACTCCGCTGCCACGGCTTTGCCATTGGAAGCGTCCGAACGCGTAGCGCAGGGATCCCAGTGGCAGGTCCCCAACGCGAACAAACAAACGCGGCAACTTGTTCTCATGTGATAACAGGTCTTGCTGGACGAACATAACATGTACTGAAGCCGAAATACTGTCGCCTCTTCACATTTCAGTCCATCGCGACTTGTGGCGGTGTTGATGAGCTCAATTCCGAACGAACTGAGACATCTAGAACCTTGTCGGTGTGGCTCAGTTGGTTAGAGCGTTGGTCTCATAGCACAAAGCTGATGATTTAATCACAGATTAGAGTAATCCAAAGGTCGAGAGTTCGAGCCTCTCCACCGACAAATCTTTCTTTTGCCCTCATTGTGGCTCGATTTCTTTTTGACAGTCGCGTAAACGACTTCTATCTTATTTGCTGCCTCGGACACCTATTCTTCAGTCTTGTCTTATTGTTGGGTTTATTACTCTGTATGTTGACGTGACTGCCATACGCTCTTGTGTCACGCTCAAAACTCAACGCGACAGTAAGTATATCTCAACGCGATGAACCTGCCCGACCCCAATTGTTGACCTAGGCAAGGCCTTCTTGTCCGCGTATGAAATGAGCAGATGATGGTAGTGAAGAAGAGAACGCTGGAATAAGCTAGGACTTGGAAGCGACAGGGGTACATCAAAGCGGGGATGCGCTAACATCACCTCTTTCAAACTAGGTGCTGCGAGGTTAGAGCATTGGCAGACAAAGGTCACTTGACGGAATCGTGGTATACTTCTAATTCCGCGTTCACGACGCTACTAAACCTCAATCGTTAAAACCCGCGTTTTAAAGGCAGCCAACCTCTTTGCCGCCTTTACCAGTCAACGTTCATCCTGTCTTTCATCTATTTACTCGCGACAATGCCGTCGTTTCAGACCCTCCCACCAGAAGTCACGATCGCAATCCTCAAATATCTCAATCCATTTGACCTACTCTCCGTCCTCCAGACTTTCAACAAAGCACTATTCAGCGCAGCAAAAATAGCATTCAAGCCTTACAACGAATGGACTCGCAACGCCCAGAAAATGGCAGCCCTGTTTCCCCCACGAAGCAGCCATAGCACCCGTCGTCTATGCCCTTCATATCCTTCTCACATCCCGCCCTTAGACGATGAGAGTCTTTCAATGAGCGAAGAAATCCCAAGAAGGGATTACGAGTTCTTGTCACTGCCACGTGAAGGTGGACCGTATATTCGATGCTCCCCGCCTGATCTGATCACTTGGATGAAGCTCGATGGGTCCTTCGAGTGGCTTGAACCTCTGGACGAGGATATGGTGGATGAGATGCGCCCACACAATGGAGTTGAAGGCGATCGACCTGTAGCGCCAAAAGTTGACGTCGATGCTCTGGTCAAGCAAGTCAGCGATCTGGGCCTTGTGCTTCCCATCGGATTTGAGGCATTTATCCGAAGCAATAGGCTGCACCACCGTATTCCAAGCGCTTCGGCCTGGTACTTCCGGCTATCGAAGCTCATCAAATGTCCAGCTGCCATTGATGACGACCAGGGAGGCTACTTGTGCCGCTTCCATTTCGACCAACAACACTGCGCTTTTGCATACCTGTATTTGAGCCCATCCGGGGGTCATTGCGTTTTGGTGTCGGCGGTTGACGTGCACGCATGCTTCAACGATGACGACGAAATCAATGGAGGACAATTAGATGGGGACAACGAGGGAGAAGAGGCGGATGGTGAAAGTATCGACACCAGCGAGCTTACAAAGGAATGTTTCTCCCTGGCTGGGCTTTCATTCGAGGAGTATCTTGTGACGGTCTACTTTGAGGGACTACTCAGTTTCAACGCTGATGCTTTCGAGGGACTGGAGGATTTTGTCAAGCATGTTTACCGGTCGCCTAGAGAGGTTGAACATCTGCGGGAATCCAGTAAGTCAGATACCGAGTCTCGTGAGAATAACATGCTTACCAGTTCCTAGATGAAGCTATTAGGGTGTTCCTCGATGCACAGAAGTGGAAGGGTGTAGAAAATTACAGGAAATCTATTAGCGATTAAGCCTTTCTTCCCTCTCCATTCCTCCTTTCAGTCATTCACTTCATGCGACCGATGTGGGAAATGAGTCTAGTTTGGGTTACAAAGCTCACTCGTCAATATACAGTTTACGTGTTCCATTTCTAACGCACAAGATGCTGGAGCTTCTGGAGACGTGGTATGCAGTACTACTGGGATTTAAAATTTTAAATATCTTGCATACCAAAACATGTGCCAATTGTGATCCTCTGCTAGTGGTTGGCCTCTTACTGAACATTTCCTGCAGCATGTGAGGTGTTGGTTGTTGGCTGCAAATTCTTGCCAAGCTTGGTTGCTTAACGTTTCATCACGCGGCTAAGTGGGCTGGCTTTGCATCCAAATCTCCATAAGAAAACGTTCAAGCTTTGTTCCTAATGCAAGACCGGCGCCTGCTGTTGTTATGTGGCTCATGACTGGTCGGCGTTGAGAGACGGGACAACCAACACGTTTCAAAACGCTGGGATATCCCAAAGAGGAATGCACTGCGATCAAATTGCTTCTTGGGCCAGCCCGTGGATAAACAGAAAATGATTCGAGCGACAGACTTTATCTAGCCGCTGATCCTGAAGGATGAGGTGAGAAAAAACAGTAGCGACAATCTAGGTTTTTGGAGAGATATTCAGTAACATATCAATTGCTTTCTATTGTGCTGTCACATCTATCATAGACCAAGTATGAGCCAATCTACCGTCTGCATCACCCTTTACATCTTTAGAGGAACACCGGACTTCTATTTCGCCCGCCACGTTCTTGCGTACTTCACGTCCCCCGAAGACCCAAGCTTTCACGAAACCGTGCACGCGCAGCACGAGGATGAAGGCGACCCATGGAAAGTCGACAGGATTCACCGGGGAGTAGACTGGGCCCTCAGTTCCACGTACCTCAGCCACGTTAATGTCGGGGCTGTACAGGTCTGGAAGGGTCGTGAGATGGACCCGGTCAATGTCGTTGCGGGTACTCCGGTCGAGGGAAGAGAAAAGATGAGCGATTGGAATTGTCAGACTTTTATACTCGAGGGTCTTCAGGCACTTGTTTCTGAGGGTTATCAGACGCAGGAGTGGTATGATGCTGTTGAGGGTGAGTTGATGGATAAGTTGTTGGATGGATGTGTTGGCTAAATTGATAGCGCTGCAAGAGTTGGTGTACAGTCCATTCGCTGGGCTATCAGCCTACGATAGAGTCGTGATGAAGTTCACCAGTATGTACTCAATATCATAGCGCTTCTCAAACAACGACGGCACTTTACTCCCCAGTGTTTGCCAGTCAATCTTATCCAGACCTCGCAGCGCAAACACATAATCCCAATACTCTGGATACCAACCCGCCCATTCCCAATCCAAGAGCGCAACTATCCGACCGTCGCGTATGATGATGTTTCTGGATGAGATGTCGGCGTGGGTAAAAACAATAGGGCAGTCATTCGCCAGTTGCGTCGTGATCTGATGCCAGTACATAGACTGTTCGGTGATTCTTTTCGGCGGTCGAACAAGCCAGTCGTGGAATGCTTCAATGGTGTGAAAAGGCCCGCCCGATCGGGTCATCATGCTGGGAACAATAACACCTTGGCCGTCGAAGCGACCAAGATAAGTACCCTTTAGCGCGCGCATCTGAGCGATGTAATCTTTGAGCTGAGACAGGATCGTTGTGCGCTCTTCTGGTTTGAGTGAGGGCCATGCTTCTTTTAATGTTTGGCCTTCGATGAACTCCATCTCAATGCGATCCCAATCACTGCTTATGACCTCAGGAACCGGGATCGTAGTATGCTCTTTGACGAATTTTAGCACGTGCGCTTCGTTTGGTTGATCGTTAGCGCCCATGCCATCAGGATGCACTATGTACTTTGTGACAGTGTTGCCATGTCGGACTACATGGCGGCCAAGGCAGTTGTAAATAAGCTCGCCCTCTGGATAAGGAGCGGGCGTTCTTGGAGGCGGAGGAGAGTCGCCGTACATGGCGATTCGTTTATCCCGCTTGATCATTTCTTGGAGTCTGCTCATTGTCGGCTGGTGGTGTAGCGGCGGCTTGGGTGAGTGCTGACTGAGTAAGGGTCTGTGAGGGGAGTCTCTGTTGGCAGAAATTTGGGGAAACTCTGGTAAGTAAATAGTCCCGGTTATATGCACACTGACACAATAAGGGTGATTGTCAGAATACGGATGAAAAAGAAAAGAACAGAAGTTTACACTTAGACGCGACAAGTAATTAAGTGCCAAGGCCAAAAATAGATATTGTCTGTCCGTGCTAAAAGCGCAAAAAGAATATTGACAAGACTGGGATTCGAACCCAGGCCCCTTTCGAGACTGCGAATCGTCACTGGTTTGAATCAAACCTGAACACAGCGCCTTAGACCGCTCGGCCATCTTGCCTTGTGATTGGATAGTAACAGGCTTCTCAAACAAATACATACTGTTGAACTGATCTGCCGGCTGCAGTGGGGGTGATTCTCAATATTAAGCATCTCTTGTGTTGAATAGTTTGGTATACTTGGTTAAGTTGTGATTTGGATGTACTGGCCGGTATCGTGCAATCAGTATATACTTCAAGCTGTTCTGTATGTTTATTATTCTATACTTCTGTCTTTGCCGCCAAAGCATAACTCAGAGCTGGCATCAGGTAGATTTACTTATATAGTCCCCAACAGAACAATCCCTAATTACATCTATTAAGACTGCTACTCAAACACACTGACCTGTAAGAGACTATAGGCATTATAGCAAACACTCTCGATCTGTACTTTCTGGTCTTAAAGTGTTTTTATAATATTATTGTGATTGAATATTGGCTGGAATTACCCTACATGACAGTGAATTTTGCTCGCGATATACGCGTTTCTTCGCGTCCAAGCACCAACACGAATCGCGCGCGACCACGCCCTCCCAATGAGACAGTCACTACCCTTAGTTACAGTTTCATCTATCGCTGGCGACATTCAGCAAGTCGTCAGAGCCATATTTCTACGCGTTTATCGCAGGCAACTTGAACTGGGGCGTTTTGCTAAGAGTGTGAATAATCTCGCTCCCTCTGAACACATTTAATGATGAACACGCGGTAAGATATGGCATAAGAATTAGGCAAAATATGTACAGGTACATAATACATAATGAAACAGTCCTGTGCAACGCTGTTATACGCGTGCATAATCCAGCAATATTAGCTAAAGTCATGGGCATATCGACCCACGATGAGAAGAATAATTAAGAAATAATTTAAAGAAAATCGTGCGCTTAATGATTATCATCGTATGCTCCATGGTTGATCATACTCTCATAGAAGCAAGTGCTTCTGATTACATGCCAAATACAGCAGCGACCTAAACACCAGGAGGAGTGAAGCCAGGAAGCTTGGGCCAGTTACCAAGCTCTCCAGGATCACCACCAATTCGGACCCAGATGGCATGTGAGGGAGTAGGTCCATCGAGCACAAACATCTGGTACCAAGAAGGAGGGCTGATGAAGGCATCAGGAGGAGCTGTCACGGTGCAGGTCTTGCCACTGCAGGAGAAGACAGGGAACAGGGTGCGTTGACCCATGCTGACACCGTGAGTAGCACCAACAGAGGCCATGAGGGAAACACGCATGCTAGAAGCACCCTCCTCAAGGTCAGAGGTGAGAGTGAAAGTGTAGCTCTCACCATAAACCCAATCACGGTCTGTGATGGTGAAGTTGGGCTGAGCAGCGCCAGAGAGGAGATAATCAGGCCAGAAGTACTCGATGCGCTTCTCTTGAGGATGCTTGCCCTCATCCTGAGGGTCAGAACCAGAGACAAGAACCTTTCCATTGCTGAGGAGTGTAGCTTCAGAATGGTACATGCGGGCGATGGTGGTATTAGCAAGGACTGTCATGCGTTGACCGAGAGGCTCCTCGGGGTTGTACATGACTGCGTTGAGGTTGGAGTTGTCAGCGAGACCGAAACCACCACGACCGACTTGGGCGCCGCCGAGGATGAGGTAGCGACCGTCAGGGAGAGCGACCATGTTGGGCATGACACGCTTGGAGGGCTATGAAAGTTAGTATGCGTGACGGAGACAAGGGATAGAGGGTGCTTACCATGCGCTCAATGATCCACTCAGCATCAGGGGTATCAGGAGCCATGAGGACACAGTTGTCAAGAGCCTCATTACCGGGATCATGAGTAGTACCACCGCAGATGAGAACCTCGACAGGGTCGGTATAAGGAGCTTTCTGAGGTAGAACCATCATGGTACCCTGAAGAGGATAGTTGCGACCAGTCAAGGGGTTGTCAACCTGACCAGGCATATCAGGCAACTTCTTGATCGACTGGAAGTCAACCTGAGAAAGGATACGAGACTCATTGAACTGGGTGAAGAAGATACCACCAGAAGGCAAGATGGCCATGTGAGGGTATGAGTTGGTTCGACCAATGTTCTCAGCACGCTCAAGGTAGTCGAGATAAGTCGACTTGGTTACACCAGCAGGATGGGGCAAAACCTCGGCGGAGGGAACGATGGGAGCATCGGAACCAGATTCTCCACCCATGGCAAGAATGGAACCGTTGGAGAGAACAATGGCAGTGGGGTACCAGCGGGGATCAAAGAGACGCAGCTGCGTGTAGTCCTCTTCCCAGACATTGGTGCCATTGTCGACTCCTTGGGGTGAGTCAGGAGTGAAGAAGCGAATACCGTAGACGGACTCAGCAGACCATCCACCAATGTTGATGATACGACCAGCCTTATCAGGAAGAGTGAAGGAAGCAGAGCAGAAGACATCAGTCTTGAGAGCAAGTTCACGGTAGGTGTTGGTAGAGTAGTCAAACTCAAACGAGCCCTCAGTATTATCCATAGACGTACCGTGCTTCTCCACAAAGACAACCTTGTCGTTGATGCCAACAGAGCTGATGAGTGGGATGATGGGGGAAGTGGAGAAGTGATCATACCTACCCGCAGCAGGCCCAGAAGCGTAGTGGAACGTGTTGAGCGACGTGCCCGTCCACTCGTAGTAGCTGATGTGGTTACCCGCGCCGCACGTGTAGTTGCGATTGCCGGGACAGGCCATGCTGCAGAAACTATCATCCTTCCAGATATCGCCTTTAGCCTCAACTGCTTTCAGGTCGCCACAGACGCACTGGCGACCGTACTCAACACCACCAGCGGAGTAGCCGAACTTCTGGCAGCGCTTCAGGCAGGTTGGGACGGTCATGTTGCTGGTGGCGTAGCTGCCCGAGTCTTCGTACAACCACTCGAGCACATACGGGTTGTTGTTGTCAAAGACACAGCCCTTGTACTCCCAGTCACCAGGGAGGTCATCTTCTTGAGCGACGGGAATGGGGTACACTTCAAAATCACCGCTGGAGTAGAGGGACAGACGATTGCCGGCACCGCACATCTGGCTGTCATCGCCCTTGCAGGCCATGTTGCAGTCAGATTCCGTAGTCTTGGATGCAGCATTGTTGAGGGCGTTACCGCAGTAACACTCCTCAGCGTACTCTACACCTGCGATCTTGAAGCCGTTCTCAATGCAGGTGGCGATACACTTCTGAGGTGTCTGGGAAGAGGAAGTGCCGAATGGGGAAAGGGCACGACCAGGAGGGTCAATGTAGCAACCGGCATAGGACCAGTCGTCAGGAAGATCAGTGGCGACGGGGCCAGAGGTAGCGGTTGCAGTGCCAGTGGCAGAAGCAGTCGTGGATGCTTCGGCGGAGGGCACAGCAGTACCTCCGGCAGAAGACTTGCCAAAGACAGTGAGTCTATCACCAGCTCCACAAGGCTGATCAGCATCACCAGTACAGGCCATGCTACAATCGGCCTCAGGAGCCTTGGTAGTAGGCTTCTTGCTACCGCAGACTGAAAATAGTCAATCATCACTGACAGACAATTGGAAGACTTCACTTACAGCATTCTTGAGCATACTCCATGCCAGCGAACGCATAGCCAAGGCCTACGCAATGGGCCACGCACGACTCAGCGGTCAGACCCTCAGTGTCATAGTGCACAGGCCCATCGAGCGCGCGCTTTGAGACGCTGTCGACATAGCATCCCAGGTACGTCCAGCCGTCTCTGGGGGTTTCAGGCGGTGTCAGATCCCTGCGGACGATGACACTCGCGGAAGAGGAGGAGGGCAAGTGAAGGAACGCTGCACTGAGTGCAGCAAAACGCAAGAGTGACATGGTGGAAACAAGGCAGCGAAGCGGCGTATAACGAGAGACTGTGTAAACAAAAAGAACGAATGTGATCTGGGTTTCCAAGGATTAACTTTTCCCATGCAGAAACCATAGAACAATGCACAAGTGAGATTGCGGCACCTTGACGTTATATCACTTGGGACGGCCGCTGGGCGATAGCGGAATATTCTCAGGTATATCACCTGCCCACATCCCTTTCCTTTCCGCTACCCCCCAAGGTATCTCGTGTTCATAAGCTTACTGTCAGACCATTTTTTGTCGCTATTGCTTTCCAAGAGCAATAAGATGCTGACTGCTAAGACGAAAAACCACATGCAAACAGAGTCAAGTAACGGTGGGTGCTGCAACAGAGCTGAAAAAGGCATATGCACGTCTACGGGCGCGTCGACGCATGCCTTGTGATTAGAATATTGGATACATCAGACCAGTCTGCACCCACGGGGTCTAGATTGCCGAGCCAGACTTGGCAAGAAGCCGAGATAATCTTGGCGAAAAGCTCCCGTCAGACAAATAAATGGAGGAGGCTGCCTTGCTGCCAACGCATCCAAAAAGTCTGACTGTGACTCTTTGATCGACAGGGTCAGGGTCAACAGATCGAAGAGCGGCTGACAGTGGAGGGTGCGTGTATGTCTGTCGACCTACTCCATACCTTACTTGGCCTTAGTCTAATCTCCTCGATCTGGTGTGGCTTGCGGTAAGAAGAATGGGCCGAAACCCCTGCTGTGCACCCTCTCTGTCTCTTTATCTTGGCGAGCCTCCGAGATGCTTGAAGTGGACGTGCCGATGCAACGCTGGCCACTAACCGAGGACCAATAATGTAACCCCCCCATTGACTCTTGGCCCTCTTGGCTACAGCGTTCCAAGAGTGTAAACACGAGAACGCAATCAAAAGTTCTGCTGCAGAGACAAGGGGTTAGCATACTGCATTTTCTTAGCTGCAGCGTTATCAGACTTTTCACCCCCAGCGCGTAAGTACCAGAGGCGAATTTCGCTTGGCGGGATATAAACGAGGATGCTTTTTTTGTAGTGGCTGTTTCTGATTTAGTGATTGTTAGCGCCTACGACAGTGCACCTCTAAAGCCGACGCTAAACCAGAGATTTTCGCCTTGTGAATCAATATTTGCTTCGCTCTATGAACTATAAGCCCGTTCACATATACACGACACATCAGTGGCTTGATGACCCGAGCGCCATTACCGCGTGGCTTATGATAGTGAGATTTCCTGTTTATCGCATATTATACCATTGGGCTACTCATCCGCTCCCTAATGCACGCAGTCAGCATTTTCAGGGGCCCGGCCTGCACGAGCGTATCTGGAACTCTATCCGATGCTGACCCCGAGATCGAGAGACACACGTTTTAAAAAAAGTGATAGATAACGGATTTTTCGCGATTGCAATATCTAGAGTAAGAATTTAGACCCAAACGATCCCCCCGTTCGATGTAAGATTATAGGTCGAACGCAAAGCATGAAAAAAGATAGCACTATAGACATTATCCCGTAGAGTATAACACAGCATAACAAACACGTGTCGGCGATGCGACCACTCAGCACGCTCCCTCCTGCCACATCCTAACTGACTTGACAACCATGCCGCGATCCTTGACGGGTCCCCAGGTCGGAAGCCATGTATCGTTGGCCTTCCAAAAGTCACGCATAGGGGTCTCGCTGCTATCAGCCCAGGGCTTATCACCGATTGCATCTCTGTAGTGGAAAAGTGGGTTAGCCTAGACAGTTCTTCCCCGCACGTAAACGAGAGATGGTGAGCGAGATCAAAAAGTGGTTCTCGGTGTAGGGGAAATGGGGAGAGAGACTTACGGGAACCAGCCGTTGGTACCGCCGACTGCGACGTTGAGGATGAGGTAGAAGGACTCGTCGAATGGAGTGTTCTTGCGACCGGTGCTGCTCCATGGATCCACGGGGATGGAGCCGTTGATGGACTCGCCTGCAAATTCGCCGTAGGACCAAAGATTCTTGTTCTTGGTGAAGTCAAAGAATTGCACTTGCTGCCGAAGGGTCAGTATCATAAATTCATTGAGATTTGTGAAGGGACTTACTCTCAATCGACCATCAAGCCAGGTGAAGAGATACTTCTCACTCCACTCAAGACCGTAGACGTGAAAGTCCTCAGAGTAAATGACCCTCTTACCTCCCCATTCACCATACGCTCTCCTCCACCTATCATTCTCCGTAGCAGTCCCCCAATGTAGCGCCGACGACACAAGATTATTCCCCATGGGATACTTCCTCGCGTCATTGCCTCTGCTCTCCGCAATGTCAATCTCACCCGACTTGGGCCACTCACCGTAAACATCATCCTGCGGCATCATCCAAATAGCAGGCCACATCCAATCACCCTTTGGCATACGGGCCGTGACTTCAACGCGACCGTACTTGATCGTATTTTTCCCCTTTGTGTTGAGACGAGCAGAGCGAACGGGGTTGATGATTTGACCGAGGGTGGCGTTGCTGCGTGCTGCGCAGGGCCAGCGGTCGTTGGACTTCTTGATGTCTTTGGCGGTGCATTTGCCCCAGGTTTTGCTGTTGGTGGTCATGTTGACGGTGAAGCCGTTGAGGAGCTGGTCGCGCGTTATGTCTGTGCTTTCGAGCGTCATTGTTGGGACGATGTGAAGGCCTTGAGCGTCGACGTATGAGTTTGCCTCATCGTCTGTGGTCCAGTCAAAGGCGCCGTTTCTAGGATTGTTAGTATGAGATTTAGTAAATGAGAGAAAAACATACCCGAAGCCGTTCATTTGGACTTCATGATTCCAGTTGTTGAGGTTCTGGAAGGTATCGTCCATGACGAGACAGTACTGTCATTGTTAGTGGTGATTGCTTCAGTAAATGGATCGCCTCAGTGAATGGAGACTCACTTCATGATTGGGGACGCTGGTGGTCTCTTTGTAGCAGAGATAACCACCAATTCCTGAATTGCACGTCAATAATTGAAGACTCGTCACGATGAATGAACTTACCAAGACCGATAAAAATGCATGTGTAGAAAATGGTGCTGTCCCAATTCCACTGCTTCTTCTTTTCCTCTAACCAAGGCTTCTCAAACTCGCCCTGAAGACGACTGCTCTTGAAGCGCCGACGTGGCCCAGTGACTAAAAGACGTCAATTAATGTAAAAATAGCAACTGACGAATACACTCACTCTCATAAGAAGATGCATTTCTCTGCGTCAACCGTCGCGACGCAACAGATTCCGCAATGGGCGTCGCTGCAATGGGCGTCGCAAACGGATTCTCAGTAGACTCAGCTCCAGGCGTCGCAAAGGGATTGACCCGCTGAGACGAAGAGTCCTCAGCGGTCGTAGCAGTCCTCGAGCCTTCCATTACAGCGTGTCAAAAAGTGGAGTACGCCAATGTTTGGAAAGGGATAAAGGACCAGGGAAGTGCACGAGGTGATTTAATTGTTCAGTTAAATGAGCCTCATGAAACTTTTATTTTCTCTTTGTCATTCATTGTCTTATCCCGACTCTGGTAGAGCTGAGACAGAGAGTCCGTGTCTGTTTACTACAATACGAGTACCAAGACGAAGCGATGCAGGGATCGTTACATCTGGGTCTGGAACAAGAGAGTAAGCTCATTTCTTCTGGGGTGATTATGCATCTCGTCCTGATACCAGCCGCGCTGAAATGCACGTACGTACAACGTGGCAATCGAACACAAAATCTGTTGAGACATAACGGCATCGCCAACGGTTCTCACGCCTTTGAGACTAGCACGTTGATATCTCTCCGAGAGGCTTGAGCGCTAGGAGATAACATTGTGTCATGCCAAAACGCCACATTCTGCAACTAACAATCATGATTCGTAGACTTGTTAATAAGGCTCTGCGGGCCGCACGCCTCAACGGTCAAACTAACAACAACCTTCCGCAACGGTCTAAGTGGTCCGTTTGCGAAGACAGGTTTTTTCACCACGCGATGCTACCCCTAGAATATGCCGCTAGACATCAATAGGGAAGCTACATCGTCTGCCCCTAGAACACATCCATGGAAGCCAAACGTTAAAACCCTGGCACCCCTGTCATGATTTACAGGGGACGGGACGTTATCAAGATTTTTCCCTCGTCCTTCGAGATTAGCCGCCCTCCCCCCTTCGCTAACGGGTCACGGCCCGCGGATAACGCTATTCCCTAAGCATAAACACCCTCTGTTGCTATCTCGCCCTGAAACGTGCCTCTGCTTACACGTTACAATCTCCAAGACTTGATCGCTCTTCTCATTGGATCCTCGTCTTGGACGATATCAGGATGCCTAAGCTTATTTTCTAATATTAGACTTAACTTTTGACTTGTTCTTGTTTTAGGTGGCGCCGGAGAAAAAATCGCAGGCTAGTTTAATTAGACGCCGCAGTGATACATGACGCTTCTGCGACCTTGCTCGTAAAAACATCTGGGATATTATCCACTCTCCCCGTTTCCCTGGCCTCTGATATCGAGGCCACGGCCTTGTCATAATCACAGGCCCCGTCGTCAGCTTCACTCTGTAACATAGAGTTTTAGTTTTTCTCTTTCTTATCACGGTGGCGGGTACTGTATCCTCCGTCGTGATGACTTGGCATCAGCTCGCTAGAGGTGATTCAAACGGAGTCTTCTCGGACCCGGGGAGGGGGGCTGGGCTGGGCTGGGCTTCTGCAGCAACGGACAAGGTGCATGTGCGGTTTGTGTTACGTGCTGGCAATGAAGAATGCATGGTCCCAACAAACGTGCTACGAAAGATACGAGGACAGCTGAAAAACAAAAAAACCAATATTGTGTTTGCAGTTGCAGTTCTTGACCGGGTCAGATATTGTCTGACGTTTACACGAGATACGAGATTCGAGACTCGAGACCTACAGGCTACAGTAAAGGTTTCATCTAGATCGCCGGATAAGCCGTGCGTGTGTAGGAAGTATTCATAACTTAGTTTTCCCACGGCTAATTCTCTCTGCCTCCTCCTCACCTTGGGCAACAAAACATCCCTCTTCTTCTATCACATCTCCCCCCTCCCCACCCTCTTCCCCTGTAGAAGCAGACAAGATCTTCACCTTCGCTTTCCCCTCTACTCTCGTTTTCTCTCTGTTCCGTGAGACTCGACGTCTCCCACGTGAACCATGGCTTCCGAAAAGTCACCAATGGTTTCGGAAAAGCCTGTCTCTCGCTTCATAGAGTCTGGTGTTCTCCAACCACCGAGTCCTACTACTGACGCTGCTACGCTCAAGAGACTTGAGGCTGGTGATCATGGCGCGGTCAAGACGACGTCGGAGTATTTCACGAGGAAGAGTCCCCCGTCGAGATCCGCTCACAGCTCATATTCGGGTACGCCTGCTGCAATGCAGATTCCCGATGCCGCGGCTGCGGATCTGCCCATTGTGAGTTTTTGCCGTCCATTTGAGTGGATTTGTTTCATATCGTCGGCATCAATTTTCATCCCTTGCATACCGATCCTACTTGTCCCGATTCATTCATGTCGTGGCACGGTAGACATCGCACTGCATGCCAGCATATCGCTGCCTGTAATACATCATTGACGTCACAATACTAACACAAATAGGTCGCGAGGTATATCGCCCGTCGCGCAACGCTTCTAGGATGGTTCGATGAGCCTGCTGCTACTGCCATCACAAGCGGCTGGTCGTCAACATGCATTGCCCTCAAGAAGCCTGATGGCACATACATCTACAACCCAGATGATCCAAGTCCAGACTTGGCCGCTGCCGTCAATCGCCTCAATGAGAGTGCTATCGTGTCGATGGCCTCTGAGGTCACAAACTCAGTGCTTGACAGCATCAAGCCTGGACAGGCGAGTCTGGTGAATGAAGACACTGGCGCTCGCATCCCCATCATTCCCAGTCTTGCAGATGTTCATGAGACACTTGTGCACTTGACAAGTTCATGCATCGTCGTCCAAGAACGATGTGTTCTCATCTGGGCTCATGAGGCGAGGACTGTCCTCACAGTGGCGCACAATGTTGAGAAGCAGATGCTCGGCTTCGTAAGTTAGTCCTTCGCTTTGACTAGTCCATATCGCTAACAGCTGTCGCAGATCGTTGGCCCCAACATGCCTCGTGGTCTTCACGCCCAAACAGAGGAGCAGTCCGTCAATGGCATGCCGACTCCCGTTCGCGGTGCCATTGATGAGAGAAATGAGGTTTACCAAGCCGCCATCAAGGTTGAGGAGGGCGGTGAAGGAGATGAAGACGTCGAGGGCCAGGAGCTCAAGCGTCCGACTCTTATTGTTCATTCGTTCAGAATTGGTATTGTCATCATGCTGGTGATTCTCACGCAGAGCGTGGGTGTCTCGAGAGTGAGTTGTATCAATGAGATGAGTGATGAATGATGACTGACATCGAGTAGTTGATCCGACAATGGTCTTGGGATGGCGATTTCACGCGCTTTGCCCTGGTTGCTGTCATTCCGCCTCTGTGCGTTTTGTCATTGGTAAGAATCGCCGCTTCAATTGCAGATGAACGTTTTGTTGACCTTATCTAGTTCTTTTTCATCGTCGTCGTCAGTAGTGTATTCCAACTGCTTCTACCAGCTGGAATCTGCTTGAGGAACTCAAAATTCCACTCTGGTAAGTCCTTCACTCACGCGACATCCGTCTAGTCTGACATTTGCAACAGCCATCAAGCCCAACCCAAAGCGCTACAGGGACTACCAGCTTCCTCACATCACCGTCCAGATGCCTGTTTATAAGGAAGGTCTCCGAGGGTAAGTTCACTCAGCTACAGATACCAAGTCACTATAACTGACTCCCCAGTGTCATCGTCCCTACCATGGTCTCCGTAATGGCAGCAATCCAACACTACGAAAACCAAGGCGGCACCGCCTCAGTCTACATCAACGACGACGGCATGCAATGCATTCAACCTGAGCTCGCCGCCGCCCGCAAGCAATACTACCGCGAAAACGGCATCGGCTACTGCGCCCGCCTGCCCAACAAGAAATCCCCCAAGTCCAAGTCCTTCCTCTCCTGGTTCAAGCGCTCACCCCCCGTCGACCCTGAAGTCGACAACCAAGACGAGTCAGAAGTCAGTCCCCAAGGACGCGCCAACGAACTCGGTTTCGTGCGCAAGGGCAAATTTAAGAAGGCTAGTAACATGAACTACTGTCTTGCTTTCTCGAATAGAGTTGAGGATGAGATGTTGAGGCTTACGGAGTTGGAGTGTGAGAGTAGGGGGTGTGCGTATGAGGATCTGAGTCCGGAGGATGATGATCGGTTATATGACCAGGCGCTTCAGAACATGGTTGATGCTGATGAGGGCAAGACGTGGGCGGAGGGGAACATCCGCATGGGTGAGATCATTCTTCTCATTGACTGCGATACCCGTGTTCCCATCGATTGTCTTCTCTACGGCGCTCTCGAGATGTATGAATCTCCAGAAGTCGCCATCCTCCAGCACGGCTCAGGCGTCATGCAAGTTGCACACAACATCTTTGAGAACGGTATCACATACTTCACCGACATTGTGTACACAGCTATCAAGTATGGTGTTGGCACTGGAGATGTCGCGCCGTTTGTTGGTCATAATGCGTTCTTGAGATGGAAGGCCATTCAGAGTGTTGCGTTTGTCGACCCATCGGACAAGGTCACTAAGTGGTGGTCTGACTCGCATGTCTCTGAGGATTTTGATATCAGTTTGAGAGTGCAGATGGCTGGTATGGTATGTCGGTTGGCGACGTACCATAATGGTGGCTTTCAGGAGGGTGTGTCGTTAACAGTGTATGATGAGTTGAACAGATGGGAGAAGTACGCTTATGGATGCAACGAGCTTGTCTTTCATCCTTTGTAAGCCTGACACTTCCTATTTGCTCTGGATACCACTAACTCTTTCACAGCTATAAATGGCCCTACAAGGGTCCTGTTACTCGACTCTTCCTCCGCTTCCTCTGGAGTAACATGCCAGTTACCAGCAAGGTTTCCATTCTGGCCTACATCTTCACCTGTAAGTACCCATATCAACTCCACTTCAGTGCCGGACTAACAGCCACAGACTACGCCATCGCAGCTGGTATGCTCCTCACTCTGGTCAACTACGTCCTCGTCGGCCTCTTCTTCCAAGATCTCGATCAATTCTACACTCCTTCATGGGGTATCTGGGTCTCCCTCCTCGTCGTCTTCAACGGCGTCGCTTCCATTGCCACAAGTATGACCCGTCACCGTCTCAAAGAAAAGTCATTCTGGGTCGCCATCCTCGAAGCCTGCAAGTGGCTTCCCTTCCTTCTTCTCTTCTTTGGTGGTATCAGTATCAACTGTGCCAAGGCTCTTCTCTGCCACGCCTTTTCCGTCAACATTGAGTGGGCGTCGACATCTAAGGAGCTGGGTCCTACGGGTATCTACATCGGTCTCAACAAGATGATGCACAGATTCAAGTGGACTTTCCTTATCTGCATTGTTATTGCAGCTGGTATGATGTATATGGCTTTTGGTGCGCCTTGGGGTTGGACTATTGCTCCTGGAAAGTTCTCTGCTGGTACATATGCTATTGTGCCTTTGGCTGTTCAGGTTTCCTGCGCGTTTACTCTGCCGCTCTTCCTCGGCTTGACTTAATTGAGTATATATGAATGGAAGGATGGATGGGTTACGGTAACGACTTGAGATATACGAATTAGTTAGCTTAATAGATTTGTCGTCAAATATGTCGACTTGGTAATGCAGACTCTGTGCCATTGCTCCGTTACTAAAGTGACAAACACTCCTCAGTCTTCTGCAGAGAGCGCATTCTTCAATTCTAGGGCTGCAATAGCGTCGTGGTGTTACATCAATAAGAAGCGTAATTGGTTTAGTGGTAAAATTCTCCGTTGCCATTCGAGTAACGTCGGGGAGCCCAGGGTTCGATTCCCTGATTACGCATTGACAGCAACGTCTGAGACGAGTTCTTTGTTTTGTCGCTGTTTATTTTTCTTCTGTTGCCGATTTATGGTGTTGTTGGCGATGGTTTAATGAAGCTAGGGTATGTGTGGCTGGTTTCTTCCATTTTGACATCTCTTCTCACCTGCTACCTCCTTTTAAACAAATGATAACATAAGGGGTATAGAATGTAACCAGTGTGTATTGTTTATTGCTGCTCATTTCGACCCATTACTGCCTATTCATGCTCTCCTTGGTGTTTTCTAGCAGCACGTCCACGCCTTGTCCCGAAGCAGCACGATGTTACAGATATGACAAATAGTTAGTACCAGTGCAAAACAGGGCCATTTAAAAGAATCCGAGGAACTTAATAGGCCCTCAAGATAGAGAACACCCTTTTCCCACAACGAGCTAGGTTAAACCTCCTATTAACTACAAAGTTTTACAGGGCGTACTTAAAAGCTTACCAACGTCGCCAATATGTTGATTGAACCTTTTTAGCCTCGAGGATCCGTGGTCAGAATTGCCGGTTCGTAGAAATGGCATCTCTTCCGATTCAATGATATAAGACTTAACACCCAGATTCACATGTACGCCGTCAATTACCCAGCCATTTCCTCCAGCCATATCAGAGAGTCGCTTCAGTAAGCCATAAAACTAGTTTAAACTGGTTGTTTCAAAGGCCCTGAATATAATAGAAGAGAGCTAGTATCTCCTTCTCTTATTCCCCTCCACTATGCTTCTGGTGGAATGAGAGGCTTGTAATTTGACTTTGGTCGCCTTTTCTCACGCTGGTCGAATATTTGAAGGCGCTATGACGATTAGCAGCTAGGCACGTGGCTACAAGATCGATGCCTCGCTATTAACCTTTGAGAACTGGCAAGCTCTGATCTTCCAGCCGGGTTAGAGAATGAAGAATTTGGGGGCCAATTTGTTCTAACTGGCCCGATAAACAGCCACCACTGCTGATTGTCAGCATGCAGAATGACGTAAAAGCCACAAACACGCAATATATATGAAGCTGGATCTGGTCGTCTTTTCTTAATTACTCTACAATATTGTAGATAAAAACCTTACTGCCAAATCTATTCTTTTTCAGTCGTTGCATAGTTAGCAACTCTCCCCATAAGAAACTCAGGTTAGTCTTAGAGTTCTTTCTATGTCTCCTACCAAGGTTGGTTAAATCTTGTTAACTTCGTTAGACCACTGCACTGTGAAAGTCTTAACTATGTCATTTCGACCTCATCCCTTGCCCTTTACTAGCAAAGATCCCAGAATGAACGACGCAACAGGGGAGGGGGAGGCTGCGATTAGCGATCCGTGCCTTTTCCCGTGCTATGTCGCCTCAGAGCCGGCGTATGCTCTTGCAAGAAAGATCAAAGAGAAGAAGCATAAGAGAGATGAAGCTAAAGCGGCTGAGAAGAAGCTCGATAATGAGGAAAGTACAAAAGGAAAGGAATAGCTTATAGCAAGAGTAGTATACTTTACTATTACCGACTAAATTTATATACAGTATTGTTTTACAAAAAAAAGAGAGGAGGAGCAAAATAATTAACAGATAACCTTGGGTCTATAACTCTACGGTAAGCTTCTGGCAGATGCTAAACAAGGAAGTCTTGAGACATAAGCCATGACGTGAGAGATCTCTGTATTGGGCTTGGGCCAATCTGCACCCCCGCTTTCTTGCACGACTTGAGATTAGAGACGTTATACATATAAAGACTACTTCCCGTCGACTCAACATTGCTTGAGTAACCTTATTTAGCCTCTGACCTTGGTAACGTGTAAATTAAATATGTACCTATCAGTTCGCATTATATGAAAAAGGGCCCCAGATAGGTACACCATTCTTGGACTTCGAAGACCCAACAGGCTTCAGTGTCATTTTGTCACCTTGACAGCTATATGTAGCTTTGCCATTGGTGAAGTACCCTCCGCCAAGTGCAAGACCGAATTTATTTAGTGTCAACACCCAGTGACGGCACCTTGGCTTCGGCAGTTCCTGACCCTTTGGTGAAGGTAAGGCACAATGTCCCTGAACTATCGCTCCCCGAAGCTGTGGAGATGGCACTAGTCGCTTTTCTGTTGACGATAATGCTGACCGGTGTGTCTCTGTCTAGAAGCGTCTGGACGTATGCGATAGCGAAGCCGTCGTAGGTAAAGGTGGCCTATCTACCGTGGAATTCGAGCTTGGCTGTTCCGCTGACCTGCACATCCTTGAATCGTTGTTGAGCAGTTTTTCTTGCCGTCCCCTTTCCTAGACCGCCTCTTGCAGCATTCCTTATCTTTGTATTGCTAAAAAAGACTGATCTCAACCTCGTCAATGTCCTTATCCTCTGTCGAAGTGAAGAGCATATAATCCGCTACCGGGTCTGAGGCACAGGGAATGGTGATGACACCTTCTGATCTGCCGCCTGATGTATCGGTAGGGAACTCATTCCGAAGGTTTGGATCTACAAGATGCGAGGCCAGCTACTGGTTCCTCTTGGTGGAGACGCATTGCTTGATATCCTGGCCTGGATCAAAGGACGTTAAGAACTCCCTTATGGTTAATGGAGAGGTCTCCCAGCCAGACTTCTTCCCATATAAAAATAGCAAGTAATCCATTATTATTGTAACTGTTTTAAGAAACAAGCAGATACAGTTAATATGAAGTAACATCGTTAGGGTATCCCAGCCAGTCAGTAAACTACCAGATCTCTACTGTTTCCACAGCTTTGCCTTTCTCCCGTACGTATCCGGACAAGTTCCTCGCGCTTGATAACCCGCTAACATAACACATCCCGACGAGGACATAGTGGTTGCCAACTCGCCTAAGAACTGCCGGTTGATCAGCTCCATTTAGCAAGCACACCAAGTCTCCGATTGTGGTGTAGAGTGGAAACACGCCAATATATCCACTCTGCATTTCCAACAGCTGGTGTTGCGCGTAAAACACGTCGTAAACAATGCCGGTGATGGTTTCATCCCAGTCAGATACCTTGTGGTTTTGATTAATATTTATAGATGTAAATAGGTTATCGGACTTACTTCATAATCTGGTAACAGCGCATATAGATATTCCAATCTGTTGACTTTCAGTTGACTTTCTTCTGGGGTCTCGGCATTGCTTTGTGTAAACAGGTAATGCATCAGCACTCTAGCAAAGCTAGTGTAATCTTGAAATAGCATATCTTTCGTTATATCGGATTCTTCATTGCCTTTATGCCTCTCAATGGTCTGATACCGCAATGCAGTGTACAATCCTTCGAGAGGATGGCACCCCGTTGGGTACTTATCTCGGCCCATTATATATTCCATCGTCCACGACACAGCATGTACCGCTTCTTTGGAAGTACTATCACGGCAAACTTCCGTGAAGTGGCTTCGCAACGGGCCACCTGTTACTATCTCGTCAAGGAGGATAGCGGAAACCAGTAATTTGCATCCTGTTATCTCAGCTTTTTGGGTTCCACCAAATATCTCATCCAGCTCTAGCTCGCTTTGCGAGAACGTGTAGATTGGAAACCCAACCTCGTTAAAGTCCTTGAAACGGGTACTTCCTGGATAGTTTGGGGCCCAGGATGGAGTATCAGGGTACATAAACCATCCATACCCGATACCCGCATGGGTGAGCGGCATGAGCTCCCCGCCTTGCAATTCGACGTGGCCAGAACCTTGCCGATGAGCTTTTAGATACTTTGTCATGAAGTCGACGCATACCTGACCAGTCGACTTGGATTGTCCATAGTCAGGTACAAGGCCAAGAGGGCAGACACCTAGGAAGGCATAAAAATGGTCTTTGGGGTTTGTAGCCCTGAGCCTACTTGAGTGACCCCAGTTGTAAGGAGCATTCTTATTCAAGTTTCCACTTACTGAGATGCCCATTGTATCATCCAATATTTCTAAACCCCTCACTTCTACTCTGCTCGAAGCCAACTGTGCTAGATGACTAAGACAGCTCTTATAAAGATATTTTAGAAGGTTCCATTGCTCGCGCAGCACAAAATGTGGCCGCTGTTCCGGAACGACGCTGAGCAGCATTAAGGCCCAGCGAAGAACTGAATGGAGAGACGACCAAGACATGGAGCGGTCCCCGCAGGCAAATATAGGCCGACTAGCAAGAACAATCTCCTGGAATGTCCATACTCGCATCCAGTATGAATTATCCAACATCTTCAAAATGAAGCTGGTGCCACTCTCGGTCCAAACGGTACCTGGAATTTCCTGATAGAGGAATGTATGGTCTCGTAGCCAGTCGAAGTTCGCGGTATTTCGAATCGATAAAACTTGCTTTTCTAGCCTCTCTGTAAGGTCTTGAAATCGTGGAAGTGCACTCTCTGACTCATCCATCTTGGCGATTACGTCCCGCAATGTATGCGTAAGACGGACTTCGAGTTCTCCAGAAATAAAAGGCAGCTGTTCCTCTGTTTCTTCAGTTATGCGAATATACATTGCACAGAGGTATTTGTGGAACGCTTCGGTCTTCATAGACAAGAGCCTCAGTTTTGAAGACCATGATAAGTGATTAGGCCTTATCCGTCCCGGAGTTCTCAGCATGCTAGCAATGTCATCGCTTGCATCTTGTATGCACTTTGTCGGCCATGAATTCCACGATCGGGCTAGTATCTCAAACAGAATACTCGCGTCGCTTGTATTCACAATCTCCAACTCATATTTAGCTTCGTCGACGATAGAGCCAAGTATATCAAGTTCTGTACTGAGAGAATCTGTTACTTGGCAAAGTGTGGCATCCAATCGAGGGTCCTTGCGGTCAGCCCCATGAATGCTGCGGTTATAAGCTATGATCTGGACAGCTTCCATTCCTCGCATGACTGCCTCAGAGGGCAACCCTAGCCAGCAGAGTACGACATCGGCCATAGAATATATGTCGCCCATTAACGGAACTTGGTGGTTCTTTTCTTCGTCACTCTTCTGGTTGATGCATATCGCATCTGCCCAAATTCTCAGTCTTCCGTCGGTAGACTCTATATGTTTGGGGGCGTATCTAAGGGCGTTTGCTAGGTTTTGCGTGACTTGTATGGAGTGGCCATTGACAGTGATGGCCTCCGAAAGTTTGGGGTCACCCCATTCATAAGAAAGGGCATGAAAATGCAATGCTTGGTCTAAATCTGCTACTTCAAGACGTAATTCTATGTCTGGTTCTATTGAACAAATGTCAAGTAGACGAATCTGACGTCCGTACATATTGAGGTCAGCATACAAGGAAGAACTCGGCAACAAAGCCATAATGACTAATGTTAAGATAATGATAGAAATATCGGATGTAAGGTAAATATTATTCTAGAAGTAAAAGAACCAGAAGTAAGAGAAAGGGTACAACTTATAGACCAAGCCCCTAATATCTAAAACTGCCTCATGAGAAAGCCTCATGCAAGTGGTGGTGGCGAAGCGGTTGAAAAAACGGCAAACAGAGCAATGGCCTGAAGGTACAGGTTTTTGCCAGTGTCAATATCCCACACGCCGCTGCAATAAATTAAATACATAAATAATCAGCATAAAAGGAGCTTTAGACTAACTGGAGATACTTGTAACTCAGTTTCTCAATTATTGACTGCTTCATGCTTGAGGGTAAGCAACTTGAGAGATAAGATAACCAAGCTCAGGTCAGGATCACTTTAGTAAGTATAGTGTGTTAATTCTGGATCAGGTGGAGAAGAGCGACAAAACATACACCACTCGACTAAATCCGCACCTGGTCGATTATCACGGTCAGATGTCTGAGCTCGCACTCGCTCTCGTCAGCGCTAACAAAAAGTCCGTAGGACACTGCTAAAGTCCGATCACTCAGGAGGCAAACTCCGTTTTGATTGGAACGTTTTTTGTTGAGCGTGACTTAGCGACCTGGAATTATAACAATCTGACATATTCCACAAATTAAATCCCAATCTTATCTCATTCATCTTTCTATCCTTCGCTCGATACCTGGGAATCGAACATGGAGTCTTTCAAAGTTATCGTCGTTGGCGCTGGGCCAGTCGGCATGGTCCTGGCTCACGCGCTGCAAGTCTCTGGCATCGACTACGTCCTCGTTGAACAGCGCTCTCAAATTCCTCCTGATCCTGCTTACGGCTTGTTTCTGTGGCCTCATATTATGCGAATATTTCATCAATTAGGCCTTCTCGAAGCTGTTACAGCTGTCGCGCAGCCTATGGTCGAAGCGGTTCACAGATCAATTGACGGCAGTGTTATTCATCGCTCCAGAGGTTTTGAAGAGCTTGGCGCATTGTAAGTCTAAGTTTATGCGCTGCGGGAAATTTTACTGATTACTCGAAGGTTCGGATATCCTATGGCTATTTTCAACAGAGGCGATTTTGCCTCGGCGTTGATGAGCAAGCTTGAAAACAAGGACCAACGCGTCAAGACAAACAAGCGCCTCACCAACGTCATACACCGCGACAACGGTGTAACAGTCGAATTCGCAGACGGTACCGCAGAAGAGGGATCGATTGTTGTTGGCTGTGACGGTGTCTGGAGTAGTGTCCGCGACCAAATGAAAGCGAAAGCACCAAAAGGCCTTTTCGATGAGAACCCCAACCCATTTCAAGCACCCCACGCCGGCGTGTTTGCCAAAGCTTTATGTCCCAAAGAACTCGAGCGTGGAAGGAACATCAATGTGTACCAGGAAGGGTCTCACGTCCAGGTCTTTACTGGTCTAAGAGAAGCGCAAATCATTGTTTATCATCGTATTCCGACTTCTAGAACGAAGACGTTCTTTGGGCAGAATGATGCTGAAGAGGCGGCGAAGCCATGGATGGATGTTCCAGTGGGAGATGGAATTACCTTTGGTGATCTGTGGAGGAATAAGATTGCTGGAGGTAGTGCGAACTTTGATGAGGGTGTTTTGCCGTGGTGGCATTGGGGACGCATGGTTCTTGTCGGCGATGCTGCTCATAAGGTAAGTCGCATACCTGTTTGGCTGACTTGATGCTAAAATTGGACAGATGAACCCCATCAGAGGTGCAGGAGCATGCTGCGGTATCGAAGATGCCATCGCCTTAGTAAACGGCCTCAGCCGGCTCCTTCACTCCGACGCCAACCCATCAGACCGCAAGCTCCGTCAGGCTTTCCTTGCATATCAATACGAGCGCGAGGCTGCTGCAAAGCTATGGAATGATATCTCTGCGCTGAACTTAGAACTCTGCATCGGGGCTGATCAGCCTGCTTTGAAGGCGCAAAGTGTTGCGGATTACAGAACTATTCCGTTAGTTGCTAATGGACCTATCCTGAAAAATGTTCCGTTTGCCGAGAAGAGGGGTTTTGTGTCGTGGACTAGAAAGACTCGTAAGTCTGATGATAAAACTAAGGCCCGTTTGTAGTTTGGATGCCGGTCTATGATTGATGGTCACGGGGGACTGTGTAGTATGTATGTATAAGCTCTGAACATTGTAATATCACCTCAAGTTCAAGATAGGACTATACTGAAGGTTCTCTGTTATGATACTAGCCCCGATATTAAATAATCTACAATAAAAGGAACCCTGGAAACATTCTTTTCTACGAACGCCATTCATTGGCATCAGAGTCCGACTCAGTAACCCATGATCCTACTGACACATCTTCGCGTTCCCTCACCATTGTCGGATCATCTGAAACCAGACGTGGAACGAATACACTGCCCATACAAGACCCATCACAATTCTCGATGTACGCATGCAGAAATTGCCAAGTCCTGTTATGCGGTATAGCTTCAATAATATTGGCAGTCAAGCCGCAATCGCATCTGTCAAGCAAAAGCTCCCATAGTTCGCGGAGTCTGCTGCCGCACGACGTTGATAATGGTCTTTCGGTTTCCAATAAACTTACCAGCACAGCTTCCGATGGCTTGAGGTATGGATGGTGTCCAAGAATCATCTCAATATTCGTTTCACCAGGGCCCCTCTCCCAACTCTCTTTCTCAATAGATAGCAAAAGATGCCGTTCCGTAATCTCAAAAGTTCTCGCTTGATTGAGAAATGTCTGGAGCAATATTGGACCTGTATGGTCGAGACAGGCTTGAAAGGCAGCCTCAAATTCTGAATCACCTGCTGGAAGCCGTGGTAGTAGTACTTTCAAGACGTTGGGATGAGTATTGTAGATAGCCGCATATAAAGCTGTGAAGTTATAACCATGAGGGCCCTGCCTCAGATAGGTTTGAGCCTTGATGTCTCCGCCAAGTTCGAGTAGACCTTCAGTAATGACGCTACTTCCGATGTGGCACGAAAGGCAAAGGGCTCGATCCAGGTATTTTTGATCTGCTGTGAAGCCTGTCTTGGCTATTCTTAAGAGCTTCGCCACTGTCTTCTCACAAGAAATAATGCTCTTATACTTAGCAAGCGTGGAACAAGCGTAAGACTCAAGGATAGAAGCTACCATGGAGCATAAGTTGAACGACAGTGGCTCGCCTTGCTGAGACTCAACCCGCATTAGATCTGCAACCAGAAACTCTACGAGGTCCATATTTTGATAGTCAATGGCCACCTGCAGGGGAGTTTTCCCATCTCCATTGGTAGTCGAAGGGCCAAAGCCATGCTCAATCATCAACTTGACGGCATTTACCGAACCGCATCGGGACGCAAGATCAAGAAGATAGGAATCCGGGGTAACATGCTGCAAAAGCTCCTCAAAAAGTCTGACGTTTTGTCTCTTGGAAGTATGCTCTAATCCTTCCAGGAACACGCGCTGTGGATCACCAGAAGCATCGGATAGCATTTTCACCATTTGAAAACTCTTCCGAATACCGTGACTTGCATCGCACGAGCTCTGAATAGCGTTCAAAAACTCATCCTTTGTCGCAATATGATCTGCAGCCTCGAACGGCTCAGCCCCTCGGGTATTGGGAGTACCATATCTATCAAACAGAAGTTTCTCAAGTTTGTTTTGGTCCACACGAGAGAGTGCCGCTGGACCCCTGCTATGGCGAAAGGGGTCGGCATTCTTCCCCAGAAGAAGTCTGACGATGTCGAATTGACCTTGACGAGCTGCAATGGTAAGAGGAAGACCGTCAAAATCTCCCGAGTCGACCTCGGCATCGGCACCACGTTCCAACAGTAGATTGACCGCCTCGAAATGGCCAGATTTGCATGCTGCATATAACGGACTGCATAGAAGCTTATCCCTTACGTAGAATCCGTGGCTAGCGAGGGCATTCGGATCTGCACCAGCGTCAAGTAGAGAGGTCATTAGCTCCCAGTTCCCGTCATGGGCAGCAGTGACTAAAGCAAGAGGATGGTTCTTGGGCTTAACCTCAGCCTGTAGCAATAATCTAACCATGGCCTCAGACTTTTGTTGTGCAGCCAAAACAACAAGCGGAATATCTCCAGCATATTCTTCAGGTTTGAGACCATGCTCGATAAGTGCCTTCAACACTGGAGCATGACCTCCTAGGATGGCTTTGATGGCCGGTTCTTGTTTACCAAAGCTTTGATGTGACATACCTTTTGGATGAATGTCGGCACCGGCTCTTAAAAGTTCCTTAACGATCTGCACATGCCCAAACTCCGCTGCAGAACCGAGAGGTGTGTGGAACATGTACCTGATATGGTTCACGTTGACGTGATGCTTTATGAGTAGCTTCACAGTAACGAGATCACCACCTGCGGCCGCTGCATGAAGGACGTCTCCAAAGGCATCTGGCTCTGCTGATTGAGTAGGCAACTTGCGGAAAATTGTTTTGACAAGTTTCTGCAGTCCGCCTTTCAGCAGGTCCTTCGCAGCTTTCTGCGAAGAGATCATGCCCTTGATAGATAGTATATCCACATGTCGCTTGGGATCGGTCAACGATCGAACAGCTGTGTCTATAGCGTGTAGAATGGCCGGATCGAGGTATTTGTTTCTGTCTGTTGGGAGATTTGCCCGACGGTCACAGTCGAGAAGCTTGAGGATAATATGAATACCGATTGAGGTATCCCGATTTGCTGCTACCAGAATCAAAGATTCGAGCTGTAGGGGACTGAATTGATCTGCACCGCCGTGGTCGAGTAATAGTTGAACAAGCTCCTCTGTTCCAGAAGCAACGGCTATCCGGAGCGGGTGAGTTGAGAGTCTACTGTCGCGATCGCTGAAGTCGGAAACATTGTCCAAAATCAGTGATACAGTTTTTAGTTGTTCTTTTGCTTTCGAATTCCCAGTTACAGACTGCTTTTCCCCTCCAGTCACCATCTCGCCAGTGTCGATACGCTCAAAGGCGTAAACACTAGCTTTGAGTGCGTCGGTCATTTCTGTTTCCTCCTCATCAATTGTCTTGTCCGAGCCATTGGATTCCACACTGTCCTCAGAGCTCTCCGCATCATTGTCGAATTCCGCAGGTGGCTTGGTAAAGAGTGGTCCTTGGGGACACGGGAACCGATAAGGGATATTCGACCTAGAGAAAAATGGTCCAGGGGGTCTGGGAAATCGATGAGCCGGATGTGGCATAGAATCCAATGGCCCAGACGGACGGGGAAACCGGTCAGCTACCTGAGGTGGACGCCGAAATTGCGAAGTGAAAAATCTATGTCGCTCTATGCACTCATTATCTCTTGGAACCACGCTCGGAGGTGCCTTTTCGACGGTCTCATCGGCGTCAGCACCTTGATCGAGACATATTTGTACGATATCTGCATGTCCTGCTTCACATGCTGTGACAAGAACTCGGGTCATGATAGTCGTAAATTGAGCCGAGTCTCCAATGTCCGTGTCTTCCAGGATCGCGGTGATAACATTTATCTTTCCAGCTCCCGCTCCACTGAGGAGTGATGTTGTGGTGGCTCTCTCTATTTCCTCATCATCTAGGAAGTCCAGCAGCCTAAGAACAAGAGCCCCATGGCCTGCTGCTGAGGCTGCTACTATTCCTCGAATGACAATGTCAGCGTCGAGAGCAAAATCAGCATCATAATTCAGCAACGCTTTCGTTGTATCCGTGTAGTCTGTTCGGCATGCCTCTAGAAATGAAGGAGCAATCATGTCGTAAGCATTAGACTCCTCAAGGATCCGTTTGAGTAGGTGGTCCAGAGTGGTGGCCTTGTCGCCACGAATGGCATTAATGAGAAGATCCCTAAGTGGCAGTTCTGAACTATCCACCATGTCCTCGCACTGGTCCCTGAGTGTTACCAATTGGCTGAGAACTGATATATCGGCATACTGAGCCGCGACAAGGGCCAATGAATCCCATTCTTTGCAATCAGTCATCATGGTCTCAGGTCCTTTAGACAAAATCCAGGTCCAGATGAGATTTGCAACTTGGTTCTTGCCCGAAGAGTAGGAGACCTTAAGAGCGTCTCTGCAAGCAGTAACAGTGTCTTCGAAAATCTCGTCGCGTAAAGAATAGCCCAAGGAAGTAGCCAAACCTCTCATATCAGTGGAATGCCAAGGAACAAGGTCCATGTCGAGAAGTTTCTCCGTCATGCTCTCTCCAGTACTTGCAGCTATCTGAAGTGCGAAGCCCCATGAAACAACAGTGATGGTACCATTAAGCGAGTCTGCTAGAGTTCGGAGACACTCTGGATCTTTCCCCTCCACACTAGCAATAAGAGCTTTTTCCTTTGGCTGCCTAAGAAACGAGACGTGTCTGAGGCCTTCTTCCAAGAGGACATCAAGGGCCTGATGCTTTCCTTGGCCAGCCGCGGCGACGAATGCTTCTGTAATGACATCCTCGTCGACTTGATGTTCCTGCAGTCCTTGCCGAAGGCCCTCAATATTTCCGATCCCTGCGGCGAGTACTAGAGGATGCAGATCTTCAATGCTCTGTTTGTCTCCGTTTTCGCTTTCTCCTTGGGTTGTGGCAACCTGTGGCTCTTCATTTTCATCAGAAGACTCGGGACATGGACTATAATCCCTGCTGACAGCTGACCTGTGGCGGTTGAAGTACGAAGAGGTTTCGTGCTTGTCACCACGAGAGATTGCGGGTAAGGATCGACCACGAGGTGGTGGATAGTTCTCCTGTAGAAAAGCGGCAATTTGATCGTGTCCTCCCTGAACCGCAGCATAAAGAGTATCCTTGAATTTGTACGTTTCAGAGTAAATTTCAGCATCTTCTTCGATGAGCAACTTAACTACAGCTTCATGGCCGTGGTAAGCGGCAGCTTGAATTGCAGAGCCACGAGGGGGACCATGTTGGTTCACATCTGCTTCGCTGTCGATGAGGAGCTTTACAATGGGTATGTGCCCTTTGCTAGCAGCTCCTTGAAGTGCATCTCCTTTCGAACCCTTGCCATTGGGGTTAGAGCCCAGGTCAAGCAGCTTTTTCACAACGCGATACTCTCCTTGTAGGCTCGCACTTCTCAATGGCGAGCCAAATTTGCCTTCTTCCTCTAGGCTCAGGCCCAGACTGTGAAGATACTCCACCATATTGACTTGACCGCGGAGTGCGGCAATTGCTACTGCATCTGAAGGAATACTGTTTCTCATTCCAGGAGCGGATTCCAAATCGTATTGCAGTATGTCCACTCGATCATTTTTGATGATTCCAAGAATTCTCATTTCCTGGCGTGTTTTGTCGACGGTGCCCCGCCTGAACTTTCTTGCCATGTTTGGCTTGAGCAAGCGCTCGTAGATGTTGCGAAAGCCTGCCTCAGCAATCATCTGCAAGGCATCTTCGTAGTCTGCCTCTGTTTCGATGATCGAAGTTGCGTTGACAAGAAGCTCTGCTGCACTGGATTGGCCGCCTTCACATGCGGCTTGTAAGGCGTTCTGAAAAGCCGGAGTAGCAATCCTAGGTGAAACACCATAGCCCAAGAGGAGTTCGATCACATCTAGATGTCCTTTGAAGCAAGCGACTTGTAATGGATTACCGTACTCTCCGCAAAGTACACCTTTGTCTGCTCCATGCTGGATCAGAGTCGATGCAACCGCCCTGTGTCCAAAGGAGCAGGCTAGATAGAGTGGTGTATAGGTATCATTAATGCGTTGTTCCAAGTCGATCGAGTCTCCTCGATCGAAAATTAGCTCTAATAAACTGCTTAGACCAAACACAGCAGCTGTAGGTAGTGCAGATGGTCCTCCAGCTGATGAAAGACATGCATGGGTCAGTCTGAGGCTGTGATAAGGAGGTAGCATCTCCAAAAGTCGGTCGATCCAGCCCAGCCACCACTCGAAAGCTGGATCAACGTCACATTCTTCGCCATCCAGCACGAAATTATTCAGATCGTTAACTATCCAAGGTGGGACAGTATTGCTCAATTCTGACGCCTTGAGATGTTGCGGCCAGTATATAGCGCTGTAAAGCGACAAGTCATCAATCACTTCAAGGGTTGATGCTGCACCAGGATCCGGAAGTAGATTGGTAGAACACGTTCGAAGAGAAGCAGAAGCCATCAATCGATGCGCCTGAACCTCTGAAAACATGCTTCGACGCTTCATGAAGTCTCGAGCGGAGGGATGACACAGGCGTAGTATATTGGTAACTGAATCAAGAACAACCAAATTGGAACACACGTCAGTCAGGTCCGGAAGACGTATATCTTTAGGGTGGCCAGTGAGCTCAGGATGCAACCTGAGTGCAACATTGAGAGCTTCGACAGTCAGCGGTCGCTTTGCATAGAGAATCCAGCAGAAGACGCCCTCAACAACTGTTCTTGCTGTATCGTCCAAAGCGAGGAAGCCTTCGCAAGTCGACTCGTAGATCTTGTCGAGATTATCCGCTAGACCTTGCTCAAGAGCCTTCAGAACATCCACCACCGACTTCTTGCGAATGAGCATCTGGACCTGTAGTTCAACCCATAAAAACCTAGAGTTTGGTTTGTAACTGAATTACAGATCTTTCATGCAAGAACTCACATTTCATGGGCTCCACTAATTAATGAATTGCGAATTCTCTTGAGCAGATCGTCAGGCGCATCTTGATCCAGAAACGCCCGACTACGCATCAAGGCGGTAACTTGGTCCTCCACGAAACTTATAATATCGTGATGATTGTGTTCCTCAGACACCTCGATGGTAGTCGCCATTTCCATGAGCTTCTTGATCTGCGTGTCGTTTCTACTCGTCATGAGCACCTTGACAACACCGTTTGACTCTTTGACGAGTGTTTCAATAGCCTGGATAAGCGTGGAACGGTCTAAGATGTCCAGCTCATCAATGGCGTCAAATGCTATGATTGTGGTCTTGTTCAATGTCAATTGCTGAAGAAGCTCTGAACATTCGTTGACGCCGAGTCTGCTGACATTGTTCTGATGTTTGGTCGACTTTTCGTACTCTGATACGACGGCGGGGTCAACTTCGCGGGTTGTCTCGTCCACTGCGAGCTGTCTTAGAATGCTTCGAAGAATGGCACCAGGATTGGCACGGTCAGACTCGGACTGCGCACCCGAGCAGTAATAGTACGCAACGTTCATCTGGGTTTTCTTATCTCCAACTCCAACCTGGAGTTGGTTGATAACCACCGAGAAGATTGAGGATTTCCCGCAACCTCGAACGCCGTGTATGAAGAGGGTGGAAGCCGAAGTCGTGGATAGCCAATGTTGGTAGTTGGGGTGATTTTTAATCCACTCGCCCGATCCCACCATCAGTTTCTCTGAGACAGACTTGTGATGAAGCTCATATGAGCAAGTAGATAACCATTCGACAATACGTTTGAATGTGCCCTCGTCCAATTCTGCTTCAGTTGTGCTAGTGAGAAAGTCCAGCTTATCGTAAACGCCACGAACAGTGTCGTGATGGCTTCTAATCTGGACCAAGTTCCGCTGACCACGAAAAGATGCGCTCTCAATATCAGAAATGGCCCTTTGCGCTTTTAGGATCGCCATATCAATGGCTTGCTGAGTCCTGCTGCTGGAGAGCGTGGGTTTGCTCTGCAGTTCACGGCAAGTCAGGTCGTAGCAATCCTTGTACTGATTGATCAATCTGTGTTCTTGTGGGTATATCTGTGCTAGGAGCTTGAAGAAGAGTTGATGCTGATGGCTTGTCGCTGTGGACTTGAGCTTTAGAACGACGTCGCAGCTGTCCCAGAATGGCAGCCACTCCATAAGACTTCCATCTAGTGTGACCGGAATGACGCTTTTGCGATGCTCTTTGTGGGGGCTTCGAAGCATCAGAAGTCCGAGTTCAGTGAGGACATGGTGAAACCCGTTGGATTGACATTCGGCTTCTACAACTCGCCGAATAGCGTCTTCAGGTGTTTCCCGTATACCGGGTTCATTCTTTGCCTTCAAGTAAGAAAGTCTGATAGCTTCAAGAAATGGTGCTGCGAAAGTATCGTCGTAGTATTTCTTCAAGAGATCAGACCCGCAAACGACAACTTTGTGCACTCGATGGATAGTCCCATCATCCGAAACATTGTCTGGTGGAAGTAGACAAAACTGACTCGAAAGAATGTTTCTCACAGAACCAGAATCATCTGTGCGCGAGAAAAGAAGAGGCAGCGGAGCTCGGTCAGAAACAGAACGTGACCTGATTTCTTTGAGCCATTCGATGAGATGAATAACACAGGAAGCATTGGCGGTACCGAGTTGTTCGTTGTCGTGCGCATATACAACGAAGATACTAGCTGCGTCGGATTTACTGAATACATCTGTCGCGGCGAGTTGGTTTAAGATGTTATTAAAGAGTTTTTCGATTGCTGTGTTAACTATTAGATATTTACTAACGATTCCATTTACAGAAGTCAATACCTTTATCAACCTCAGCTGATTGAGTCGCGGGAATACTTCGATCCATGGTTAGTTCGATTGATGAGTCAGGCTATTCACAACGTAAATCGAACTTTGGAGATTGATAGAATTTGCTTGTAGTCTGCGGATCGGAACAGAGACGCATCAAAAAGCCCAATCCCGTGGCTTTGTACTTTTGTCAGTGCCATTTTCAACCTTGATGATTGCATTTACACATTTGGAATTCTCGTTTCTAACAATAGCGACACACAAACTGGCCGCTGCTGCAAGGACGCCCAATTCTGACCAACTATGAGTGGCATGCGTACAGCCTGCTTTTGCTCCAAGCCAATAGACTTGATGCCAAGCACGGGGCGAGCTGCAGAGGGAGCAACTAGCCACGTCGCATATTTAGGCAACGAAGCCACACTGAGCCTAAAAAGGCAAGATAAACCGCTGGTTGTCGTATAATGGATGCATCCTTTTCTGAATTGAACTTGCTACGTGTGTACAGCTCGTTTTCAGCTATGTTTTTCAGGGACGAGGCATTTATGCAACGTGCAAATTTAGGGGCCGAGATGTGGTGGCCTCTTTAACACCTTCACCAATGAGGTGAGTTGTCTTGATCGGGCATTTATCTTTGTAACCTTGGTTGGAAGCTCCATAGCTTCACTCTATGCAGGCGTATGGGCTATGTGTTCACAGTTACTCAGGACTGGAGCCAATAAAGTATCTCTCTGTGGTTACTCTCCAATGTGAACACTAAGTCCATGGCGTCTGCCTAGACCCTTCTTGTTTTATATATGCTGACTGCATTGATCAGGAACCTCGACTCTACGCGGTGCACCAGTCGCCTCTACCGCTTTAGCCCCATCTATTCCTTGCCCTCACCATGAGCACTTCTGTACGGGACCTTGGTAGACAATGGGCCAATCCAGGCGATATATTAAGCATTCTTCTTCTAATCGGAAGCGATATCGTGCAAGCCGCCATTACTCAGCTGGTCGGTTACAGATTGCGTATACCCGGAACAAAAACCCACATCTCTATCGCACCTGTTGCCTTTTCCTTCGGATGGGCTACGTACAGCTTCACAAATCTTCTTGCCGCTGTAGGAAGCATGAAGCTGATACCGGAGACCGACTGTTCTTCAATAGTCGTCAATTGCTCTAATGGATTTGTTCGTCATAATAGGTCTTGGGTTTTGGGACGAATACTTCGTGATCATGAGATTCATCATCCAGTCGATCCACGGCCAATAAGCGAAGGGGGTCGGGCTGAATCTATTAGAATCGACATATTCCATTTGAGACCGGCGTCAACTCCGCATTGCGATTTCGTCTGGTGGCTTGGCTGGGCTACCCTGTTCATTCAGCTCATCATAGTCATGCTGCCCGGTATTCTCTACGATGACTGGACTATCCTTGTCGTCGCCCTTGCCGGTATCACCCTTGTAGCGATTACATGTTCACTACCCCAATGGATTGAAGAGAAATGGGGCACACCGTGTTTCTCAAACCATGACAAGGTGAAGTGCCTTACTCGGGGCAACGGCCATTTGCATATAATGGTCTTCATCAGCTCATACGGCTCTTGGGATTTAGAGCGACTCGCAACTCACATGCCGGTCCCTCGGACTGAGACACGTTGGGTTTCTTTGATGCTCTCAATATTGTGGGTTTGCCTTTTGATATCGATATCGGGTCTCAAGCAACACACTTGGTTTTTGATTGCTACGGGAGGACTTGGAATGCTACAGAATGTCTTGGCTGCTGGGATTTCAAGACATCCTGCAGCTTCAAACTTTCACCTGACAAGATTCTCTCAGGCACCTACTATTATTGGTAGACGGGAATGTTATAAAGATGATCCTAGTTCTGATGTCAACTTGGAAGAAGATATACAAGGACTGTCCGCTGTTAGGTCATGGGTCTCGGAAAGTGCTGACCGGTCAAATTTTCGCTCCCCCACTGGCACTAGGGAACAAACTCCCATGCCGTCGTGGGTATCGTCGATGGCAGAGGAAGATGGAGCACCGGAATGGCTGGCCACATTGAAGCCAGCCCCTACAGAAAAGGCCAAAGAGACGGAATCCAAATCTGTACCCTTCAGTCTCAGTACCTGGAACCCCTTCATGCCACATAAGTCAAGGCAAGATAAGATCATCTACGCGTCTGGGGTCCAGGGCGCATTAGTCGAGTTGGAAAAATGGGTACCCAAAGCTGGCCTTTCGATGCTCCCGATTTTCTTCCCCGGCGGCGGGCTGCAGTATCACGATGATGATATCCGAGGTAATAAGTTTAAGAAATTTTGGAAAAGGGCTTATCATACGAGAACGATCAGAACAAAGGCTGAAGAAAAAAGACGGCGTGAAGAAAGAGAAACAAGTGTGTTGCTTGACGTTTAGAGAATTATGCGGTAACGCTACGATAAAATCTGTTACATACGATTATTTCCATCCAAAATTAAACCGCTACATCCACACTTCATAGCATTTTTATTCACCGCCAATGATACTGCCCATACCACTCGTTCCGATCTTTCGATCACCTTCATAAACAGAAAACTCAACTGAAGCCCCCGACGGAACCATTTCGATGTCAAAGTCGATCTTCTTGACCCGCTTCCCACCTGGGCTACGATAGTCATCCAGTTGTTCAAAGCTCTTCGCCAAGGATATCTTAATTTCACAGAACTTGGTGACCAAGTGGTTTTCCATTTTAGGAGGCTTTTTATGGTCGCACTGCATGATCTCTTCTTTGGCATTGTTGACAAACTTCTCGTAGTCACGTCGTTTCTCAAAAGTTCGCCAAAAAGACATTCTCAGTGGTTTATTCTTTTGTACGTTTTGGCTCTATATAAATGGTTAGTCAGAGTGTAGACTTGGGGATTGGGGGTATACCTTTTTGATGTACCAGTTCATAACTCCATCAACGTAGTAGCGGTTTTCTTCATCGTCCCAATATTTGTCTGATTCAGAATGGACATCTTCATCGAAAGGCTCCTGGGATGTGACACCGAGACTGAGCCTTGAGAGAGTTGAAGTGATAGTCACAGGGCTCTTGTGCTCAAGTAGATTGAGTGCTCTGCTGTGTTTGCCTGAGGATCTTGCGCTAGGGCCTCCTGCGACTGCAGCCTCTGCACCACCGATGAGGCCTTTATAGACTGCTCCTCGACATATTGCTGTCCGTCTAGTAACTTATGAGCTCCAATGACAATGACGTGGCATGATAGTGATACGTACGGCTTCATTCCGTCAGTTTGTAAGACGTCAATATTCTTCCTCTTGTATTTTGCCTTTAGATAGTCTTGAAGGTAGGGACTACATCCAAGGCCTCCAACTAAAATAATTCCCTAGATATTATCAGAATCAGCATTTGCGGAGATTAATGAGGTCTAAGAACAAACCTTGACTGTTAGTTTTGATTTCGTTGCTGAATGAACCTGTGCATCCAGCAAAGCCGCAATGTCGGTAAAGCTTTTGGTGAAGGTCGGCTCAATGTCCTCGCTATCCGGTCAAGTTGGTCAGTCACCTCGCCAACCATGAGATTTGAAAACATAGAATTAACTAACCTTGAAAAATGGATTCGGCCTTCCTTTATAATCGGCTTCTTCGAACTGTCATTCAATCCACTTTTCCCAGACCCTATGAAGATCTCACCGGGAAGCTTGACAATGAACGCTTTGGAGGACGTGACAGGTTTGAAATGTCGCTTGATCCCATTCTCCCATTCGTCTTTCATGATTTCCAAGATACCTGTCTGGCTGAGGCTACTCCAATCACGACCGAGCCTTGCTTTGCAGATGCGCTGGAACTCTTGATCAATAAATATCCCGCCGCACAGGCCGCCTACAACAGTTGTTAGTCTTGTTTCGACAGAATATCACTCAGGTTAGAAACGGGTATCTTACCTGAACCGACAACAGCCTCTTGAAGAGCAACGGGGTCTGTGCTTTCGACCTTGTAACTGATGAGATCCTAGACCAGATGAGTAAGTGGTCAGTTAACAATCCTATTTAGCGTCTCCAAGGTCGGTATATCTTACCACTGTGCCTCCTCCAGCGTCACAAATCACAAAAACATCGCCTTCCGCGAGGTTCTCTGCCCGCTCACATATCGAGGCGAGAGCTGCTGCCTCAGGCTCCGGGGCAAAGGAGATAGTTGTCGCCCCTGCGCGGCGAGTAGCCGTAATGCCAGCCTTTTGGGCAGCTTCAAGCATGGCATCACGTGCGTAGTTTTTCCAGATAGCAGGGACAGTGATGACAACGTGGAAACAGAGAGCTTCCACGACATTCTTGCCGCGTGCCTTGATAATCGTCTCGAGCACATGGCCCCATAGAAGGTGAAGGTAGTCAGCTATAGCATCCACTGTGGACTTCCCTTCGTCGGCCAACATATTTCGAGCCTTTACAAGGTACTCATGGCCCTTGATCTCTGATGGTTGATCCTCATCCTTTAGAAGTAGCAATTTGAACCATCGTACAGGATCAACTTCACGGGGAATTCCGTAGCCCCACATAGTCTTGCCATGTTCATAGAAGAGTTCAGTCGGAGCTTTGCCTTCTTGGACTCCGGTGTCTGGCCAACTCGTAACAACATTGACGCCATCAACTTCAATGTCGGCAACAGTGGCCCATGCGGCACCAGAGTATCTAACACCTCAGTTAGCCAGCTACTCACAATCATTCGAGTAAGAGGAGGAGCATACGTGGTTCCAAAATCAATGCCGATGATCATGAGATCGTCGAGGTTGGAATTATTCTTCTTTCGTACACGGTCAACAACATTCTTCAGCGACCAAGCGCTATCATCCTTGGTGAGATTACGCTGAGATTTTGACCGAAAAAGAGGCATATTTGATCGGCGTATGGCGTGGAGCAAGATTTGGGTAACGTGGTACTGAAAAGAAGGCAAACTAAAAAAGTGAAGTAATTGCAGAATCGAAAGGTTATAGAGAAATATACAGTTGGCTACCTCTTTGGTCGTTCGTACTTAATATACCATCTCTAAGCATCCGAGGCTATTACAACTGAGGCTATGAAGCCTATGATTCATATGAAATAAGGCTAGCTATTTTTGTCGCTACAGTACAGTTACGTGAAGTCATGATGATCGTTCGATATCACAGGCTGGCGGCTATTTGCGCTTGCTGGTCCTTTGGGTTCCAAGGCATCCTCAGCTGCGGCTGAAAATGTTACTTCATATCTTGGCGACCAGGCTATGACATTCCAATGCATCACAATCGGTGAACTAAAGAGGAAAATGAGGCCTGCCATACCGTTCGCCTAGGAATCCACTTGGAATACTCGATGGCAGCCTTTGTGAATGGCGATCGGAGCGCCCGCTCTGGAGTGGCACGAAAATGGAAATATGCATGCTTACGGCTTGAGCGCCGTAGGCTTGTGTAACGTCGGTTGCGGACTGACAGCCTAATTTAGATATTTTCTCAAACTAGCCGGGCGAAAATCTCTGGATGGTGGTCAGCAGCCTGGTTGATGTAACCTCTCCGTTAGGTTTCTAGGTAAGCTAATACGTTTGTATAGCAACAGCCGGATCTTTTCTTAGAATGAAAATGGCTTTCTAGCATGTGAGGTGGCGCGAAATATTTACTTTGAGCTGCCAATCAGGCTGTACTCTCCCCCTCTATTGGATCATTCTTCCTAAATTTATGGGCGTTTCCCCCTTTTAGACTTGGCGGCCTGATTTATGATAATGGGTTGGGCGGCTAGAGCCTTAACAGTGCAGGTCTCCGCCCTACGCTTTGGCTGAGCTCATTTCTTTGAACTTAATAGACCACAAGTTCTCGGCAGCATCAACAACGTCAAGCTCCCATCTCTCTTCTTTATCACTTCAGGTTGACTTCTCGTAATAATGGAGTACCAGGCCTCTCAATATGAAATCAGTGTCGATCAAAGGAACACAGAACCTACGTCGGAGACTGTAGGTTTATTGTCCCGCCTCGTATCTCTCAGTGATACTAATGATCACCCTTAGCCTCTCATGCAGGGCTGCAGCAGCGCACCATCAACAGACAAACATGGTGACATAAACAGCATCTCGCCACGTGAAAGCTCCGCTGCCATGGCCGGCCCAGCGCTGCCTCCTAGACCAAGCCGACAACTCAAAGCTGATGATGAGTTCGACAAACAATCACGTGATCTTCACCGAGCTCTAGATACTGAACTTAAAAAGAACAAGCAGTATGAAGGCCTTCTGGGCCAGAGCCGCAAGCAAGTACAGGAGTTGAACCAAGCCCTCGATCAAACAACAGCTGAGGTAGAGGAATACAAAGCTCTTTGGAAGCAAAGTGCAGCGGACTTGAACTCCCATCTGGTCAACGATCGTGGCTTCAAGCCTTTTGACGACAGATTCTTTATTGAAAAAGTGATGTTGTTACGTCGGAATATCAGAGACTTTGCCTATCAGTACTATGACGACTGGCCTGCCGATATCAAACATTATTCCAAACCAATCAGCGAGATGGCTCATATGCTAGACCTAGATGCCAATTACATGTGCAGAGATTTGAGCCCGTCGTCCGTCGTCAGGGGTTATATATGGGGATTCCTAGACAATCATGTGTTTGGCTGGTTTGTTTGGGCAGGAAATCCTCCAGCAATGTGCGAATTGCTCGATTCTTTGAGTACTCGCTACTGTTCCCCTTTCTCTTGAGCTAGGGGTGCTAACATGATGATCAGAGCCTTCAAAAGAACCATCTCCCGCAAATCAAAAAGAAAGAATACGACAAATCGATTTGTGGAAAGCCAGAACAAGTACATTGGTCCAGGACCCGCTCACTCTACATGGGAGCAGTAAACACAAGGAGTCCCAGCAGAAGAGCTTCAATGAGCTAACTAACAATTTGATTGGTTTGCTCCCCCCGAATGCCAAAACCAAAGATCTGAATGAGCAAGTCAGCTCTATCTGGGATGACGCTGTCAGGCTTGACATGGATATGAACACACAGGCCTCAGGGGTGCATTTGCACTATCGACATCGCAAAGAAAAGCCGATGGCATTTGACGATACCAAGATGGAGGTAGAACAGGAAAGGAACGGTTCTCTAAGCCGTGACATTGTGGCCTGTATTTTGGCACCTGCTCTGAGGAGACGGGGTGAGGCTGATGGGACTCGCTTGGCTGAGAGGGCATATCTGCTTAAGATGCTAGTTTTGTGCCAGGCTGGAGATGGGAGAACACGAGGGCAGAAGCAGGAAGAGAGAGAACACGCTTACTCAGGTATGATAAGAGCTGCTGCCTCGAACTTCAGAAATAAGTTTATTAACTACTGAGTACTGCTAGAATTTCTAAGGAGCTTGTTTCCTGAAAATTTAAATGCTGTTTATATTATATATTTATTCTTAACTTTTGGTATAATTTTAGCTTTACAGTAATATGAGTTTTAGTATATAGAATACAACTTTTACTATTTAAATCAAGGTTTATTTAAGGCTAGCCTAACTTTTATTAATAAATAGCTATAAAGCTTTTACAATATAATATAATATTATTTTTATTTACTACTTAGTAATAAAGAATTATAATTAACATTAGTATTTAAAAGATTATATATGTAGCTCTTCTAAGAATAAGTCTTTTTATTAAAAAGAGAATAATATAGTTTTATAATAACTTAATTAGTAACCTTATTAGGAGTAACTGGGGTATAAGAAGCCGTCTTATACCTAATCCCTTATTGCTAGAAGGAGAAGGAATTCTCACACAAGGCCGACTCGATATGCTTATGTTCAATTTCATGGCTAGTACAGGTCAATAGTTAGTGTGTTGGCTTGATATGTCTCGTTGAGGCGTCATCAGCTTTAGGCATCAATCAGTACAAGTCAATAGTCTGTCTTGGCACTGAGGCTCAGTAGTGACGCCGATGAATTTGGTCGAATCCGAGGTCAGAAATCAGTAAGCCACAAAAAGCTGAAAAGTAGGCTGGCGGCAATCAATAAAATCTGACGGGTGAAGAGGAAAGACGCACGTCTTTTAAAGCATGAATCATCCTGTGCTTAATCTTGATCTGCATCATTTCTTCTTTTTCTTCTTTTTTTGACCTGTTGGAAAGCCCGCCATGGCACGATTCGCTTCGCAAAGCCTCATCGTCAGCGCCCTTTTCTTAGGCGTCACTCAAGCAGAAACAAACAGCACTTCTGGTAATACCACCATGGTTGGATGGGTGTCCCCCGCACCTCGACGAAGTACCTGGAGTATCATCTGTATTGCCTCTCGATTTTCATTTTTTGTTCTTGGAAATTTGTCCATCTTAACATTCCAACCCACGAGGAGATCCAGGGCGAATGGCATACGGTTCAGCTATGCAGTGGCCTACCTGATGTCTCGTTCTAGCCCAAAGCGCCTCTCCGACGCAAATGGGGACGCAAGGTCATCTGGATGACATTCATTGCTCTTGCGCCCGAGCTTGGGGTTGCGCTAGCTGCCAGCCAGTACACGGAAGCTCAGCAGGATTTGAAGGCTTTTAGGCAACCCCTGCCTCGTGAAGTGTAAGTTGTCGCAGTGAATGATAGAGAAAGAAGGGCATCTAACAAATTCCAGTGTACAGAAATACAAAATGGCTCACCCTTTTTATGTTCAGATGGGAGGTATTGTTGTATACGAACCCTCGCCTCAGCCATCAACAAGTGAAGAGGGTTCTGCTACAAATATCCAGCCCAGCAATGAAGTATCCAATGGAGCTCATACCGGCTATCAAGCCCTTGAAGCAGGCCAGGAATCCGGCCTCACTGGGCATGGATCTCTTACAGCTACAATGGCTCAGTCTCTATGTATGTCATTACTTTCTTTCTATTTCGCTTCCATTTCTGATCGTGTTTTTCATCCGTTTCAGATATACCCTGTATTAAAGCTCAGAAAATGTAACTAACCTACTATTTTCATGTATGTATAGCCGACTGACAGCCTCATATATTGAAAATCTCTGAGCCCGAAATAAAGGACCTGAGCAAAGCTGATGTCATCATCAAGGCGTTCGCTATCACACAGTGCACATGGCTCGTTGTGCAAACTATTTCCCGAGTCACGCAAGGATATTCAATCTCTCTCCTGGAGCTAGCAACGTTGGCATTGATCTTTTGTCCCTTCATCATGCACATATTTTGGTGGAATAAGCCATTTGACGTCGAATCAAGCCGTATTATCACGTCAATAGGGCCCAATTCTAAAGGGTCTCCTATTCTAAGTACCATGTTAATGGATGATTTGACGATGTCTAACAAGAAACTCTTTTATGGAAGAATAGGAGATACGCCGATCGAGAGGTTCCTTGGGCTCATTCTAAAGCCATATAGCTTCATAAATCCTGCATTCGACCCTGAAGCTTACGTCCTCCCTTCCATCTCATTATACATAGCGTCAACTACATTTTTTGCTATTCACTTGGCAGCTTGGAATTGGGAATTCCCCTCAGCAGTGGTCCGATCTCTCTGGAGATGGCTCAACCTCGGGACGCTCGTGATTTCATTCACCCCCTTGGCTGCCTCGGCTGTCGTACGTGCCTTAGTTAACTTGGTTGAATTCTGCTCGGGACCTCATCATGGCTCGGACAATATACTTCCCGAAGTCACGTTGATAGTGCTCTTTGCAATCATCACGATAACCTACATTGTGTCAAGGCTCATGGTTCTGGGGTTGACCTTTTATTGTCTGTCATCGATGCCGGAGAGAGCATACGGTACGGTGGATTGGTTGGCATGGGTCCCGCATTTCTCATAGGACGTTGATGGCGAGAAGCCTGATGTAGGCAATGATTGCGCAGTGGAGCTTGGTAGTTATAGATAGACATAAAAATGGTCATATGGCGGCGTAGTTCAAGTGATAAGTGACTATCTTTTCTGAGAGAGAAAGATAAAACAACCTTCCTTGGTCCCCACCAAGTCCTGCCAAGCAGAGACATTTAACGTCACGATGTTCCGCCTGACGTTATCACCGCGGCAGATCAACGAACCTTGACCATAAAACACGCCAAGATCGTCAACGGGCTCAAATTGCGATGCTGCCAAAAACCCCATTTTAAACGCGTATCACATCCAATATGATACCATCTGCAGTGGCACGTGGGGACGTTGGAGCAAGGGTGTTGCCTGACGGTGACTCCGTAGCCGGTTTCACATCTCCACCAACGAGTCATGTTCAATCCGGCGATTACAAAGATTCGTTATCACCATAAGCAAAGTGACCTTCCAGAATAAGAAATGCCAATGAACTTTATTCATCTCTAATTGTGATTTATGCTCGGACCGACAATAGAGTTGCATCGATGAAACTCCAACCCGCAATCGATCATAGCCATATCTGGAGATGTTACAGGGGTACGCACAACACGAGGCACCTATTTCGAAACTCTGCAGGGGACCATAGTTTCAAGATCTGGTTCAACGTCATGCATATTCCCTTTTTGAATCCGATAAGCCCAGTTCCCCAGTTGTTAAAGTTCAGCTCCCTCAACCTGAAGCCCTGCCAAGGCGGTTACTGCCTACGAGATGACAAGACGAACCTATTGCTTCTATTGGAGCGAGTTTTGTGTTCCGGTTACGTTTTGTTAATTCATTAGAGTTCAACTGCCGACTATAGTATTTCTGGAGTATTATATTAGCCCCCACGATTTTGCTGTATATAGTGTCGCGATGTAAGCCGATTGAGTTTCGTCTGAACCATCGACCATCTTGTAACATTCATTTTTCGCTGCTGGTCACGCACAGTCTTTTGTTATCTTTTCGAGAAGTCATTCATTCGTCATGTCTATTTTTGCAACCGCGTTGCTGTCTCTTTCTTTTTCCACGGTCGTTTCTGCGATTCCGTTGGTTGAGCGTCAGGATAATGGGACCGCTCCGGCTGATCCTGGAGTCGACTGCTCTCCATCGTCGTCTACTGGTCTGAAGCCCGAATGCTGGAAGGCTTGTGAGTAAATAATATCACAGTGCGGAAGAATGATGCTGATGAGGGTAGTGGACATGGAGAAGTACATCAATGACTGGGTCACTGAGAACGGAACCAAGGCCAACTGCGACGAACTTGGTTTCGCGCAGTGCTACCTTCAGTTCAACGTAAGCTCAAAAACACCAATGACACGAGTAAGAAGCTGACGGGATAGGGCTTCACTGGTCTTACGTGCAACTTGATCACCAGCGATACCTGCCCTCCTTTCAACACCAAGGACGTTTCCAAGTATGACTCCAACCAACAATTCTACGTACGTTCCTCATCTCCCTCACACTCCTCAAACTCACAGATGCTAGGCCCTCTGGAACATCTACACCGTGTACCAGTTCTTCAACCAATACTCCCGCGCTCTCAGCAACGGCGCCTCCCTCGCCGGCCAAACCATCGATGCCATCGTCGCAAAGGTTGCCCCCCCCGTCGAAGCCAACACTCCCACCAGCGGCCTCATGAACATCCTCGGCTCCACCCTCGGTATCGTCTCCATCTTCACTGGTCTCGTTCCTGGCGACGCTGGTGTCGCTGTTGGTTTCATCCGTGGTGGTCTTGCTGCTGCTTTTGATCTCTCCGGTAAGCTCGGTGAGACTTTGACAAAGACTCAGACTGCAAACGACCGATTCGTCCAGCTCGGTGATATCGGCTCTGGACTTGCTAAGCTTGTTGAGGCTTATCAAAACAACCTACTTGAAACTGTTAAGCTTGTGCAGGGCGATCCTGCTATCTTCATCGCTGCCTGCCAGGACGGTGGATTCTCGCAGCGCGTCACTACCTCTCTTACCATCCAGGCCAATACCCTTTACCGCCAGCTCCAACTCTTCATTCTTTCCAGCGCCCTCAAGGCCAACGGCATCGTCTCGGCCAAGAGCACAGGCCTCAACGCTCAGACTCGCGCTAGTGATACCGGAGGCGCCATCTCCTGCGACGCCCTCGACCCAGCTGGGAACTGCAACCAGTGGTGGATCGACGGAGCCGACACTTATGCTCTCCATAACCCCAATGACTGGCGAAACAACCAGATTGAGCTCACCAAGGCTATTGTTGACGAGGGCTGGGCTACTCTTGCTGATGTCTTCAAGGTTGAGGACTGTGCTGGCAAGGAACCCACTTTCAACGGCAAGGAGCTTGGCGTTACCTGTCTTGTAAGTGAACATATCTTATGTGTTGATCAGAGGTCACTAACAATACGCAGGCAACCCACAACTGGTGCGAGTGGAACTACCAGGACTCCCCTTCGCTGTCGCGATCTGAGCCTCAGTGGAAGAACTGCGACAACGACGACAAGTGGGGGACGCTCTGCGGAAGCTTCCAGAACGGACTTGAGAGTGAGTCAATATTATTCCTGGTTGTTCTCATAGAAAGAGACTAATGAAAATCGAACAGTTCCCGAATCCTACCTTGGTCCTCTCCTCAACAGCGACCAGACCTGGTGTAAGCGATAAATTAAGCACGCTGAGTGTTCCTGTCGGATCGTCATTCGATGCTGCTTGAGACTTGCTAAAGAGCTCATTTGAACTTGTTCTCAAGTTTATGTGTGTACTGAAAGTCGTTGTTTGAGTACCGGTACCTGGAGGAGATTGTGTATCATAGCTTAGAAGCCGACGAGATAGAGATGGAGTTTAGGTGGAGTTCGTAGTTCTATATTTCCAATATGCAATTTGGTCAAACACGAGCCCGAAGCTTGCCCGCATCAATCTCTCAGTACTGTAACATATGAGCTCTCGGCCCTTACGATCCTGTTAGCCTCTTTTGCAACCGGGGCTTTTGTCAGGGTACAGTTATGGTGCCTTGGGCGTCTTTCTGAGAGTTTTGGTCCGAGCCGAGAGACGTAGACCTGATAATTGATGCTCGTATCACGAACGCCCTACCTAAAGCCCACCTCGTAAGGTCCTAGGAAGTTGATCTAGCACGTTCTGGTATGAGCCCGAGAGCCGCACTGCTTACAGATAGTTTAAGGCTAGTATGAGTAAAAGTACTAGTGGAAGTGACATATGTATGTTCAGTTATATAAAGTAATAATATACATAGTATGGATAAAAGCGACAAAGTGTCGGCCCTATGTTCCAACCGGCCAACTAAAGAAGGTGATACACACTTGCTACCAGAGCAATATCAAGCCAACAAAGACATCTAGCACTTGCCAGCCTTGGTAGGCTCACACTCGCCGTTGGACTTGTCACAACCGTTGTAGCCCTGGCACTGGGTCTTGGGGTAGCAGTTGTTTGAGTAGGTGGCCTATCACCTTTGGTCAGTATGCTAAGTCACTTGTATATGTCGGAATCACTTACCTTGTCACCGAGGTTGGTGTTGATGCCGATGAGCTCACCGCCGTTGACAGCAGTGACGCCCTCCATGTGGACGGATCGCTTGCAGTTGGAGTTGCCCTTGCAGTTACCGCAAGAACGGTAGACCTTGCCATAGTCGTTGGCATCTGCAAGTGTTAGTATGACGTTGAGGATCCACAAGATAAAGGACTTGACATACAGAAGTTGACAATGTTGACATGACCGCATCCATTGTGCTGAATAATCTTGTCCGCAGCCTTATAAGCACCACCACCAATAATATTGGCAGTTCCACTACCCTTAATAGAGATAGCATCCTCACAAACATCCTCAAACCACACAAACTCAAGGTTACAAGCACCAAGACAGTGCACACCCTCCTTCTGGTTCGCACCGATGACAACGTTGCGAAGAGTAGCACCGTCTTCGAGAACGAACACGGCGTCCTTCTCGCCGCCTTCGCTCTGGCCAGAGCACTTGACGCCGCGGTCGTAGCGAACCCACTTGGCGTCGAAGACTTGGCCCTTCTTTAGGTATTGGGGGGCGCTGAGGGATTTGGTGCCTGTGGCTTTGGGGACGCCGCCTGTGTAGCCGAGGCAGGCCATTGCGGCGGGGACGGTGGTGAGGAGGGTGAGAAGGCTGGAGGCGTGCATTTTGGCGGTTGAGAGTTGTGTGTTGAAGAGAAGCCGGTCAACGGTTGATGAATGGTAAAGATGGAAGTGAATGTGGATGCAGAGAAACAAAGCTGAGATGGCTGGATAGAGATGATCGAAGAGGAACTAACTATCCTTCTTATACATGCTCCCTCTTTAGCCGTCGCGATCAATCCGACCGAGTACGATCCATCCATGTCGTCCCAACACCGTGGTTCTCAGCAAGTCACCCACAAATTCCAATTCGCCTATCCCCCTCCCCCATCTCCATCAATCAGAACAAACATCATCATCCGCTTTACACAAATAAAATAAGGTGTTCAGCTCCTTGTTTCAGGACGAGCTATTTCCTCCACTTAGGTGACGGACAGCCCAGCTCTGATAGGCTAGTCATCCCGGTCGATGTTTAGGGATGCGCGTATCTGGCTTAAGCTTATTTCGCGTTCGGATGACTTAACCGCTTTCAAGACTTGAAGCCCGGAGATGGGCAGGCTATGCTGTTAAAATCCGTGGTTTTGTGGAGTGCATGCGTTGAGTTGTTTCGAATCATCTGATAAGCTTATTGGGGCGGGAGGTCCTAACGGAGATGACTGCGGCTATGATTGGTGGTGAAATTTGGTGATTTTGCACCGTTGACAGCGCGACTTCCGATACGAGACGGAAGACTGGCTCCGGTGATGTTTTGAGAGATCCCAAGGAAGATCACCCTCGGTGTATTCTTCGCCGAATGATGAATGCGAGATGGAAGTACGAAGCCTTGGTTCATGGGAACGGCCACCTGCGGGCACGTTTACATGGACCAATCCGTGCAGCGGGCCATGGATTTCTGTGTTCACTACTCTCTATAGCATTAAGACAGCTTTGATCGAGGAGCCGGACTCAGGAGCGGACCGTACCGAGGAATTCACTACAAATATGTCGTCGCTGCGTGTTCAATCGGGGAATAACTCAAACTAATTCCACACAAGAATGCCTCGATCGCGCTACCAAGCGCCCGGGACGTTCTTCTATGGCGTCAAGGTCACATTCGAAGAAGCACTTGCCAGAAGACTCACCTATAGCATTTCAGGGATATGAGGCAGAAATGCACCGCTTACCCGGTTTGCCGCATTCCTGATAATGAGGCTTGAAGGACCCAATCTCATTCGCGGTTGGAGATCATCTGGGCAGGTCTGGACAGCTACTCCGGCGAATCAGCGCCATGTTTCCGCCACGGCATTCCAGTGCCTGACTCTTGCACCGGACCTTTGATCTGTGTGACCTCGAAAGTCAGCTGCCTGAGAAAACTTAATGGAACGAGATCCCGTAGATCAAGATTTCACAAAAACATTACTTGTACTTCCTATCTACTGCTTAGAAGCCTTTTGTTTCAGTGAGTCGGAGTACTGGACCATGGCACTCTTACGTACGATACCGACACCTGTTCACCAAGTTCATCCGTATATTCGGATAATACTCCTCGCCACTCTTCTCAACTGCGGCTTGACAATCCTCTTTTTCTCTCATATCATTTTCTTTCCAGCGCTTTCCAGCCTACATTCTCTTCCACTAGACTCTGTCAGATCATCAGTCAAGCATGTTTTGCGACCGTTGACGAGCAGGCCAGACATTAAAAAGTCGTGTATTGAAGGACACCGAGAAACCCTTGACTCGGGATACACGATTGAGGTCAAATGCAACATGTATCGACAGGGAGTTACATACGATGAGGTATCTTCCTACAGCGAATGCGCGACGATCTGCGAGTCACTAGATATCGATGTATGCTCATACCATCCACCATCAAGACGCTGCGTTGTAGCCAGCCTTCATGGGAGAGACATACCCAGAGACGGTGTCTATTACATCACCAAAGTCACTGAAGATGATACTGAGGACGTAGATTCTTTCGATCATGGGAACCCCTTCGAAGAGGCACCAGCTCAAGAAAAAGACGACTGTCTACGCCGCATAGCTCGCCTCGAAGCCGAATTGGATCAATGTCGCTCTACTGCCAGCCCATCATCACCTTTGTGCGGCGTCCAAGGCATCGCTATCCACGGTCGCATGGATATGATAAAAGTCACCGGCGTCGACGCATGCAAAACAATTTGTCTGGCCAATCCAGCGTGTCAAGCCTACTCCGCATCCGACGACCCGGGAGATTGGTGCTATATCTTTGACAGACCTCACGGGGGCGTGACGACCAGTTATTATCACTACTTGCATACGTATGATCGCGACTGTTAAGATGTTTGTATTTGGAGACATACAATAGAGACGGTTTCAATTGTCGGTGTCGGAATGCGTTAGCCGAAACCGCAGCCGACATCCGCGGAATCGGAAATATGGCATCGTGGTGGAGCACGGCTCTCAAAACTTGGGCAGTGACTAGCGAAAACCCCGCAATATATAGATCAGGGACACTCAATTGACCAATTTCCTTCTGGAAATGTTCTACTCTTCTACCCGCAAGAGATACATTGCAAAAAGTACAGCCATAACAACATGTCGGCATCGGATTCAGTTGTTTATCACTACCTCGCCATCGGCAAACTTGGCCGTGGTGAGGTTGTCAAGTAAGTCACCGCTTCAGTCCTTCGATCGACATGGACATACTACGTACGTTGGACGACAACTAACCTCTATGGCCAGGCTGTTCATGATTGATGCGGGCATCAAGTTTGAAGAGCGCTTGTACGCACGAGATGCTACTTGGCCCGAGACGAAGGAGAAGTTGAAGAAGCAAGGCCTTACTCGCAACGGACAGCTTCCTTCGGTAGAGTACAAGGGCAAAGTTCTCACTGGCGTCAGTTGCCATCTACCGATCAGGTTATCATGACAGAAACTGACATAAGATGGGTAGCACGTTCCCATCCTCCGATATCTCTCCCGTGAACTTGGCGCATATGATGGCACAACCAACGACGATAAGTACTTGGTCGATCTCGTGTCAGACATCTATGTTGACTGGAGAGTAAGTTTCCTTCTCGTGACTATGCCTGCCATAGATAAAGCTGACTGGGTAACTAGGTTCAATGGGTAGCCAACCTCAAGGGCCTTAACCCTGATTACAAGGAAAAGGACGCTCCTCCATACTACGAGCTCCTTGGTCAATACTACGCCGAGCGTGAGGGGCCATATCTTCTTGGGGACACTGTCAGCTACGCCGACTTTGCTGTCTACGTCTCACTTGATAATGACATTCGAACAAAGACACTTCCGGTATGTTCAATAATTCTTAAGCGAGTGATGGCCAATTTGACATGAGAATACATAGGAAACCCTCCCCGAGTCCATCGTCAAGTTCCGAAACGCATTCGAGGCTCGACCCAACATTGCAGATTATATTAGGCAGGGTTAGAGCATAGATAAGCATAGATAGAATAGCAGATACTACCGCCTTTCGCCCTTGCCTGAAAAACGAACTCGTGAAGCCCCCTAAAGACCTTGAGAGCCCAAGTAAGCTAGCATGACCTCATAACCCGCCGTGGCATTAGTAGAAAGAGTGAGACCATGGCCTGTACCGGGCTGCAAGTGTACATCGATATGAGACGCTGCGGGATTGAGACCCTTGAGCGTTTCCATATCATAAGTGTTGTTGCAATCGCCATCACAGAAAGGGTAATCATTCTCGCCGATGAAGTACTAGTAGACCCATTAGCCTGATATCTATAACGCATTGAATGAAGATAACATACCTGGAGGGGGCCCTTGAACTCAGTGACAGGCTGCCCAATAAGACCAGAGGACAACTCTCCAACGGTGCCAGTCTGTTTAGTCTTCTCAGCATACTCAAGCGCTTCTACTTCAAAAGATCCCTTCTTGAGGAAGATCTGCTGGATGCTGCTCATACTGGCCTGTACGACATATCCGGCAGGACGATCGCCGAAGCGCTTGGGGTCATGCTGTCGCGCAAACTCAAAGCCAAAGGCATTGGCCCCGACCTTGCCACGTTGGTTATTAGGAAGATAGCCTGTCAGGATAGCGCCGTCGCTGAGGTTGCCATGGAGGGAGAGAAGACCACTTGTAGTGGCTGAGCCGAAGGAGTGTCCGATGTGAACTACCTTCTCGGGCTTGTGTTCGTAGAAAGCCTTCTGGGGACGTTTACCGGTGATCTTGGATGATTTCAGAAGGTTTCCGTCCCGTGCCATAACCGTAAGTTCTTTCAGGATCGCGACTTGTAATCCAAGCTGGACTTCGTCATATCCGTCGGCTTTGGTAGACTTGCCAGTTCCGAGGCGATCATAAGTAAGGATGGAGTAACCTTTCGCGAGAGCAGCGTCGACATAAGAGTACTCCTCAGGCTTGAACTCAGGATCCCAGTAGCTGTCTCAAGCAATTAGTACTCGTTTAGGCCCTATCCATGTTGAACGCACCTCTTGTCAAAGCCAAATCCATGGGTGGCAATCTGCAACACGTCCGACTTCTTGCCATCGGCAGGAATGCAGAGTTGAGCGCTGATGGAGTAAGTTCCATGAACAGGAAGGACCTCGGTACTTCTGTTGGCATGCGACCAGGTGGAAGTGTCCCAGATAAAGTCCACGAGGTCGATGTTGCCTTCAACTTTGACGGAATTGTAACGGGTGTTGTTGGCTGAAGCCGTCACGGGGATTTGGAGCTGGACACAGTTCTTGGTGTGGCCTGTACGCGTTGCGAGTGCAGGTAAAATGGCTGAGAGCCCAATCATGAGTCCTGTGACTTTATGCATTGTTGTGGATGTATGATTTCCTGGTGAGAAGTCTGAATTGTGATACTAAGAGAGGAGGTTGTAAATGACGGTAGATGACTTCTTACTTATAGGTGTTCAAGGCCATTGTGAACCCAAGGACTGGAAGCTCAATGTCTGGCAAAGGCCAATGGGATTTGGAATAATTGTTTAGCAGTATTCTGAACCTGGCGTATTACAGCGTATAGTGGGCGTAAAGACGTATCTTTACCTCGAAGCTTACATATACAGCTCCGCCCCGTTACGACACTGCATGTCAGGACCGGAAGATCCGGCAAGTGTTACATGGACTCTGCATTACCTGAGCTGGAAAAGAGAGATGAAACCCCCCAAGAAATGTGATTCACGAAACAGGATAGATCGTGACGCGACGCCCTCTCTGACTATGCCCTTTCCTTAAGCTTTCTTCTCCGCTCTTTTCATCTCAACATCGAATGCCTTTGACTTGATACTGGCAGCCTTCCCATCCTTGCCATACTTAAACTCAAAGTGATCCATTGAAATTCCATTGTAAAGAAAGCGATCGAGCATATGCCAAGTAATACACGTCACATCCTTGACCTTGGTCAAGCCTTCAATCATGTCAGCCTCAGTATCACTGAGTGTCGGGAACATAGCTCTCCATGCGGCGCGAGACTTGTTCTCAATACCAGTAGGGTATATACGGATGCTCTTGATGCCTGAATCGCTTGTATCATTGTATCTTCCAGGCTGGAAGCGGTTCAAGTTGGGGAGGATGTCAAAGCCTCGGACACTCCAGTTACTCAAGACCAAACCGGGCCCTTCATCCACAGGGAGGGTAAGGACAGAGCCAGTCTTTTTGTCGATGTACTGTCCAGAAAAACGAGCTTTAGCTTCATCCCGAGCCGCTATGTCCATAGCTGGAATTAGCGCCTCGACGATATTGAGAGTCGCGAGCTGTGCCCAAACACTCGAGACATCCGGTCCTGCACCAAGGACAGACACGACAAGGCCAGTGTCAGGAATCATGGCCATGCCGGATTGGTAGCCGCTCAGTGTACCTCCCTTGGTATACAGATCGATGATGCGCCCATCGGAAGTCAAGTTGTCGACGCGATAAATCTCCCAAGGTGATCCAACGAAGACACTACATGTCGATGTGAAAGTGTTTGGCTTGAGCCAGCGCCGAGTGTTGGGTGGGGATAGGGCTTTGTTCTTGAGAATGCTAGTCATGAAAGACAGCATATCGGTGGTGCTAGAGCCCATCGCGCCGGCGCTGGATGGTGTTAGTGAGGATCGTGCTTCTGGAGAGGATATACTGACGGGGCAAAGATTCCGATATCAGCGTCCCAGTCAACGCTTTCGGCGGGAATGAACATGTTCTCGGAGTTCTCTTGAGCGATACCAGGGTATGTTTGCTTGAGGCCCAGAGGTTTCAGGACCAGATCCTTGATGGCGGCGTCGAAGGTCTTCTTCGACGCTGCCTCGACAACAAGACCGACCAGACTGATTCCTGCGTTGGAGTAGACGGGCGACTGGCTAGGTTGGCATACGGGAGGACGGTAGGACTTGAAGATATTGAGGAAGTCTATAATTTTTAGCCACAAACAACAAGATATATTGGATACTTCACCTTTTCGGGTGCAGACCGGCTCTCCAGGAGAACCTTGGCAAGCTGGGATCTTGTTATTCTTTGACAGCTTCGGGAGGCCAAAAGCTTCCTAGTCAAACGGAAAAGCAGCGATATCAGTCGTCACTACCATCGTTAGCACTACTCCTCTGCAATCTTCGGGTTCACTTACTATCTCCTCCAAGGCTAGAAAGATGCGCCGCAGCATCGCCGATAGTGATGTCACCCCAGTGAGAATATGGGCTACCTCTGTGAACAAACTCTGGAATCCAGCGAGTCACTGGATCATTCATGCTCAACACCCCATCCTCTGCAAGACGTAGAGCTGACAGGACGGTGAATACCTTGGTAATGCTCCCAAGACGATAGACCGTACTGGCATTGATTTTCTTCACACCTTTCTTGGTGTTGATGATAGAAGGCGTGTAGTGAAAGTCGAGTGACGGTTCATCCTCGTGAATGGACTTAACTCCAACGGAGACACCAGAGAGATTGAACCCTGCTGTTTGTCCCTTCAGAACAGTGGTGATGGTATCAATGGCATATTGCACGGCAGGATGGTGACTGGCTTGTTGCGGCGCAGGAAGAACAGGGCCGTAAGGCGGACAATATTGTGACGTAGGGTCAACGACTTGGTGAAGACCCGCGAAGAGAGAGAAGAGAGTAGGTATAGACCGAGAGAATAACATTGCGAAGTATTGCTCTACGAGGGAAAGTAACTGCCACAGTGAATCGAGCATCATTTTGAGGGATACTGTAGGCTCTATTTATTCATGTCTCCATGGCCTTTGAGCAGTTGAATCTACCAGGAATTCCGTTCACTTGGTTTTAGTTAGCACAGCCCCTGAAAAGACCGAGCAGGCCCACTTGCGAAGGATCTAGCGTGTCTTGTTTTACAGGGGTGTAACAACCAACGGACCAGCCCCCAAGACCGAGTTAGGCGTACGAGGTTGTAAAAGATTTGAATCAAAATCCCGCCAAATCAGCTTTTTAGATGTAAAGTCTGTTAGCCACTGCACATCCACTCTGTTGATAAGTTCGTCGGGCGGAATTGGCTTGTGGGTGAGCAGCAGTACCATGTAGTAGCCATAATGGGTAATAAGTTTGTAGTATCGTCTTGAAAAATTAGATAAGTAATCACTAAAAGCTCCCTAGCCTAGGTATGTAATGTATGTGGACCCAATTGGCAATATGAGCCGTAAAACGTAGTGGAAACGGGGGCGTTGCAGGTGACAACTTGAGAGATGGTGTTCTCTAATCCCGAAGCCATCGCATTTCTACGGGCTGAGGTTTGGATCCTGAGCCCCTCGTCAGTCGACGCTCATCATCTTCCAGAACGATATCTATCGATATCTGCTCGCCAGTCTCCCTGTCTTGATTGTCGCGATTGCGTTGGCTTCCTTTACCAGTGCCCCTTCTCTCTATGCCATTATCAAGTTCGATGTCGCGGTATGTATGGCCGCTAACATGCTCCTGTCTTTGCTCTAGATTAGGCGAGAATTGCCTAGTGCTCAGGAACCTGGGCAAGATACGCGATACAAGAGGCCTCAGAGTTGGCAGACAAGCGCAAAGGAGCCCACAACAGAGTTCGGCGACAGACCAAGCGGCTGTCACAGGGTTGTCCCATGTAAGGTCTGGGGACTGGTCGAGGTATTGAATCCGGATCAAGGAGATTGCACAAGTACTGTTCTTCAAGTCAGAGCTAGGGGGAGCATTAAAATCAGGTTAGGAGCATACGTACAAGAGGCCTACACAGAAGATAGCCACCAGAATAATTCGTTGTCGACGCGGAAGCCTCAAGCTGATCAAACAGGGCAGAGGAATAACTAGAATGATAAGATCTGTTATGATATTTCCTCCCGCATTGATGTACCATGTAGGGTTGTTGGGCAGGCATTTACCGCCATTACCTCGATCCCAGAAGGTTGAGATTGGCACGCAGGTAAATATTGAAATGCAGATCTGCGATAAACACCAACACGAAACTATGATAGCAGCGACTAGTAGAGCTTTCTGTGTCTCTTTAGCTGCAAATGCCCGGTAATACTGTGTCAGGAATGTTATCCTTATGGCAGTAAGTGCAAAAATGTAAAAGATAATCGAAGCGTAGAATGCCTAAAAGGATTGTCAGTAGCCTGGATAGAGGATTTACGTTATGAGATCTATACTTTTAAATAGTTGGTCACCTGTTGAGGCGTAAGAGTTGCTATATGGGTACCAAAACCATATTTGATACCTAGAAGATTGTTAGAAAGACAGATGCCTATTTGAAGAGGGGTTTGAAAAGGTAAATATTACTCCAAAGGATGTCAAAAGAGCATGCAAATATTATAATCTATTTTAAGAATAAGCATAATAGGTGATAAATTAAGAACGCTAACTTACAAAGGATATAAAAGCAAAGTAATCATCGATACCAGCATTCCTCACAAGGACAGCGCGTGTATAGACGCGGAGTGTGACGGCAAACAATGCTAGACACGTAAGAGGAATAATAATACCCATGGCCATGGGTACTCGCGTCTCGGTGGTTGCCATGTTTCCGGTTCAGTGACATTAAAGGAGTGGTCTGATGTCAGAGGATCTTCAAAAGACGTGCAGGAGTAATATATAGGCCTGTCAAGTAGCCGGCAAAAAAGGGTGCGCCTTCTCGAATGAAGACAGTTTATCAGATATGTCTGCTACGCCCCATTACCCCCGATTGCCGGAGTTAGACTGTATACCTCTATGAAGATTCGCGAACTGTTCCCCTCTTGGGCTAGTAAGTAGTAAACCTCGTTGGGTGCCATAGAACATGGCCAACTCAGCTGGCCCAGGACTAGAGTTGCTCGTTCTATTTTAGTGTCGTGTTGCCCCGTAGTTGAGATTTCTTTGTCGGTCCGTCAAGGTGAAAATACGCTGTTGCCTGGCGTGTTCTCGAGCGACCTACCTAGTTTAGACTTCTCCATAATATAAAGTTAAGGCGGTCCCGACAGCTTCATCTAGCTGTCTGGACGTGAACCATTGTAATGGGTTGATCAACCAACCAAGGGGATGCAGTAAAACTTATGACCTCTATCCTAGGTGACAAAAAGCCTTAGGTAAACTTATTAAAGTTTTAGAGGATCTTAGACTAAGTATTTTTTAGCACCTCAGTGTAACGTCAGAAGTCTTCTTACACCCTGAGGCCAACACACCAGCCAAGCCCGACTGTAAGGATCTAGTGGAAGCTTCATGGCGCTCAGATCCCTATTTTGCATATGGGCGTGGGGGAGCTAAGTTCCCTGGCACGATATAAGCTCTCAGCCACAAGTCTCAGCTGCAAGTTTGATGCGTCGGTTTGGTGATTTGCCACCAAGCTACGGGTACTGTTCCGGGATCCGGAGCCAAGCGAAATCAGGCGTTGTTCTTCTATAGCATCGTGTGATAGCATACCTGCTAAGCTCTGACTGCTGCTGATTTAACCTCCCAGCTGTAAGTCTCGACTGCTAAAAGAACATCTATCTAACAACTCGGACATTCACACCAATTGCTAAAGGATAAAGCTGTGGAAAACACTTTGCCAAGCCCTTGCTCGTATCTTCAATGTCAGCAGCGGAAAGATAAGTATATGGAGTACTATCGGCTTCTACGTAGACACTTGGGTTCCATCTTTTTGGGCACATGCCGCACTGTTCGGTTTCCAATTGTAAGACATCAAAATTACGCATAAACTAATCAAGGATGCCTAGTCATAGCGTTTGTATTGATGACCCGTATCGTCGCGTATCGAACGGTATAAACCCCATACATGACTCGTCAGCGTCACCTTTCGCGCTTGCGCTCAGGCAGAGTATCTTGGATTCTCGCCTTGGAAACTTGAAGAGCGACTATCCTGAATCCAGACCGTTGTCTTGGCAGTTGCTAAATACATCATGTCGCGAACTACTACATCCAATCAGGGCATGCTGGCCAAAAGCACCAGAGCCAGGCTAGGTAAGGTGCCAGGGGTAAGTAAAGATTTTCCGGCTACCGCACATTTTGTCAGAGGGAGAACAGGTAGGTGTCAACTTACTTGGCTATCTTCCCCAGAAGGTCAGACTAGCGCTACCCGGTCTATCCAATGGTGAGGGATAAAGGTTTGTGGCGCGGTACGTTCCGAACTGAGTTAGAATGCCAGTTTTAATTCAAGGGGACTTGTGAAAGGAGGAGCTCCAGGCCGTGAGAATCTACTTTATTGGGCAACTCGCTGACATGAGTCTTAGGAATAGGGTATGTAGCACAAGTTGACAAGTTTATGTACTCCGTACTTCCTTTCCAATAGCGTATGTGACGATTTAATTTCGCTGCTGGGAAGACTACTGGCACATCTGGCGCCTATCATCCTCGTATTCTTTCCTGCGCCTTTTTCTTTTTCGTTCGCTAGTGCATTTAAGTGTTTTCTAACTAAAACCCTCTAATGTATGTTTCTCTCCAGAATTGTCCCTAGTGGAGACCATGCTGTCTCATCACAAGGTCTTTGTAGCACTAAATGCTGATCTCTTTGAGACATGCCCAACCAATAGCAAAGCCCCAAAAGCCGTGGTCAGCTTATGGTCCGTGATTCATGGTGTTTCCCAAACACCTCTTATTATGGCAGATGCACATTCTTGAGTCATGTATCACAATATCTCTCATCCGCCCAAAAGTCCTTCTGCGGACCTCTAGTCTCATCACTTAGCATGCCTTCTAGATCTCGACATTTACACAATTGCACTTTTGCGAAGCGAGCTGGACTTCCGGCGCCTTTGTCGAGAGTAATGCTTTCGTATCGTCGATCCAGGGAGTCTTGCACTAGACATAGATGGACCCTCTGATGCTCAGGAACGTCCGTAGAGGGTATACTTTGCTGCGACACGTCGAGGGTTGAAGACAAGTGGTCAAATGTGTTCTCTTCAGCTGCGATGACGACTTCCAAGATCTGAGCCTCGATGTCGCCGCACCATGGACCCTCTCTTCCACTCTTCCGAAGGAGGTTCAATGCTTGCTTCCGCCAAAATGAGTTTCTGTACTTTAAAGTCGCAAAGAAGAGAGGCTGAATGATGCCCATCTCTGGTGTAAACAACGACAAGGAATTTGAAGCCTCGTCGCTAGATCGGATATCGAGGACTGCTTTTCCTGATGCGATGATCTCTTGAAACTCGAGAGCGTAGTGATCATATGCTGCTTCAAATGGTTGAAGAGCGTTGGAAACGTATATAAATGCGGTGTAGCACTGCATCCGAAGGACCAATAATTGTTCGTTCTGGGGATCTGAGATGCTGAATTGAGGGTTCAGTTGATTAGATGATAGCCACTGCTGCAGGTTCCCGCGACACCTCCCCTGCTCGATCAACAGGCCCGAGGAGATTTGAGTAGGGTGCGCGTATTTGCAGGGTAACGCTGAAGAAATAAAACGATAGCTGGCATGTAGTATGGAGTATAATGCTAGGTCTGGAGACACCAAGGCCAAACTTGCTTTGCTTGGCCCACCAGTAAATGGGATGTCAAGACTGGTAGCGTATGTCACCGAATGGAGGTTGAGCTTCTCGAATAAAGTTGCCAGCCCTCCATCATCCATCAGAGACTTTGCACCAATGTTCTCGCGCGCGGCTATCACAGCCAAAGCTCCTTGGAGATGCATGTATCCCCTGTCACTACGCTGCTGCAACGCTTCCGCAAATCCCATGAGCAGACAAGCCACTGCACAGGGAAAGGAACCGTTCCGAAGATCCGAAACTTCATTTTGAATGAGCCTCAGTGCTCGATGGTAATGTCGTGTCGTTGCCTGTCCTTCCTGAGATCTAAGCATATACTCGTCATATGACGCGCCAAATGCAGCAGCGGCAGCTTGCACAGCGGGGATTGAATGAATCATTTGGGGAACAGCATGACTCCAGAATGAAATCTCAGATTCATTCTTCGCGCGACGTGGTCCTTGACTGAGAACTGTGCAGGTGAGATAAACATAGCGGTCTAGAGAAGAGGTTGGGCTGTGCTGGGGATTTGGGGCTGATAGAAGTGCGGCTTCCGCTGCCCTCGGTGATGGTCCTGGTGGTGCGCCAATGGGGTAGCCAAGACATGACACCTTGGAGAAGAGACAGCGTCGGCAAGATGGCTTTGTCTCATCGCATTTGACTCTTCGTTTCCTAAATTCGTTAGCATTATACCCTGCAACTGTCTCGGAGCAGGGCTCGTACTTACAGATCAGACAGCCAAACTTTGACTGTTTGACATTGGCCCGCTTCCGCTTTATGCTCGGACTTATTGTTGAGCTCTCCATGGTTATATAGACCGATCGATTGATGAATGATTATGTCGCTGGGCTCAAAGCACGCATTTACTATATTTCGGTGGCTAAGTGGCATGATCCCTGTCCATCATACGATTTGTCTCGTTCTCCCATTGTCTGTCAATCGTACCGCCTCGTGGATCTCAGATTTAAGTAACGGTATATCGGCGTGAAAACATGTGGATGTCGCTGGGCCATGATAGCTGCCTCGTAACCTTGTTGCACCTGTTATTTCATCCTATTTGCTTTTAAAGGATAGGAACGAGCATCACAAGCTAGGGCGTCACGTCTCCATCGCATGGCCATCACCAAAACATTCTGTTTAGACGTGGCTATCGAAATTATCAAGGTGTTTGTTCTCACTAGAATATTTTGCAGTTCAGTGCTGGTATGCACTTGAGTTAGGACGCGAATTTGAATCTACGCTGGAAGTATATACTTATGCAGCGGCATTATAGAGAAGAAGAAGGCGAGATATGTGCGTATAGCGTGTTTATGGTGATCGAATTTCCAATGCATGCTGCGGATTGCTTACGAAAGGGACACCACCTGAATGTAGTCCACCTTGTAAGATGTCGAAGCACGAGGACACCTGCTGGTAAAGTCAACGCCAGGCTTCACCAGCACCAAGTTTGAACCACACGTCCAAAAGTCCGCAATTCCCTTGTCGGCGAACTGGCACTGAAGTTTCTGAATGCCATCACTGCCAAAGATGTCACAGTCAATAGGAGGGAGACCGCTATCATCGCCAATCGAAGGAGTGGTCGCTAGTGCGAAGCTGTAGTCGCCTGCTCCAGAGTACCGAAGGAGATTTCCGGCGTTGGGGCCATTGCCGACCTTGACTTGGCCGGTACGTTCGCTCAAGGTGAAATACAGGGTGGAGCTGACGTCGGTTGTGAAGGCGATGTACTTTATTTCGCCGCTGGACGTGTCGGAGAGTGCGGAATAGCCTCTGCCATTGGTTGCTGCCAGGGAGGGGTCATCGTTGCTGACGGCGTACAAATAGATCGATTGGAGTGCTTCAGGCTCCTCGCTGGTGGTCGTAGCTGCGGCAGTGGTAGTCGTGGCCTCGGTCGTAGTCTCAGCAGAGGTAATAGGATTTGTGGTCGTAGTGATATCGACAAGGGCTGTAGTTGTTGTTTCGATCGAAGAAGCACTGGACGTAGTTTCGACATTTACAGTTGTTCCGGTCTCGGTCGTGGACTCGGGCTCGGCCAGGCCGGTAGTAGTCTGCGAGACATCGATAGAAGCAGTGGATGTCGCGGTCTCACTTTCGGACGCTGTCTCGCTAGCGGATGCAACAACAGTTGACGAGGAAACAATCGACGAAGGACGACATGGGCTAGCGTTAGCCAGACAGGCCGCCAGCAGGACAACTGTCCCAGTAAGAAGATTGCGCGAAATCATTGTAACGAAGGACGAGGTTAAACTAAAATGAGGGACAAGAAGTGTGTAAAGATGGAAACACTTGCTCTGCTTAGATCTCATACGGAAATTGTCCCCTTTTATTTTGTTGTCTTGGGCTCAGGGCTGATCGTCTTAGCGCGGATCTAGTTGAGGCTATTGATTGTGGTGGCCATCTCAGCCAGTCAATTGCAGTGTTGCTCACAATGGTAATTACTCTAAATGCACTAATCGGCGCTATTGAAAATCTCCAATTATCCCTAGGGCCTAGACCATAAGAGCCAGCGCTCGGACGTCAAGTCCTTTGAATAAGCTACCTACCAGCTCCAATGACCTTATCATTCTTATGGTCATCATAAGTCTCTCAACGACAGTGGCCACGGAAATATGACCGAACGCGGAGAACAGCCATGGTAGAAACACAATCCGTGAGTCCAGCGCCTTGTATACAACCGAGGAATTCGTACGCCACTCTTCCCAGGATCGTAATCGACTTCCAATGAGACATGTTTGTCCAGATCATTAAGGTCAAAACCCCCACGATCAGTCTGCGCACGCTGAAGAGACGTGAACACGTAACAATATTCATCGCGATCAAGACTCATTTTAGAACTAGTCCCACTGCTTTCGTCGTCGGATTCATCCGGCTGGACAAAGACAGCAACGCCTAGAGGCCCAGAACCGAGCAAAGTTGCAGTACAAAGGAGTTTTCCCTGTACTATAGCTTCTTCGACCTTCTCGACCATACTCAGCAGCCACTCCTCTGCAGCTGATGATGGCGCTTCAAGGCCGAGGATCTCGTACAGCCTCTCGGACAGAAGTGGGTATTGAGAAGCCAATCGCTCCGCGAGCCACTCAAGTGGTCGCTTGATCAGCTGTCGGTACCTTTTTTTTCCACGAGACCGGGTATAGTTGTGAAACCCCGTCGTCATCATCTCGTCGTCCAACCGCCATAGATGACCCTCGGTGCGTACACCCTCTTCCGTCAAAACGACATTCGCGAAACGACAACTCTTGTTGAAAGTAAGTTTTGCCTTTTTCCAAGGTGACTCCAGCCCGTAGAAGAAGTGTCTATGTAAAAGCTCTGTGATAGTCATTCTTCCCGCGTCGAGTTTGTCGCGAGGACTGTTCGACAAGATCTCCCCATTCATCAGAATCAGTGTAAGAATAGATAGGCTAAGACTATGCTTATCGGCCTGAAGCTGTGCGCTGTTTAAACGATTGGTGTACTGACAGCAGTTGGCGATAATAGCTAGTCTGTCCCATTCCCTCTCAAGGTTACGACTCGCTATGTCCTCGATGATGCTTGGAGACATTGAAACCGGGGCTGAATTCTCGTCGTTGGCAAGTAAGATTGTGTATCGCTTAGCTCTCGAGAGGATGCTATCCAGGTGCGGGGGTGGCGGCTGATGGTTTGAATACGCCAGGCAAAGCTTTGTGGCCTGCTCGTAAAGTCCTGCGGAGCTGATCAAGAGTTCTCCATCCAAAGATCCGAAGTGGCGAGCCGATTTGCCATGGTTAAGTGCTGCAGGGTGCATAATTAGAAGAGTCATCTTCATATTTGCACGATAATTCTCCTGGTACGTCCATCCTCTGGTGAACCATAAATCTGAGGTGATGTAATGGAGGAGTTGAAGTGCACCCGAAGCCCTTTCCGCGGATGACAAAACGTAATTCTTCCCCTCTCTTGTCACAAAACGCCCAGAGAGTATGTCGGCGAGTAACTGGAGTTGATCCGGGGTGCTGATCGTCAACGATAGCAATGCTGCCGGGTGCTTGCTGAGGCTGTAGACCCGGTCCATCGCCTGCATGCCTATCTCCTGCTCTTCGCCTTCTTCTTGAAGAATACAGTGCTTATCGATCCATAGATACTTGCAGCTGACGTGATCCATGTACCGCTTGATCCTGCTGAAAACGACGTCTCTCACTGATGACGGTTCCACATTGCCAGACTTAACATCTTCAACCAAGTACCCGCCAGCAGGTACACCGGCCTCTTCCGGTGACGGCTTCCAAGTATACGAAAGAGCTACATACTTTCTCTGGGTAAAAGCATTAACTGTGTCTAGATGTAATGTCGGTTGTGTTGAGCTGATGATATGATCCCGATCGGTGAAATAGAGGCAGTTGAGCTTCTCAAGAAATTCCAAGGACTTCTGTTGCGCAACGTTGGCCGTTTGAATATGGACTAGCTGCTTGACAATTCGGGGATCTCTATATTGCCCTCCAATGTCAAGAAGTGGTAGACACAGGTCGTTGCCAAACTGGGGATGTTCGTCCGCACCCAATTGATTGATCTGTGACATTGTGCAGTGAGTTTACTTGGGAACCGAGGTAGCGAGGTCAACGCCCTGTCCTGGTGGGGATCGCCCCAGATAAACCGTCAGGATTTTGTCAACTGCAATCGCAAACAATCACAATTAAAAATGCAATTTCCATCACATTCGCAGAGGCTGTGCAATTAGGCAGCAGTAGGGGGCCTCAATATTGGATGATGATGCGGATTGGTTAAGAACTGTGGCTTCTCACGTCTCATTTTTCACTGGTTAGGTAGTCATACGCTGAAGACCTGCATATCGCCCTAATTTCTCAGTGCGCTATCAGCCATAAGTCTCAACTACAAATATCACTTCATATCAGGATCATGCGATCAGAGACTTCGCTAAAGAAATGAATTGAAGAACATGATACGACTATTAATTTAATTTCCATCTCTTACTGAACACCGTTTCTAGTGCTTTCAGATAACCTAGACCATCTAACAGACTCTTACATACAAATCCACGTTTGCAGCAATCTTCAATATGTCTTGTCGCAACACGAAGGTTGCATGCACAGCAAAATGCCAAGCTGTCAACTCCAGAGCGAGTAATGTAATCCAAGTGGTGCTTCGCAACATCAATCATGATCTTAGTAACTGTCTCCAACGCGGCTTCGGAGCTCTTCATCCACCCCTCGCTGTCAGAGTCTACGGGCAACGAGCCCGCTATCGACAATATCTCCTCGTGTAGAATATACAAGGATCTATCATGGAGTTAGAAAGAAGGCTGTACTGGATGAGAATGTTCACACCTTATCACTGTTGCGATAGTCCCACAACGAAGTCCAGGCTCATGCGGTGTCTGGGTCATGAAAACAGACATCCGCTCTTGCAAATCTTTGTCCAGTTGCTGTAATCTCACGAGTCGTGTTTCAGAGTCGCCTTGTTCAGACTGTTTCGTCTCTTTCAAGCACTGGTCGAGCAAATAGATCGCCTGAGCTTGTCGGCCGAAACTACTCAGGCCGGAAGAGCTTTGAAGAGTGGCAGAAGCCATAGTGCAATACGTCGGAATGTATTCACCGCTGGACTCTGTGTCAGAAGGTAAAGGTACATCGGATCTGGGGCAGGCTGCCATGGGAGCTAGGAAGTCGGTTCCGTTATACTCTAGCGAGATGAATCTAAATTGTGTGAGCAGGTTCTCTATCACTAGCTAAATGACGGGGAGATGATATACCTTTCTAGCACGATAATGGACCACCACAAATTCCACTCTGACATCGCTTGCAATCTCTTCTCCTCCTGCACAGCATCTAATCTCTCATAGGCAACGTCAACACTAACAACCTGTGCGATTCTGATGCATGCAGCAATAGAGATATAAGCCGAGTCAATCTGGCCAGTAGCATACTCATAAGCCGATAAGATAACACCGGCTTGAACTAGAGGTATGCTAGCATGCATGATAGCCTGAACCTGAGCGTGCAGTGTTTTCACAGTCACATACACTGCAGAGGGCTGCAGTAGGGGATCGTCCAAGTCTCCACCGGACCGCAGAGTAACAAGACATATCGAGAGCAAGAGAACAGAAACGTCAGCCCCGGGAAGCCCTTGCTCGCTCAGCTCATTGTGCTCATGCAAGCGCCGTGGGGCTATGATTGGCAACCACCTCTGAAAATTATCAAGGAAGCGCTTCCCAGCTTGGACGGGAGACTGGCCGACTACTTTGTAGAGGTAGTGCATATGATAAGCCATCGTTCTGTCTAGAGTGGTAGCAGAAATGGCCATGGGGAATAACGTAAGAGACCACGGTTTGAAGATCTCTTCTGCATTGTCGTTAATTGGCGGCGTATCGCTCTCGTTGTCGTAAACACAGTCGAAGCCACGTTTGAAGCAGTAGGAGCAGGTTGGAAGTTCTTTGCCACAGGCTTTCTTCTTGGCTTTGCATATTCGGCAAACCCGGGGTGCTCGTTGTGGTGAAGTCATGATGGACATGGTGTTTGAAGGCTTAGCGAAGTGAAAATTACTTCTTCGGCCGCCGCTGTCACGGGAATGGGCTTTCGAAACACAATGTTTAAAGGGATTGGGAATTGGATTGGCGAGGTAGAGCCTTACGGTCCAACATGAGAGCTCATGATAGTGGAGACCGGCGGCCGCCGCTTTGCCCATGTTTGGTTTAGCGCAGATGGTAAAGACGATCATGCCCGGATATAAACTTGGGGGATCTTGGCAACAACTCTGTTCCTTCGGCCTACAGTGCGTGCCGAAAACTTGTCAAGAGGCTTTCTATAAAGTAGGAGCTCCGTAAAATGGACAGCATCAAGACTTTCTATTGATGTATTCACAAGTATTTGGTTGAAAGAGTCGAGATTTATCTCCAAGCTCAAATATCACGACAATGCACTGAATAGACTGAAAGGCTCTCGGTTATAACATCAATTAAGACCATGAAGCTCAACGCTTCCCCAGCAAACACACATAGCGGAAAAGACCTCTCCACTATCGCTTACCGTAACATCCTCTAAGAATCAGGCAGACTCTGAACAAGTTGTCATGACAACTGAATTATATGCATTTCAGGAATCATATTCCGCCTGTCGATTGTGGCATTGGTAAGAGCCTGTTGCTAGCAAAGAAGAGAAGCGGCTCACGCTTCAAGTTAGACGCTGCCACTCTTACTTACACCTGGCTAGTATACGAAAGCTCCTTCTAGAATAATTAAATTTAACTGGGTGATTTTTAAAAGACTTTCTCCGTTCAGTATCTGGATCAAACAAAACAAATATCACGAAAGCTTATGTATCTGGAGTGAAAGAGGACTTGGACCTTTGTTAGTTATACACTCCAGCGATGTGATTAACATCTCGAGACAAATGATCCCCTTGAGATAGAAGCGAGCTAAACTGGCTTACGATATACCCCCTAGGCTGTTTTTACTATTTGGTTATTATAGTAACATATGAAAGGCTAATAGAAAAGTAAAAGGCAATTGATAAAATTTAGGCGAAGAGAATTAAATGAAATAACGCCTGTTCTCTTAGAAATCCTCCTCATTCTTTTATGCTTGATATAAGTGCACCCTGGTCTTCTTTCACGCCTGTCGCCATAGCCCTACTTGCTGCTTGGAATGCTCTAAACGAATTCAATGAAGACCCTCGGGAAGACCCTGAGGCCAGCGATCGAGTCACCGTAGGGTTGCTGCTTAGTAAGGTGAGATATTGCTGACGGGGATATGATGGACTCGAAGAGTACGAGACTGAGTTGATCGATCTGCCAGACGCCAAACTGCCGAGGCTGGTTACCCGAACATCTCCATGTAATTTCAAGGCCTGCGAGACCTCTTGAGCCAGGTTGTCTCTTTCCTCCCCATACACAAAGTCTTCAGCTGTCCTCTGATAACATTGAACATTCTCGAGATCTTTTCTCTGCTTTGGATCCAAGTTAAACCTCTTGAAATGATACAAAAAGTGCCAGATGAATACTCCCTTGAGGTCTCTTGATCTATCGCTTGTCTTGATCTTCCCAATTGTTTGCAGATAGAGCCGGCAGATAGGTTCTCCAGCATCATCTCCTTTGCCTGAGATTGTTCGGAAATCTGGAGATGTTTGAGCAGTCTCGTGGACAATTATCTGACAAATAATAGCTAGAAAATACGTAGGAGACAATCCGGATATGTCGGCTTCATCAAACCAAGACCAAGAGTTTGCGTTCTCTCGCTGCTCATTACTCCAGATGAAAGCAAAGAGATATCCGGCCTCTTGCCATGTATCAAAACGACTCTGTTCATCTATGGGACGACAAATGTTCTGTATGGCTTCGCGTGCATTCTGATGTAAAAAGAGGCCGTCAAACTGGAGAGCACCCTTTGGCAACCCTTTTACGACCAGGTCGATCCACTTTGCACACAATCTCAAGCATGCCCTCACTGCAGTCATAAACTGCAGATCAGTTATGTCTAATCTGTCAAGAAGATTGTCCATGGTGTGGCACTGGTTTACTTCTAGGAGGCAAAAGATTGACCACATATCGAGGGAGCTATCCGGACTTGCTAATATTTTGTCTCTGCCCCTGCGATATTGTGCGAAAAGCTTGTCAGTGTCGCTTCTTGGAACTTGGTGTTCCAGGGTATCGACGCTCTTTCCCGATCTTTCTAAACAGCCAACGGCTGCTTCAAAGCAGTAACAGCAAGTTAAGTAATCAACACGCGACTTCTCGTTGATAAAATCATCAAAAGAAACTTGGGTGAACATTTTTGAGATGATTGAATGTGGCCCTGTTTCAAGCTTTCGGGCCGCCTTCAGTTGCTCAAATTGTCTTTCAGAGCTCTCGGGGAGGCTTTTGTCTGCACCGAAAGGCGAAGCGTCGCATGGAAAGCCAACATCCATGGCCGATGGCTGTGAATGGTTGAGTGAGGGAGGTGGTTCGGAAACGAAATTTTTTCCGGTGTATGAAAACTGCCCTTGGACATCTTCGAGAGTTGGCGAATGTGTGACAATCTTATCCCCAGTCCCAAAGTGTGCTTCATTCTCGTCAATCGTGTCGAGAACATCCGGCTCGAAATCAAAGAGTTCTTCCAGTGGATTGGGCGCCTCTTCCTCTTTGGTGATTGATTCAAAAGGTTGCATCCTTCTTTGACCTTGTCGAGGCTGCTTGTAAAAGCCCCAGCGTTTCGTGGCTTTGGAGAATTGGTTCGTACTGCGGTACGTCTGGTCAGTAAGGTAAACTTATACTACACCACGGACATCAAGCTTGACTTACGACAATGAAAACCCATGTGAATCTTTGATTTGACTTAGAACTTCCTCGCGCGTCATGTTCTGGTCCAGGTAAAGCTGTTGAACGATGCTTTTGTATTCGTCAACAGCGTCATTTGACACGTCTTGCGCCCGATGAGTTGACCCGTAAACCCACTTCAAGTTTAAAGACCCCATATTTCTAATTGAAAAGAACTGCGGTCTGAGACTCGAGGCCGTAAACGAGGAAATGACGTGCGAGTATAATCGTGGTCAAGCAGAGATAGGGAAATGAAACCAGAGCCCAGTTCACTTCAGCTCGCTTTATCAGATTATTTGACTGTTGAAAATACGTACGTTTTCCAAGGATGACGGATCACGTTCTTCCTTTCCGATTGGATAAGAGCGAAGCTGAAAGCTGCTATACCAAAAAGAGCAAGTTCAAATGATGATGCCAAGATGCGAATTGAACGCGCTAATCTTTAAAGGGAGATTCAAAACTCATTGTTCTATTTTATGCATCGTACATAATTCCTTTATGCAAGCTCTTTCTCATAATGACAACCCGCATTTTGGTTGCAAGTTAATGCCTTGCACTCGTATTAGCGTCCAAAGTCTGCTGTATTCTCTCGCTCGGTAACCACTTCTCTGCCGGGGTAAACCACCAAGTCAACAAGGCCAGGATGGTAGTGCCAGCCATGATGATGGGTGCATAGTTGAGCGACTCAGCCGTGACTGGGAAAATATATGGCGAGTACAATACAGCAACGACCCAGCCATTCCAAAATACTGCGATGACCTGAAAGGGCTTGCTGAGACGCCCTAGGCTCCATGCTGGCTTGGGGAAGTTCTTGGGTGTTAGACAGAGTCGGGCAAGGCAGATGAGGCCATATGCAGCTGCTGACGGTACGCCGGCGGCGGATACAAGGGAAGTAAATGCCACCGCTGACGGTAGGATAGTGCAGGTGATGATTGAGGCGACTCCCCAGACGACGTAGATAGCGTTGCGAGGTTGGCCTGCTTCCACCTTAGAGACCCAGCTGGACCATGGTAGAACTCCGTCTCTTGCCACGGCGAAGACCAGTCGAGAAGCTGCAGTTACTGCGATTGCGGTGTTCTGGCCCAAGTCAGCTTCGTCGTTTTAGTGTAAGTTATGATCAGAATACTCACAAACCATAGTGCCAGTATACAAACGATATTCATGACGATGTGACCACCCTCCCCGAGGATTGCGGCATAAACTGACACGAAAGGTTGAGGACCGCCATAAGAGAAGAGCGTTGTCGCATCTGGCTGCCATGACGTTAACAAGCAGTCCATATTTTCTAAAGAGATAATACTTACCACGCAGAACAAGAAAAGGATAACTACGATAAAACCACCAATACCGCTGACAACGGTGCTCCAGAAAATGCCCCTAGCCGCTGCGACCGACGCGTTCTTAGTCTCTTCAGCTACATGACCCGAAGCATCAAACCCAATCAAGATGCCAGCAGTAGCAAGGTATGAAAGGCACCAATTCCAACCAGGCGGGGCCCCAGTGCCATTGTATGTCGTCATGAAAGCATCGTGTGTTGATCGGAAGCCAAGAGTGTTGCTGGCGGCGATGGGAAGCCAGATTAGGTTGAGGACGAAGTCGAGAATGACGATGCCACTGGACAGCCCAAAGATCCACTTGAAGTACCGAGCTGCTGACGTTAGAAGTGCTATGGAAGGTAGTGTTAGTGGGCTTACGAGGGAGGAGATTCCATATGCAGGCTAATGCGAGCATTATCTCTGTTAGGATCCATTGCACGGCTCGAAACTTGACGCTTGATGGGTCAGAGGGAAAGTCTGTGTTGAACACGACGATTTCCTGATGATGTCAGACCAGAAAGAATCTGTAGTCCTGAGCAATATTACTTACCGAGAGCATGTAATTCACAGCGGCTTGCGTATTACCTTCATGCCACAAAAATTAGAACTCAACTTCAAGGTTACGTGGGGACGGCACTAACTGGCACAAAATGTTGTCCAAGCGGTTGTAGACCACCAAGCAACAACAAACCCAAACAATCTCCCATATCGAGGACCGCCAGCTTCAGCAGCCCAAAGATAGATGGAACCAGCTATAGGCAGGGAAGAGCAGATCTCGGCGATGACTGCGGCGGTTATGAAAGTAAAGACACATGTCACTATGTAACTCGTCCTTTCGAAAGGATTAGCTGAGTGAGGGCCACGTGCGGTTAGGACTTACCAGTAGGCCAGATTACCGCCTGCTGCGATTCCTGTTGAGAAAGTGACGCGCACACCACCGATGAAGTAGAGGGCAGCTGGACTGTGTTAGAAGTTTGACGTTGTTTGCTGGGTGGAGTGACTGACCGAACGTGGTGGCGAAATTGTGGAATTGATTGAAGCTACGTTGTAGGACCTATTTATAATTAGTTATTATTTATCTGAAAGTTTTTCTTTGCCTCTTACGGGTTTGTATCCTAGTTTTTCCTAATGTTCTCGTGTCAGCGCTGCATGTTCTGTGTGTTTGAGTTCTTTCTGCACCACCAACCAGAAGAATATTGTCGGATGAAGTATCACTCAAGTTGCCTCTTGCGTCCCCGCCAGTGTTGACGGGGTCGTCGTGCGCATTCTCCAGTATCATGGGCATCGCCGGTATTTTTGAATCGTCAACTGTGGTTGTTGATTTAGCCAGACAAAAATTATCAAGGAACACAGGAGTAAAAATCTTTAGGGTACCTGAGGTATTTAGCTCGTGTATGACAGCCGGCTCATTCGGCACAGTACCCTTGCTAGTAAAACTCAACATGAACACATCATTCCTCTAAGCGAAAATCACCCGACTGATAAGAGAGTGAGTTCCATAGTATTTTACAGCTTCTACCACTGACAACAGCGTGATACCGGTGGAGCCACGATATTGTTTTCTTAGGCCCGTTTCTTCGTATAAAATAGCCGATGCCAAGCACGTCATCCCACTTATAACCGTTTGATCAAATTCTAGACTCTGATATATGAGATCACGTAGGTACTGCGTACCAATTCGGGGAATACTCGTTGCAAAGCCTGGTCAGGGTTTTTAGAAGATCTTGTGTTATCCGGAGGATCTTCTGTATCTGTAGTCAGTGTTTGTATTGATGTAAACTGCTGTAATATGGCTATAATCATTATTTTGTATTTAATCTACAAAGATCACTGGTGCTATTGGTCTTTTAAATTGTGCAGTTCCGAATTATGAGAGACAAAATTGTTGAAGATACAACAGACTTTTCCCATATACGACAGTCAAGCTTATTTGTCACAGGAATCTTGAGAATTAAATCAAAATGTAGTAAATTAAAATAACTTAAGTAATAAATGCTGTATTTTATACAAAGTCTAAGGATTTTTTACCGTAGATGTAACTTCATTAGGCGCCCTTGCCGTATCCTGAAGCTACTTACCCTAATACTGTTGCCTTGTGGCATTCCCCGATGGCGGCGCTATACCGAAGTCTGCGGCTGAAAATAATGTCTTAGGCACGTAAGGGCGGCCCGTTATTGACACTGTTACAGGGCTTTTGCGAACCTCAGCCAATCATGTTGCCTCTTTTCTCGCACCTTTCGTCCAAGGCGAAGAACAAAAGAGGCTGCTTATCCCCCCGTGCAGACTGTTTGCTCATAAAGCTGGTAGCACGCACCCCGCAACGGGGCTCTTGCATTCTTGCCTTGATCTTCTTTCGCGTTACTCACGACCCGAAACCAATGTTCGCGTTTTCTTGGCGTCTACGATGGAGAGACCGGATTACACCGAAATATGTCGCGACATACGATCACAATTCACCATTAAGTTCAAAAAAGCCGAAACAAAGGATAAGTTCGCGACGAGAGGAATGGTCAGAGATATTCTATCACGGCCTATGCTGGAAAGGCTTTACAAGAGCATCTGCGATGAGGTCAATATCTCAGAGACAGGCCCAAGCGCCGTTGACCCCCACCCCTTTGTTCGAAGTATAGAGAGGAAAATGCTCCACGACTTTTTAGCCGTTTTATTATACGCAAGGTGCTCTATCAAGGCCGCAAAAGTCTTTATCAAACAGCTTGTATTCGGAGACATGGCAGAAGAACAGCAAGGCTATAGCGAAACCCCATATCTGCTCCCAGCGACCCAGGACTATCTTGTCAGTCTGTTCGACCCTGTCGACGCCCAGGATTTCTTCGCCGAGCAGCGCCCTTTCTGTACCATCGTCCTTGGTGGGCCAGGAGTCGTCACGATTGATCAGGATGATAAGCGGTCTCTGCCATGGCTAGATGAGAGACATATCGGTTCCGGTGCTTTCGGAAGCGTTTATGAGGTCAAGATACCCAAGGAACATTTGACCACGCAACAAGATTTCAATCAAACCAATTCAATGGCCAAGCTGGTCGCCCGAAAAGACTACATAGTCGCCAAAAACATGAAGGAGAATTTTGAAAAAGAGGTGAAATCTATTCGAGAGATCTTCAGTGTCAACTCCAAGCATAAGAATATTCTCGAGAGTTTTGGCACTCTTGTCATCAGAGGGCCAGAGCCAAAGTTCAGTCTACTCATGCCACTAGCAGACATGGACCTGCAGAAGTATATGGAAGTCAATCCAGAAATCTCTACCCATGACAGATGGGCCCAAGAGCGTATAATCAGCGCCGCTATAGGCCTAGCAGATGGACTTGAGTTTCTCCATAGCAAGATGACGACGGTCGGAGGTGATCAGTTGGTTTGTTACCACATGGATCTCAAGCCTAGCAATATCTTGGTGTTTCTACATAAACCACGAATTGAGGGTACTGGCACAGAGGGCAGGGCCTACGATATGATTTGGAAGCTTAGCGACTTTGGTTTGTCAAGAGTCAAGACCAAAACAAAGCCGGAAAAGAATTTGGACAGCCTCTTCGAAAGGAAAATGATTGACCAGTCCAGCCAAGCATCCCCAACTCAAAACCATCGGGGGAACGCTACATACCTACCAATTGAAGCTCAAGACAAGAGAAAGACGATGAACCAAAAGAGTGACATTTGGTCCTTGGGCTGCGTTATCAGCGTCCTATTTACCTACATGGAAGAAGGGCATTCAGCGTTAGAACATTACAGCGAGTCTCGATGCAAGTACAACAAGAAGTTCGACGTCTTCTATCAGGAGAACAGGCCCAGCAGGGGTGCTGGTTTGAACGAGGCTGTGAAAAGGCAACACACCAAATTAATTGAAGCCGCGAAGAAACGAAACGCGGCTGAAGGGGATGCGGTTTCACATATACTCAGGTACCTGGAGAGTAGTGTCCTGGTGATTGACCAAGGCAACAGGTGCAACGCAGAATCAATAGTTCAATGCCTAGGAAAAACACTGAAGAATTATCAAACTGCAGAATCATCAGCCAGGCCTGATTTTCCCGCCGAAAAGCCATATCCATTACGCCGGAAACTCAAAGAGTATACACATCACTTTCGACTATAAGGTCATCAAGACTAACGATATTTAGTGCCCTTACCCATGGATTTCACAAAGAGCGTTCTATTGTTCCAGTAGATATCCACCGTTGGAGACTCGATATAAACAAATCTACTCGTTTTAAAGACTGTCGGAGTTCGCCTAATGGCCAATCGATAGTTTATTGGAGTGACAAGGCTATCATGGTATTCGACAGAGCAACCGCGATATCAAGAACAAATTCTAGCAGTACATTTGGCACCGGATTCAGGGTCACCTCCACAGATAGCGTACGAGATCGTGCTCTGAGGAACGTTGCAGAACATCAACTAGCTGGAGTGAGCTGCTCCTGGAAATCCCTGGGGCTAACAGACTCATACTTGGTTGCTGCTACGACAGAGATAAAGTCATTGGAAGTAAGTATAGATTTGAAAGGAGATTTGGACAAGCGTAATATAGCTAACACAGCCTGCCAGTGTTATATATTTGACATTGCGGTGGATCAGACGCTGCGAACATACAGCAAAATCAGCTTGCCACATCCTGGATTTCACAGTTTGACAGTATCACCAAGCCAAAACGCGCTGGCATGTATCCTAAGTAACAACGATCGAGCATCATTGTTCACGGCAGTGATAGATACGAATCTATCTGAACCAACCACGCCGTCGGCTAGGTGAGTGTTGATTGCTGTGCCGTTTGGTACCCCACTAATATGGCTATCAGTGTCTTTTCGGAAACTTCATCACGCCAAGAATATCAGGAAGCTGGAATTCGTCTTGTCCGACAGAAGGTTCTTGACCTAAACTGTTCTACATCCTCAGTCGAGCACATAGCGCTAAGAACACAAGATGAAGGGTATATAATTGTTCGCAGCGCATCGACCCTATCTCTATGCCTTTTCACTATTCGCCGTCCCAGGGTAGTGAAGCAAGACCTGAAGCTTGGAGTAAGTTACTCGCTGCGTATCTAACACCTGGCCTAACATCACCGCTCCCAGTCACATACTAGCAGCGCCGAACGGCTGTTTACAGACATGGTTTCCTTCCAAAGTGAAGGGAACGAAGCTCAATCCGAAGTCATTGTGGTAGCGCAAGGTCAACGGATATTTCATCTGAAGTTTAGAGGCGCTGAAGAAGGAGCCTCGAGCGTGGCATATCTTCCCATTGAATACTATCGCTTACTCAAAATTGCGACAAATGGGCAAGTAGTTGTCGCTATAGGAGCGCACTCGGGGAGCAGCCACCTTTTTCTACTCGAGGTGAAGCTCTCAAGTCCCAGGGTCCGCCCGCAACTTCGAAAGGTTGCAGAGCTTAAAGAGGCATCGACATCCTGCCAGGCTAAGCTGAGCGTAATTGGCGACTGGAGCGAACCCATTGCCTTGATTACGACCGCGTCACCTGATGGACAATATCGTGTATATCAAAAAAGTCTGATTGGTTTAGAAAATAATAATACATGAGATGCGTGATTGATTCAACGCTCTTATTATATGCTGCCTAATTCCATGTCAGAAAATGCCTTTCCACCTCTCCCTCGCATGAGGGTCTTGACATTTGGAACATTTCCTACTATGCGACTAAGAAGAGTCTTATCTAGAAGAACGTGATATAGCAAGAAGGTACCGATAGTAAGACCAGTAGAAGATAGGAAGAATATCCAGATCATGGAGGTCATCATGATCTGATCTCCATCGTCGTCAAGATCAAAGAAGTTCATTCCGAAGAATGTCTACCATCCGTCAGCATTATATGTATTGAAAAGTCTTGAGTTTGTACTTACTGCTACAAAAGACGCCGGCAGATATAACAAGGTCAAAGTAGTAATAAAAACAGCAGATTTATTCAACCGCAGCATGTTATCATTTTGATCTTTGGTATATAACTGTTCCCGGAACGATAAAGTGTTTGCAAGAAGCTGAGTGTTCTTTTCAGCCAGTTTCTGTAGATACTCCGCCGCTCTAACGTAGGAACGGCAGTTACGCTGGTCGTTCTGGAATACAGTTAACGCCGATACGGATAACTCTCTATCTTTTCCTGTCGAATCAGGATACCAGTTGCGACAGAGAGAAGATAAACCCTCCAGCAGCTCCTTTGAACTTCCTAGGATACTTGATATTTGGAGGAAGCGACTCTCAAGGTAGGCTAAGTCGGTCAGATGGCGGTACTCGTGTTCCGTTAATTCTTCAATCCACGTAGCCACTGCCTTGTTCGCCTTGGAAACGGTTAACTTCAAGTTATCTCGTGAGGGGTATTCATACAATAGGGAGAAGCCTTCTTTCGAGGTGAACATTATAAAGCCTCCAAGAAGAGAAATATGTGTTGAAGACTTCCTTGTGCAGCCAAAATACGTCTTCCAGGGCATTTCTGGAGACTTGAGAGATGCAGTCCTGCACAACTTGATGTAGTTTGGAAGATGGTATAGGGCTAAATAAAATGCAGAGATTCTGGCCTGTTTCGTTGTTGAATCTCTGGTAGATACCGCTCTGTCTAATGATCCAAGTGCCTTGAGCAGCCTTGAATTCAGGATATCGAATTGTATACGACACCTCTACACAGCCTTTGAGTTACATAACTTCTCCACCTCTGGGAATTGCTTACCTGTTATTGGCCCATCGCGAGACACTGTGAAAGGAACGCAAAATGTTGATTCAACGTCAAAGTCTTTCGCATAGAAACAGGAGGCCACGTCCCAAACGGAGGGCTTCAGTTTGAACTTGTCGACAAGAAAGCTCAACATTGGTTTGGTGCATTCTGACGGCTTCCATGACTGGAGCTGGCATATCGATCTAGTTGCCCCGCATCAGTACGGTGTCTCCCACGGAGTGAAAGCTCCTACAATACGTACATAAAGTGGTAGGGTTGCTCAAGGATTTCACTGCGGCTGAAGTGGGACTGGATCTGCTCCAAGGTTGAGAACTGATGTACCTCAGCCGCAGAAGATTCTTCCTCCGATACCCCTGCACCTGTACTGATGACCCTGATTGGCTCAGTGACCTCATGCACAAAGGAATGGTGAGACATATCCATTGGGACAAGAGATAACGCAAGAATTTGCGTTAGATTTCGGCGAAGGGAGAAATATGTAAAGGCTGGAAGTAAATGAATATGGATCCTTTAAACCTTATATGCCATCTATACGAAATTCAGCTTTCAACTATCCCAAGTATCAGGTTATCTTGCCATTCTGCCTCACAGCCTGATCATGCCCACCAAGCCAGCCATATACGCCACGCTGCAGTCAGCATACCTGGGATGCTCCCTGGAAGCGTCATCGAGATTGAGCAATCTCGGCGCGCCTTGTCCTTGTCAGCTATCGCTACCGTTGATCTTGCAATTGCGCTTACGCGAGTTCATTCTGTCAGTGTGTTAATAACAAGTACGTAATGATCCCACATTGACGATCTATCTTACCCGGGTTACTTGTCTCGGGGCTCTGAAAGCCCACTGGTCGTTAGTCATCTTCAAGGGCAAGTCAGCAGTGGAAAGCCCAGGTGCAAAGGGGCCACGCCTACGCGGAGTCCAAAATTCCCCTTTTGATTTGGAAAGAGATTGTCGAGGATTCTTTGCATCTTTACCCCATCGTAGTAACGACTGTCGAAAACTTGATGTACCTGGACCTGTTTGGATTTGGCCATTGTGGCTTTGCTGTTGAAGTGCACCGCTGTTTGCTTAATGATGGAGAGTATTCCCTTTGGCGGTCTTCTTTTAAGTTGTGTTTGTAAAACCCCCACTCTATAACTGCGCACCTCGCTCTCTCGCAAAGCATTTGGGCGAACCTCGGGGACATGATTTTAAGGTGACACATAACCAAATTCTCACCCCTTGTGCGACCCGACAGCGGGGCTCAAGATGAGGGGAGGGATGAAAACTCGCACTAAGCCTTGGCAAACCGCCCGGCCACTCTTTTCCCACGCGTCCAGGCGTTTGTTTGGTTGTTGAAAATGTGATAAGCCTCTTATGCATGTTCTGTCACAAGCCACATGCAAGGAGCCAATATTCCAGCCTCTATTGAATGGCTATTGTCTAGGCAGCCATGAACTCATCACCGGTCTGCCGACTACTGGAGACTTATGCTGTCTCGGTTGAAAGAGGCAATCAGAGGCTTGCGGCTGAAAATGACCAAGTCTAGACCTGGTTGCCTAGAGAGGGCTTGAAAAATGATGGTAAGCTGTAGTCAGGCTCAAGGTCGCCTTTGGCGAAATATGGTGTACAGTAGACCGATAGTCCAGGTCAGGGATGACTTTTGCCATCGTGGTCTTTGGTGATATTGATTGTTAACAGACGGCTCAACATGTCTCTTGCTCAACATCATATGACGCCGTTACACTGTGAAATTATTCATCGTAGTTGGACCATCATAGTGCTGTCATCAAACCAGGTCCTATTTCTTGTATTGACACCTGGAAGCACAGCGGGGGGTTGGGGCTGAAACTCCCTAATCTGCCTCGTTTCCTGGAACCGCCAGCCTCACGCCTCGGCGCTTGAGTAGGCGAACGGCTGCGCCTGAAATCGCCCCATCACTATTAATCGCTTTCTTCTAAAACGAAGACTCCCAGCGTACTATTCGCATGATCTAAGTTCTCTAAACAGATTTCTTACCAAGCAAGATGTCTGGGAACGTATCTGGTCTGGGAGAAGCGCCCCCAGCTATTCCTCTTACTGTATTGTCTCACAGCCATGCGCTACTTGACAGCGGTTTAGCAGCAAGCAACGCACCTCCCGCTAGAGAGACGTCTGATCCGCCTAACGGTGGTGGCGGGAACCCAGAGGCTCCAGTACGATTCGAAATTACCCACGAAGGTGAAACAGAAGCAACTCAACTTCCTATCCACACAGTTCGCCGAAGGCTTAGAGGTATTCATATTTTTGTAGGTCATCATCATTCCCAGGCTGGAGAATGAAGCCTCTATGGACTAACATAGAGGTAGATGATTGCTGTGAACGGTACCCTTGGCACAGGTCTTTATGTGCGCAGCGGTCAGATCCTCGAGCTTGGAGGACCCCTGGCTGTGATCTTCTCCTTCCTCTTCCTCGGACTCTTGACTTGGGCGGTGATGCAATGCATCGCTGAACTTCTATGTCTATGGCCAGTTCCAGGAGCAGTCCCCTTGTTTGTCAGGAAGTTTGTGGATAAAGAGCTTGGAGACACTGTTGGTGTGGCATATTGGTATGCACAGAAATATCGGACATGGGTAATTGGGTCAAGACTAACTTACCGCGGGTATACATATTCTATAGGATTCGCCGCCCTGATCGCCACTTCTGCCAGTGTTCTCAATTACTGGACCGCAGGGATAAGCGGATTCAGTGAGGGGTTCGCCTATGTTGCTCTTCCCTTAATACTCGTGATGATAAATTCTGTCAAGGTTGAGGTACGCCAAGTCACGAACCAACTGTTTTCTCACCTGACCTTCTCACAAGATCTACGGTTGGATTGAAGTTGTCACCGGAGTCATCAAACTCATTTTCTTGGCTATTATTATCATCTGTCTTCCTATAGCCATATTCAAGTTTCCCAAAGAGACAGAAAATGGTTCTGAGTCAACAGGTAACTTTATATCTAACACAATAGGGACTTCGCCGCTAATACTCCCCCCCAATAGCTAAAGCACTTAACAACACCAGGTCAAGTAAGTGTTAAAAAGTCGCGAATATGCATCTTGCATGATCGTCAACTAATAGGCTCTAACTTATAGGTTGGAGCACCCCTTTCAGCAAATACAACGAGAAGGCTGCCGATAACTGGTTTGAAGCCTTTATGTAAGTGTCTCTGGAATGAGGTAAGCAAGGTAAACCGGCTAATACTTATAAGGATGTGCCTATCACTTGCTATCTTTGCATACGCCGGAATCGAGAACATTGCAGTCTCCGTCATCGAAGCACGTTGGCCTTCTCAGGCATCAACACAAGTCTCAAGCAGGGACTCTTCAGGCATATTTACAACTCCGGCTGTCACATCGCCACCCAGGGCAGCCTCACCTCAGAAACACAAGACGGCGCGAGATTCCGTCAAACGGACAATTGGGTTCACAGCGGTTGTTTTACCAATATTAGTAGCTTCTGCGTACACCATCAGCGGATTATTCGTGTCTCTGGGTCTCAGAAGGGACGACTGCGGCCTTCAGAGGCTTAGTTGGTTGAAGGACGAAGATTGTGGGAAGCCCGAGACTGACAAGGAGGGCTTCACGTTCTCGCCTTTCATCCTGATCGCAAAAGCGTCGACCATTCCCAATCTTGACCACGCTTTGAACGCATTTATACTGTTTACTGCACTCACATGTGCTAATACTAATCTATACGTCGCGTCTAGGACACTTTTCGGCATCACGCGGAACATCCGTTCTGGTGAGTCGATGCCATCAGCATTAGCCTGGTTTGGTGTTACGGACCGCGACAGAGTACCACTGCGGGCGATGGTCGTCACTGCACTTGCTTTTTCTTGGGTGCCTTTTCTCCAAGGAACGAAGAGTGTCCACACCGGCTCGGATGCAGGGAAGTTCCTCGAGATTCTTGTCCAGATGGGGTCCGTCAGCATCATCATTATCTGGGCATGCCTATGCTTGGCCTATGCCCGATACCACTACTGGTTAGTTGTCCGATCTTATTATGTTGAAAAAATCCTAACGTGTTGCAGTATTCATAAGTTTCGAGACTCGCTTGCAGAGGATGGCATACGCCTAGCGGAAGATCGCGAGGCTGAATCCGATGCTTATCCCTATCAGAGTCACTGGCAGCCCGTTCTGGCGTACGGAGCACTCGGGACCTGTCTCTTCATACTTCTTGTCTGTAATGGGGTCTTCTTGTGGAAAGACTTTCATGTCTTTCCGTTCTTGACGGGGTATCTAACGGTGAGAGCACTGAAGATTAGAACCAGAATACAAAGAACTAATCAGATATCGATAGACTATTTGTTTCTTTGGAGTTTGGGTACTGCTGAAAGTTTATAAGAAGGCATGGTCGCCTTGGAATCGGCTTGACGCGGAAGCTACAAAGACTTTAATAAAGGAGCTGAATGATCTGCGAGATATCTCCTTGGAACAGCCTGAAGATGATTCAGAGACCACTCGGTGGAACTGGATTAGGAAAGTATTTGGGAAGCATGGATTTGGTGACACTGGGGCAAGATGAGATAGAGAAAGTCACTTCTTCGCCGTGACTTGATCCACTGCTTGAAGTGGTCATAGCAAGAAGATGGATAAGGAGAAGGCATAAAGGCTAGTCTAGGCAGAGACATGCTTTGTCTCGCCTGACTAGATAGCCAGTCACCAAAATGGTCTTGCATATACTCCTGGAAATATTGCTCGTTGTGATTGAATCTGCAAATGATAGGTGGATCTAGGAGTTGAATACATCATCCTATCTGATATCTATCTTGGCGAAGTCACTACAAACATTGAGAATACCACTGGTTCTGCTCCTTGCAAGTATACGGCGAAGCACAAACAGTAGGTCCAGTCCACGAAGCACCACCACACTGCCCGTACCTAGGCACAGTAGGTCCACCAGTAACAGTCGGCTTAGAAGTAGTCGAAAGAGTAGTACTCGGCTTCGACGTGGCCGTAGCAGTAGCAGTAGGCTTTGTCGTCACAGCTTCTCCATTAGCGGCATTGACAGCAGCAGCATGCTCATAGACCAACGGCTGAGCCTCGTCGTCCTCGAGATAGATCGTGTTTCCATCATCGTGGTTCTTGCCGTATGAGAACTTGCTAGTGCCGAATTGCCAGTACATGTCGCTGACCTGAAGATCAAGAGAAGCCTTTTGCCATTTGCTCAGGGTAGCGATACGGGTGGACTTGTCGGTCCAGCCATACTCTTCGTGAAGAACAGGCTTCTTGGCGGTTACGCCAGCGGCAGCATGGTCTTTGATCCATTGGACGACCCAATCTGTTGTCTTGCTCCAGTATTGAGGGTAAGAGTGGAACGTGTTGAAGTCGATGTTGGGAAGCTTAATTTCAGCATCGAAGTCAGTGCCGTCAGCGCCGTTGTAGGTCCAGTCGTCTGACTGTCTGTTGAAGCCACCTTCACTTCCGGTGGTGACGAGATGGTTTGCGTCAAGGGACTTGATGTACGTACTCATCTCGCTGACCCAGGAAGTGATCGTTGCGGGGGTACAGTCGGGCCCACGGGGAAGGTTGCGAGTTCCATCGGCGCCGCAGCGGGGCTCGTTGGCGATTTCCCAGGCGAATACGGCGGGGGAGTCCTTGTATCTGGTCACAACGGCGGAGATGTAGTTCTTGAAAGCCTTCTTGATAGCAGGTAGGCGATAGAACTAAATTATTGAATTAGCATCTCTCCTCTGCCGAATACTCTGGTAGACTCACATCATCATGATATTGACCGCCAAGGTTGACGGTATACACGTCCATACCACCATAATCAGCCCAGTTGTTGGTCAAGGCCAAAATAAGCTTCATGTTAGTGTCCTCAGCAGCCTTAATCACAACATCAAGCTTGCTCAGATCAATCTTGACAGTTCCGTCCTTCTCAAAGAACTGCATGACAGTGTTCTCAGCACCAGTGCCATACTGCGGCAAACCACCAGAGACATAAGTCCTGTTGTTGTCGTGGAAGGCCCAGGTGCGCATGACTTTGAGACCAGCGTCTTTTGCAAGCTGAAGGCCTAGTTTGACATCGGAGTAGTGATCCGTTCCCCACTGCACAGGTCAATTTCGGCTTGGCCATCATGTTTCGAAGATACTTACGACATTGAAAGGAAGGTAATAGGCGTTGCTACCAGCGAAGAAAAAGTCCTTTCCGTCAAGTTGGAACTTTGTTCCATCGGTAGTGACAAATCCAGCTGGTACAGCCAGTGCCGGAACGCTAGCAAAAGCCGCCGCGACAATTGAAGCAATCTTCATCTTAAGATCTAAAGAGTGTTTGAACTTGATCAATTCTGCTGATCACGATAAACGGCGATTAACTACATATTTTATAGTTGTTACTTTTGGCATGCAAATTACACATGCCATTCCTCTTATCCCCATAGGGTGATAAATGCAGCATACCGGAGCTCAACACCCCGTGATATCCGGATTCGGAACGGGAGTCGCCGATCGTCCAGATACGGGTCGGAAAGCCGTGATAATCGAGCCGTTATACTTTTGGAAAGAAAGAAAGAAAGTTGGCTTTTTGATTCCTGGAGGGGTTTTTACCCCATGATTGGCAGCGGCTATTTGTGGATTGGCGAGTCTGTGCCGTTGGGTGACAAACTCAGGACACTGATCTTGCATGATCAGAACAGATTCACATATACCCCCAATATAGTCCACCAGTTGGAGCGATGCAACCATACTGCATGATGGACCTGCACGAGCAATGACAATGCATTAACCCTAATCAGAGGTTTGTCTACCTCCGTGATACCGAATGCTATATAGTCCACGCCAAAGAAGCTCATTAGCTGTCACATATGATATCATCGTGGCTTGTTCTCTCAGCACTGAGCCCCCAAAAGCTGTCCTTGAACCCGAGTATATCTGTACTTTACGCGTATTCGCGTGTAGCACCTATTCAAGCAGGTGTACTACACTGACGACGGCATATCTAATCCGCACTTCTCCATCGAAACGTCACTGATTCCAAGGGATTAGGAAGGCTTTGCCCTTTATATCCTTCTAATCCTTCAGAGCCCATCCAAGGTTCATAGAAAGTAACACCATCATCATCCACGCTCTCCTCTGTATAGAAGTTCAGGAAAACGCCAGTATCCGCCTCACAATCCCAAGCATCGTCGTCCCTCGGAGGAATGGTATAGTATCTACAGTGGCCAGCAGGAATTGAGCAAGAGAGCTCGCCGCCACTTTTGAGGTCGCATTTAATAGGCGCGCCGAAGTATGAGTCTGACGCCGAGCAGTCGATGAACCAGCCTGGGCTAGGTTCTGTACCTGTACCCCAGCGGATACAGATGAGTGGGAAAATGGGGTTCCATGGGTCGGCGCGGCGGAGATAGCCCGTGCCTTGTTCGAGGATGAGGGCGACGGGTTCCCAGGCTGAGTCGGAGGCAAATTGGGGATCGTAGTAGTTCTCCCTCTGACCCATTACTATGCCATCTGCTGGGCCGCCTTCGGCAATGATGTTGAAAGTTGTGACTGCGGGTTCTTCCGAGGTCGTTGTTGTAGGTACGAGGGCTGTAGTCTTAATCGTGTCGAGTGACGTAGTGAGTGTCGAAGTGTCAGATTCAGTTGATGTCAATGCGGCCGAAACATCAGTCGTAGAGGTCTCGATGTTCCCTGGTACAGTTGTGCTGGCTGTCTCCGTAGACGCGACTCCAGACGCAGTCGCCAGAGTTGAAGTTGTGACGACCGCATCGCTAGACCTAGAAGCTACAGAAGCTTATTAGATAGTCAAGTTCACTCTGGCGTTCACAGAACTTACAAGAACTGGGTTTGCAAGGGCCTGCTACGGCCGCTGGGAGCCCAAAGGCCAGTGAAAGAATTGAGTTGAAACGCATAATGAGAGACTTGCCAAGACGGGTTTGGCTGGACAGCGTTGAAGAAAATGGGAAGAAGGAAAAGATGGCGTTAGAAATGTTCCGGGTGGCGGCTGTCAAAAGTCTTGGATTAAAGGAGACCCTGGTAGATTGCCCACATCAGAAATCGATAGTTTCGAAACTATCGATACTGCTAAGATGTTCTAGAGCTGTTATTTACTGGAGTCGCTTGGTTATAAACAGGGGCAGACAAGCTCCTAATTTAAGTGTTACGGAAATACCGGCTTTAACGCTAGAATAAGTATTAGAGCGTAGTGTAGAAGTGAACTGAGTGCAGATTGTACTTTACAGTAAGCCTAACAATTACGCTCTCCTCTGTTTATGATTATTCAATCTCTTACGGGCTAAGGCGTGGAAATAAAATGGTTACCAAACTCTTATCAATATAAGCCTGATTTTTGTCCAAAAATGTTATCCAATCATCGGTGAGATGGCCGAGTTGGTTATGGCGCCAGGTTAAGGTTAACCTTAACACCAATCCTGGTGGAGCAATCCTCCTGGTCCTGGGTTCGAGTCCCAGTCTCATCAGAATATCTTTTTGCATTTCTATCTGCTGACTTAGCTAGGATGAAGGTGTCTTTCTTTTTCGTGCTGATATCGATCACTATAGCTAGCCCATTTTCGCATAACAATGTCGGACCGCCTGAGCCAGAAACAGCTCAAAAGACAGTTGGAGTTGTTGTGGCTATAGGATGAAACTCTCTACTGAGGATGATGTCTATATACAGTCTTGACAAGCTATGAAGTTGCAGCTGCCCCAGCCACCTTCTTCGCCTTGACGTTCTTCCACTCAAACCCAAATGATGTAATCAGAGCAAAACATCCCATGGCCAAGCCAAGATACCAGATGGATCGCATCGAATCGTTATACGCATTCAATACCAAGTCGATCTTGTCGGAAGGCACGAGATTCCGAAGAGTCGTTGCGCCACTGTTCGTAAGCGTATTAATGTCGACTCCAGGAACATACTTTGCGATTTTGCTCTCAAGTTGACCTTCGAGTAGTGTCTGCGATACGGTGATAAAGACTGTGCCACCAAGAAACATGAGAAAGTTGAGGATGGATAGGCCAATCGGGCTATCACTTTCTGAGAGGGCAGTCTGAATGCCGATGGCGGGCTGTTGCAGCGTTAAACCCATACCTACTCCGGTGATAATCTGCAATCGTTAGTTAGTAGTGATCAACATCATGTGGACTAAACATACCTGATAGCCGATCCATTTGGCTTTGCTGACATCCGCCGTCCAGGTACTTATCAGCGCCGAGCCAACAATAAGCACAGCACTGCCAGCGATAGCAAACGGGGTGTAATATCCAATCTTGGATACCAAAACACCACCGAGAACCACACAGAATACGTTGCTCAGTAGCAATGGGATCAAAGCTAAACCTGAATCTTGAGGTGACTTGCCCTTGACCACCTGGAACCAAACTGGAAGGTAGAACGAGTAGATGACCAGTACTGAACCAATAGCCAGGGCGTTCAGGCATGCAAAGAACGTGGTTCGTTGGAAGAGAATTCTTGGAGGCACTGTCGCTTTTTCTTTCCTCCAAGCTTGGTAGCCTGCGAATATGAGGAACAAGACGCCAAAGACGACAAAGAGAGCGACGACGCGTCCGCTTGTCCACTGCTGGTTCTCCTTACCAAATTCGAGGGCGAAAAGAAGGCTGACGACTGATCCAGCAATCATAAGGAAACCCAATGGGTCAAGATCGAGGAATCTTTGACGCCATGACTTGGCTGGCTCACTGGGCGGTGGCCTGCTTGGCGCCAGAATGAACAGAAGAATAAGCGAAAGTCCGCCTATGGGAACGTTGATCCAAAAGCACCAACGCCATGTAACAGAGGTAAGATAACCCCCAAGAATCGGCCCCAAAATAGACGATATTCCAAAGGCAGAACCAAGCGATCCAAGATACTTCGGTCTCTCCTCCAGAGGAAACAGGAGCGTGATGTAGATAAACACTCCAGAGCCAATACCCGCACCTCCAATGCCAGTGATAGCTCGTCCAACGATCAAAGCATTCGAGTTAGGTGCAGCTGCACAGACAATAGAGCCGATCTCGAATATCGCGGTTAAGATGAACAGAACCCATTTCGTGGAGTAGTATTTGAATACGAGGCCGAAGGAGAGCTGGAAGACGCAGAGCGGGAGGAGGAAGGCTGATTCGTACCAAGCGATGTCGCCGAAGCTGTCGAATTCGGCGGAGATGGTGGGGATTGCTGTGCCGATTATTGTGCGGTCCTTGAAGGTGTTAGTATGTTGATGGGGCGAGTAGAGGGTGACTTGCCAGTGCGACGAGGAAAAATACGAGGAAGAGAGCCAGCATCGTTGGTAGAACGACTTTCTTTGGAGGGTATGTCTTTTCGGTTTCCGTGTCGGAGGAGGACATCTTTTCCACGTCGACGCTTGACCTGTTGGGCGGCACCTCATCTCTGATTTCTTTCTCATCCATCATGATAACTCTTGCGCCTAGTGCTTCGTGCAATAACGTGTTGGTCCAAGGGAGTTTGCGCGGTCTGCAACATTGAACAAGAAGCTTGGCTGAGACTGTTTGAGATCAGATGGTAAATAGAACAGCGAAGCGTCAGCATGTTCTTAAATAAAGAAAAGATGCTGTTGGCATTCCAAGTCGATTACATATCCCCCTGCCAGATCGTCAAGCATCATGCCCCTCAACCAATCAGACATCACCTTCAAAATCTCGGTCTCGGTACCGAGCCCGAGCTAACCACTCTCACCACCAAAAAAACTCGCGGGGTCGCCCGAGCTTTTAATTGCACAACGTCATGGATCTCAACATGACCGATCACCAACCCTCAATACCACCACGAAGATCACATCGCCCAAAATGAGACCTCAAGCCTGCGAACCATGTGCAAAGCGCAAAGTCAAGTGCGACAGGGCAGAACCGCCGTGCTCTAATTGTAAGCGTCGCAAGCATGATGTTTGCACTTACCCTGAAGTCTCGCCTTTTGAGAGGATTAAAAAATTAGAGGAGGCGGTGAGGGCCCTTGGTGGTGATCCATTATCGGATACGCCTGGACGATTGAGTGCTCAGAGTGTAAAAGCTAGTCCTAGCGAAGGGAGTCATGCTGTGACGCCGATTATTGTGCAGGAGGAGGGAAAATCTGTTTATCATGAATCGCAAGTCAAACCACAAATATCTAGCATGTTCACTATCAGACTAACTCTAATAATCTCAGAGAAGGATGGCATACCTGGATCGACGTTTCACGTCTTTACAAAGGCCCCATCCCAAACTTCAAGGCATCTGACCCTCGGGGTTCAGCCTTATCACCAGGAAAGCATCTCCCCCATGCGTTTCATGGCTCACCATGGCGTGACAACACCATCCTCTCAGAAAAACTCGACTTCTGCCCGATACCAGAAGAGGAAGCCCTTAAACTTTGGGACTCCTTCATGGAGCGTGTAGAGCCAATTGTCAAGATCAGCTTCACCTGGACGCTTGCCCATCTTAGAGCTGCTTTATCTGATGCTGAGAAATGGAGAAGACTCGATAACGGCGACCATGCGCTCATATTGTCAACTTGTTTATTCGGCGCTGCGAGTTTGACGAATATAGAGTGCTTGGAACTATTCGGTCGCACGAAAGTGTCTTTGACGAACGAATGCCGCGTTCAATGTGACATGGCGTTCTCGAGGATAAGTCTACTCGCCATTGATAGCATTTCAACCTTGAAAGCTTTGTGCCTGTACATTGTGAGTTAACTTCTCAGAACCCACCTACCATGGATTAACATGCTGTCAGAAAGTCAACGTCGATGTCTTAACTTCTCGTAGCATGTGGACTTTGATGGGTCTCATCTCCCGAAGCGCGGAACAACTCGGCATGCATCGCGACGGTACAGTACTAGGCCTTTCGCCCATCGAGACAGAAGAACGCCGCCGACTCTGGTGGCAGCTCCAACACCTCGATCTAATTCTCTCACTCAAAAACAACGTCACGCCCTTGTCCTTTGGAGTAGGCTGGGATGTCAAACTTCCTCTGAACATCGAAGACAGCGATCTTGATCCAAGTTCCTCAACACCGCCAAAAGAACGGACTGGTCTCACAACTTTCTCGTATACGCTGTTTACGTACTGGAAAATGGAGAGGCAGCGCACCTTTAGAATGACGCAAGCGAATCAGGCTACAGTCGGTGATTCGTCTCTCCTAGGCTGTTTGGCCGACCCCGTTATCGACGACCTTGAGGCCGGGCTCAATGAAAACTTTCTGCAGTATTGCGATCCCATCAACCCGTTGCATACGATACTACAGATCTCTGCACGGGCTGTTGTTAACGTCTTACGATTGAGAAAACTGCATGAAGCTCGAATGCGATCTCAAAATAGTGATGATGAATGCCATATTGAGCACTTTAATGCCTGTATGCAGGGAATGCGGTATATCGTCGTCTCTCATTCGAATCTTCAACTAAAGCCCTTTATGTGGCTTGCCGAAAGCTCCTTTCTCTGGTACGCCTGTAAGTAGCAGCTCCCTGTCTGGTTGAGTTCTATCCCGCTCATAAAGTTCGTAGTCATTGGAATCTTGGTCGACATGTCAAACTTGAAAGACGTGGACCTCATCAAATCAGCCTGGACGCTACTTTCTCAGCTCTACGCTGTAGCAGATCATATATCAGATCTTGAAGATGACAGACGAAAATCTCATGCTGCAAGATCGGTAGTTGCAACGTGGTATGAGTGCCGGCAGAAACCAGGTCTCGCTGAGATGCAGAAGCCAGGGTTTGTATCAAAGCTGGAGAAGGACTTGGCCGAGTTGGATGGTAAGGCAACTGCAGACAATGGGGATCAAGTCACTGCCTCACAGGAGATCTGGCGGAATGGACCCGAAGAGACTGAGCTGCAGCCGTTTGGGTTCGAGTTTGCGGATATTGACTGGGCGTTTTGGGACAGTATTAATTAGACTCTATCGCTGCTTACGGAATCCAGCCGCTATTTGGTAAGGTATAATGTATGGGAGAATATTTGCGACGGTCTTGCTGGTTGAGGCGAAGAGAGTTGGCGAGGAGGGGACCATATCATTTTATGTTCCCTTGTGACCAGCAAAGAAGCATATTCAAGGTTTTATCCTCAACATGAACGTGTATTAAGTGGAGTGTCCCCAGATGGAATTAGATGAGAAAAGGATAAATCCAAAAGAGCAGGGTTGACGTGCTTTTGTGTTCAAATTGACCACGTTTCTTCTGTGCGACCTATAGAGTTAGAGCCTGAAGGTATATCTCAAGGCCACATCCTATCATAGTGCTAACAGCTCATAAAGCTTCGTAGGAGAAAGGCCGAGTCCCACTATACGAACGATAACTCGGAACCCCTAAGGTTTAGTCTCGTAATCCTGCCACTGGTTGCTCAAAAGACTTGCTTCCCCCATAAACCCACCACCAGGTCGCATAAACCGGAGATCCGTAACCTTCTCCGCCTGGGCTACAATAGTGTATTCGATGCTTGGTCGCGACGACGTCTATGCGACGCTGGTACCAACCATGGTTCAAACTCAGAAGAAATCTGACCTACAGACTTTGAAGGGGGGTTTCTTCCGTTTCGCACCAGCTTTTCTTGAGAAGCTTGGGCCCCCGGAACCTCCTTTCCATGGATTATGTGTTTGGAAAACTCGCTTGCCTGCTTATCAATCCGACGACGTTCTTTCTCGAGCTTCCGTCTTGCCTTCTCTTCTTCAGCCATATGTCGTTTCTGCTTTTTCAGTGCTTCTTTGATTGCGCGGCGCACCATGACTTCGTCGAGCTTTTTTCTTATGTCCATTTCCTCAGAGGTTGTTAGACATATCATCGCGAGCCTAATGCGATCGAGCATGTCGGGCGTATGTATTTGAGAAGCTGATCGACTTGATCGGATGCTTCGCGTCTGCGTTACTCAAACTTGTCTGACTCTGTGGAGACACAAGATGGTATCGATTGATTATACGGCGGGCAGATCTTGATCGCTTCTTGTTTTGCGTAATGATATAAATCGTGTGTGTAACTACGTGAAAAGATGTAAGCATCGGGTCCGCAGTGAAGGAGGCATTGGGCATGCATATACATGTACGTGATCTTTACCTTTGATCTTGGGCACGAAGAGTCGTTCTAACCACTTATGCACCTTGTGTGTATAGTCGTGGCTAGAAAGCAAATGAAGTGGATACGAAGATATCAGCTATGTCTCCAGCTGGCGATGGGAAGGATGTTGGCTAGGAAGGGAAGAATCGAGCAGGGACGGGCCTTGATATGCTCGAGCCTGCCACATCCCCCTCCTTTACAATATGAAGCTTTACCGTAAAAGCATAACTTAAGGTTCCTGTGTAATGTCCCAAATCATTAAAAGAGCCCCTTTCCTAATACCAACACGAAAACTCAGAGGCCAGGTCATTCCAGTGATGAACCTTGATTGTGAAGCCGCCGAGCTTGTATGGTTGTAGTCGATTGCTGCCTATGAGGTTAAGCTTTAGGCTGCGCTGGGGATCGTGTGTTACTCCACCATCAAGATAACATGTCCTTGAGCGTTCTTTCTAATTTTTATACAGGGCAGGGCTTACATCTTCATGCACAGAATAGCATTTTGACAACGTCTGAATGATTTGGCATGCTGTATGCGACAGGAGAGATGGCAGCTACCACAGAACCGCCATTGATCCGAGTATGTCTCCCCTATTAAGAATGTGGGCGGTGCTAATATAATTTCTGTTGTAGAGGAACGTATCTGGAACGACAATGGCGCTTTAGTATATATTCAGTGCGCCACCTAGCAACTTGTCTACATGCCCATTTGGGCACGGATCTGAAGACAAGTTGCCCATTGCCGCGAGCGCAATGAACCCCAACTGGACCTTGGTGACATGCACTGCCTTCAACTTAAAGTATTGATCTTCTTAGCCCTCTCTGGTTCAATATCTTCTATGTCTTTACAGAGCCCAATTTAGAGGAAAAGAGCTGGAGAAATAGTGGTTCCTTGACCAATTCGAATTGATAATAGACTAACCTCTAACTCGCGCTAGCAAACTCCCTTTTCCACGGAAGCCTCCACGGGAATATATCCACGGAGTCTATATGGCTTATGCATTATGCATCCAATCAGCCTGTTGTCAATGCTTCTGGCTTACGGTTTCGTAGCCAATCAGACCAACAGAATCATGAACTCCATTAGTACAGTGGAACCATCATCAAGTAAATTTGTAATCGCCAGCCGAATCTGTAGCAAGTAGTCCTCAAAATTAGGTATATATGAGCATTCTAGACTGTTAGCTATGACTCGTTATTTTAACAGAATTGCCGTCCCAACCTGTACCTCCTCATTTGCACCTACGATTTGCTGGACCATGTCCAAAGAAGCACCAAATTGGCCAGTCGACGGGGGCCAACGCGCCTGGCTCTCGACATTTGGAGCATGGTGGGCTATGTTCATCACCTTCGGCTGGGTCAATTCCCTCGGCGTCTTCCAGTCATACTACGAGCAGACTCTCCTTTCAGAACATTCCACCTCGTCCATCGCATGGATCGCATCAGTCCAGCAATGTCTTACGTACAGCATGGGCATCGTTCTCGGCAAAGTGTTTGACAACTACGGTCCACGATGGCTTCTGATCTTTGGCGGTCTTGCCCAAGTATTCGGTCTAATGATGACGTCCTTGTCAACAGAGTACTACCAGGTCTTTCTTTCGCAGGCTATTTGCAGTGCGCTTGGTGCTAGTGGTGTTATGTACGGCACTGTGGGAGCCCTTGCAACCTGGTGGAAATCTCGCAGAGCTACAGCATACGGCATCGCAATATCAGGCTCATCAATTGGTGGCATCATCTTCCCAATTATGGTCAATCGCCTCATGCCCCGTGTTGGATTCGGCTGGACTATGAGAATTGTTTCTTTTATCATTCTCATCGGCGGTATCCTCTCAATGGCGACAATTAGATCGAATAGAGCCCATGTACCGAAGTCTTTCAGCCTCCAAACTTACGTCACCCCGCTAAAGGACGCAAGATTTGTTCTTCTCTGCTTAGCATTGACACTGTTCGGCTTCGGATTATTCCTCCCATTCAACTTTATTCCTCTGGAGGCACAGTCAATTGGAATGTCGTGGGACCTGTCCATCTACTCAATCGTCATTCTCAACGCCGTTAGCGTATTTGGTCGTATTCTCCCAGGCTTTCTCGCCGACAAGTTCGGACGTTTCAACATGATGGTGGTATGCACAGCCATGTCAGCTATCCTAACTCTGGCAGTTTGGCTTCCTGGCAAGTCGAATGCAGCATTGATCTGTTACTCGGCGTTCTTTGGCTTCTTCTCAGGCTGCTACATCTCTTTGACTCCAGCTCTTGTGGTAGAGGTTTCGCCGCCTTCCGATATTGGACATCGCACTGGGATCCTTTATTTCTGTATCTCCATCGGTGTTCTTGCTGGCAGTCCTATTGCGGGTGCGCTTGTGGAGGCTGAAAATGGCGATTATACGTACCTCAAAGTTTTCTCTGGTGTTACGATGCTAGCTGGAGCGATTCTGATTGCCTTCCTTTCTCTTTACATAAAGAACCTTTCAAAGAAGACACAGAGTGCATCGGCAAAGCAGGAAGAGTAAATGAACTTTAGCAAATTTTTCGGTAAAAGCATCCATTAAAGTCGTGCTCACTCCTCGCCTTACACGACGCCCAATATCACTGTTTATTCTTTCGATGGTTCTCTTATTAGACTTAGACTATTTACACATAAAGAAATTATCTACAAAATGACATCAAATAACAACTTTCTAAAGGAAAGCTACCATTTACCTAAATCTTCATATTATCTTGTCATAATCTTTTTACTTACTCAAAGACTCCATCTCGACACTTCCTAGGCTCTCAGCGCACACATTTCGCCAATGGCGAATGCCGAGATAAAGAAAGATCAGAAGTGTGATATACTCAGCAAGCAGACACATCAGAGAAAACGCCACAGCAGATCCAACCAGTGAATTCCAAATGGTCGTCACATTGCCGACGGTAAAAGCGCAAAGAAGTCCGTAGACTGTTCGGAGGACAAGTGTCGGAATGCTTGCCAGAGTGAGCTGTATGAACTACCCCCCTGTCAGTATAATCATCTATACACATTGCATAATAAGTGAGCCTACAATGTGTTTCTCGGGAGCGATGCGATGTTTTTGGGTGTAGAGGTGAAGTAACTCGACTGTCATCAAACCAATGACAGCAGCCAGAGTCACATAGCCAGCTTGCGTCAAATCTCTTGACAGGTGTATGTTAGTTCCGCTAAAAGCCCCAGCCACACAGAGAAGCACAATCGCGGCAATGAACGCAAGCCGGATGATCTTCAACAGGACGAAAGCTCGTTTGTTCTCGTCAAGGCTCGATCTCATGCTGCAAAATTAGCATATACCTTGTTGATGAGGGATGTTTGCTCACATCAAACGGATGAACCCAACCATAGAGATCATCAGTGGAATGAGGCCGACATTGAGCAGCACTGTAGTGGCGATGATAAGGCCGATACTAGTAGGGTCGGATTGGCGAAGGATGGTCAAGATGCCGCCAGCAAAACGAGCTTAGAGAGCCAATTGTCAGTATAAGGATTACTACAGAGAGTAAGGCGAGTCACTTACCCAAAGAGAACGAGACAAGGGGGTATGAGGCAAGACGAAGCCCATGCTTCCAGTTCCTGACAAGGATGAAGACGGCGACGGGCAAGACAAGGGCGTAGAACACGACCTGGGCGACGCCAACAGAAGTATGTGGATTGATCATGGTGGAAGATATAGGGACTTTAGATTGCTGTGCAGTAGGAAATGCATCTTTATCATACGAGACGAACATTCTACCTTTATAGTCGTTCGCAAAGGGGCTCTAAGGCAAACGGCATTTTCGCATAGCCATCAAGACTCGCGGCATGATACCCAAAAAGTGATAGCGCCTTATCTGCCGGGAATCGGCATCTCGAGGAAACTCAGCCGCATCGTGGGCCCCATTTCTCGCGCAATGATCCCCAAGATGGCTTAGCCTTGGCGTGAACCTCATCCCTAACCCACGATCATTGGCCAGACTTCAGCTTCAGCTTGATCCACTATGGAGGACTCCATTATGACAATCATTCAAGGGCGGTTGAACTCAGACGATGCAAATCTCGGCAATGTCAAAATTGGAGGAGTCTTTCTACTGATATTAACCACGAAGAACATTAGTCGGTATGGTTGGCGTGGCAGGGCGATCTAAGGCGTGTCACACGTGCAGGCAGAGGAGAATTAGGGTAAGTCGAATCAACCATCCATGCGATCTACATCATGCGCCCTTTGATTGACAGACCTGGAGCTGACTGGATCATCTTCTCAAAGTGTGGCGCTGAAAAGCCGACTTGCGATAACTGCCGCAAGTCCGGCCGTTCCTGCGCAGGCTATCAGAAAACACAGATCTTCATTCCGTCACATTACACAAAATCTTCTGATGGCACAACAAGAACCTTGGATACACCTTTATCTCTGTCGCGGCACCAACATGGGTATATCAACCGACAATATACGATTGCAGCGTTGCCACAGTCCGTATCAGCACGTAACGTAGCCAGAGATCAGTTCTTGGCCAATTTCATCGACCGTCAACTCCCATCCTGTATCCTCGGCTCAGGTCATCTCAACGATCACCGCAAATGGCTCCTTCGATTACCAGACATAGCGCCACTGAAATCTGCAATGGAATACGCCATTTTAGCACTAAGTACCGCGGCCTTGGAGCAAGATGGCGACCTCGGTCACGGAAGAGGTCAAAGTCTGAAACTCTACACCAGGGGGCTATACGAGCTACAAAAAGCCATTGATGATCCTCAGGTGAGGTTAGATGATCAGACATTGGCTGCTTGTGTCTTGCTCGGTATGTTTGAGTTCTCAGAGTGTCCGGGACGAAGTGTCAGCGCATACATGAGGCATTATCAGGGAGCCATGGCACTCTTGCAACTTCGTGGACCGGAGCAGCACATCGGTGGCCTGGCGCACGATTTCTTCCAAGTACTAAGGATGCATACTGTAAGGTGACCCATACAACGGTCGTACAACTTTCTGACTTCAAGTAGGCATTTCAAGGTCTGGCCCAGGGCAATGGTGGCCAATTAGCCAAGCCAACATGGATGGAAGGGCCATGGATGTCCAAATCCAAGACTATGCACGACCTACTTCTCGATATCTTTCTTCAAGTTCCGGAACTTCTATCCAGAAGCAGAGCGGCTATATCTTCACCGCTAACTCAGCCTTTGTATACTTCTGGCCTTAAAACGTTTACCAGTCTACTAGCCCTCGATGGACAACTCAATCAATGGTTTGAGTCATATCAATATACCTATCCGACGCTTTACTGGCCAGAGCTGTCAACAGCCAGTAGCTCGACGGACAGTGAGGAGCTGGGTAGACTCTACCCAGTGTCGTTCCAGTTTCCGTCCTATCATGTAGCAGAGACTATGGTACTTTACTGGACGGTGCAGACCTTGATACATGCCAGCATCTCTTCACTCTGCACCAGTTTAATACATAGCGAGACTAAGGACACCACAGGCCTTTCTGGTGACGATCTGTTAGGCAAAGACAATGATTACACGTCTATAAATCATATGCAACATATAGTCCAGTCTTCAGACTTCATGCTATGGCCAGAGACATCAGCTCGCTACATCTGTCAGTCAGTGACATATCTCTTACAAAAAGAGTTTCGTGGTATGGGTGCTGGTGTTGTTCTATCACCATTATTGGTAGTCAAAGCATGTCTATCGAGATCAGCACGGAATTTCTCCAGAGAGATCAAGTGGATTCACGAGGCGATTGGGCGCATTCAACATAATGGGGCTGGGTTGGCTGCTTGTGTTTGACTAATAATGTAATCTGACAAGCCCCTCTGCTATCGCATTCTCAATAATCACTGTCATCTTCCTCGTATCTTGGTTCCCATTGGCCCATACGGTATAACAGAGCCTTGTTTTCTTCAAGAGGCATCTCGCCATAAAAGTGAGCTTCCATACCATAATTCACATCCCGCCAGTGCTCTAGACTCATATCGCGCTCATGTCTTTTCGTGGCAATGCTAGCGTCCTTGCAAATAACTCCACTGTAAGAAAGAATTCCTTCCACTTGGAGCTTATCAAGATCAACCCTAAGACCCTTGGGGTTTTCGCCTGATACGCTGGGATGTTCGCGTATCGCACTGAAGACGAACCGCCAGTCGATGTTAGCTGGTCCTCGGCAGACTTTACCAGATACCTCGAAATGTCGCAGACTCTTCAAGTGGAGAAGCCAGTGTACAAGGGCCTGAGGGAAGATGTTGCCCTTCTGTGTCAGGTGAATAAGCTCCGGGAAGTCGTGGCTGGGTTTTCGAGTCGGCCAGCAGAGAACACCTTTTCCGACATGATCTATGCCATAGGCGAAGTGTTGTATGCTGGAATGACACTTGTCCAGCAGATCATGACAAAAGTCGCCAGCCTTGATCTTCATTTTCTCAGCGTGCGAATTTGACATGCCCCAAAGATGTCGCTCGACGAGACCGTTCTCACCCGAAGGGATCTCCGGGGAGATGTGGAGTACCTTGAGCTTGCTGAAATCGAGGTCTTCCCAGCCGGGAATGTCCTTGCACTCGACATCACCGGTCATCAACACCTCGATGTTGAGATTGGGGATAGCGACAGCCGAAGCCGTCAGGCATGTGAAGACCATGGCAATGAGCTTATCACCTACGACGGCGGTGGCGTGCTTACAATGGTAATCGACGGTGGGTTCGGAACTCTCATTGCGGAGCTCAAAATGCGCCCATTTGTCTTCTTCGTGGTCATGGCGAGGAAGCTGCCACGGCATGCCCACGTCCTCCTTGCCAATCGCGTCAAGATACTTGACCTGGCGAATCTTTTCACAATCATAGCTCAAAAGCTTCACCTTCTCCAGTCGGTCTCCCAAAGTCTTGAGAACCTCTGTCCACGCTTGCTTAAGCTCACCCTCTGGGTCCTCAAGCAAGGCCTGCGTGTTTTTGGCGTCGCTTATGTATGCATCATATGCAGACTTCAACCCTTCAGGCCAAAATAGCACGTATGATTCCTGTGAGCTGCGGAGGATCTTCTCATACGCTTGGTGGGGAAGCGCCCAGCTAGGTGGTGTCGTGAACGTGACGGAATGGACATACTGTGCCACGCGCGAGAAGTCGCCGCGCTGAAGACTCGTGAGGCCAGCACGGGTGGGCTCGAGGCAGATGTTGCTGAAGAGGATGTTGTTCAAGTCATCGCGATCTGCGAATTCTCTGTGCGCCAATCTTAATGACTTGAGGTTCTCATGGGTTTCTTTCTCTATCTTAACATTACTGGACAGCCTGGTTAGTACTAAACGCTAATAACATCTACTTGCCTACGCACGGGTACTCAGCGCTAAGAGGAACGTGGATGAAACGCAGTTCTTTGACGATCTCGGCGAGAATCTCCGAGGGCAAGTTGAGCAATTTGCTCTCGCCCTTTCGCAATTCAGACAACATTGTGATCTTTGATTGAGGTAAAATAAGTGAAAACTCCGATGGGAGAAGGAACAGCAGAGTTTATCATGAGAGCCAGCGTTAAAAAGTCCACCATGATCAAGCATGGAAATTGGACCCTCTCCAAAAGTAACGCTAATTGGGTATTTGGTGGGAATGGCTCGATGGTGCCTACAGAAGCCCCGCTACAGCTGAAAGACCCCATTCACACGAGTCAAACCAACAATACTCGGAGACTACCGCAATTGGACCTGACGAAAAAAGAAGTGAATTTTCAGTGAACGGTTGACAGAAGGTGACGACACATTCTCCCCCTTGGCTTTCTGGGCAAGCCAGAATCCACTTGGCTATATCTGCTGCTGGTGATGGGAACTGTCACGTTAGTGCCAACCTAAGAGTTTCGTTATCAAGCGCGGTTCGTAGAGGATCGACACATGAATCTCGCTTGGTTTGACCCTGTCGATGTCCATATCAACACTAGAGACTTTCACAAGGATGTGAGTGTTGGGAAGACCTTGAAGATACTATTTCTCTGGACTCGTGAATCTCAATCGAAGTTTATATCATGTTTGACTACAGATTCATAATATTAAGTGACCCCGAGATTTATGATGCTGCTCTTGAAGAGCTGTAACTGTATGAGGCCTGTTGGAGATGAAGACTTTAATAATTTCCAAGTCTTCCATTATAGACTCTGTTGTCTATGCCTCATTTTGTTCTTCTTCCTCTTCACTGTCATTATCCCAATCTCCACTCTCGCTGCCTTCTTCATCCTCATCTGAATCAGTCTCCACCATACCAACATCCCAATCGTCCATCAGGTATCGTAGTTCATGGTTATTATTAAATCGCATTTCGCTGTATAAATGCTTCTCTAAAGAGTAGTTCTCATCCATCAGTCCCTCAGGATCGGTGCAACAAGTATGCCTCTCTGTAGCAATACTGCTATCCTGGCAAATCACCCCTCTATAGGTCATCCTAGTCCAATCAGCTGACTTGATAGATTCAAACTCTACAGAGAGACCTTTTGGGCGTGGTCCTACAACACTTGGGTGGTCTCCAACAGCACCGAAGATATGGCGCCATTCGACGAATAGAAGACCTCTAGATAGTCGTACACCGCCGAGTCTCAGGTATCGCAGGTTTGGCATGTTCTTCAGCCATGAACTCAATCCAATGGGATTGATAGAATCGAAAGAATGGTCCAAATTCTCAAGAGATGGTAAGGAGGAAAGTGGTGGCTGGGTAGGCCAATCCAGAACGCGAGTTCCGTCAAGAATTAGGGTCTTTAATGTTGATTGGGACTTGGCCAATCTTGGAAGCACTTGACTCGATTTCTTCCACTATTGGGCACGGTAGAGTCTGAGAAACAGTCTTACTAGCCCAATCATGTTCATTGTGCGGAATATCTGGGCCAAACTCAACCTTTTCGAGTTTCGTAAAGTTTAGGAAATCCCACCCAGGCACTTTAGTGCAATCAACGGTTCCTATCATTGCATACTTGATCGAGATCTGCGGTACGGCAATACCAGAAGCTGATAGACACGATATGACTGTCGAAAATAGCAGGTCACCAGCAATGGCAGCGGCATATCGACAGCCATACTCCACACTCCTGTCTGTATGGTGATGAGGGCCAAGCTGGTAGAATGCTCCTTTATCTGCTTTCCAAAGGGAGGTAGTGTAGTCAACATGGCGCACCTCATGGCACCGGAGGCTAAGCAGACTAACAGCCCGTAAGTTTCGACCAAGAAGCTTAAGAGCTTTCGTCCATAGGCTCCGAAGCTCACTTTCTGGGTCTTGAAGCAAGAACTTGGAGTCTATCGCACAGCGTATGTACGAGGCATAGGCACTAGCCAGCTGCGACTCTTGGACCGGATGTTCGCCTTTGGGTACAGTCTCGATCAAGATCTGCTCAAATGACTCTAAAGGAAGTTTCCAGCTTGGAGGAATAAAGGTAACAGCAGATAAAAAGCTTGCAAAGCGTGACATGTCGCAATTTTGAAGATTGAGTAATCCTGCGCGTGATGCCTCGAACTGGACAGAGTCAAACAATAAAGCGTTGATGCAGCCCGAATGGGCAAACCGCCGATGTGTCAGTCTTAGATTCTTGAGCTGGCGCCTTGTGCTTCTTTTGAGTAGGGTCAGCTTAACTGGTTTCTTTTAATACCGCGATTCGAACGCAAACCTATGGAGTTGTGAATATGAGTCGTTGACTAACTCGGTTACGACCTGGGTAATGATTTCGGTAGGTAGCTCAACAAAAGTGCTCGGATTGGCCATGTTGATTTATGCACGCTGACGAAATGTTTGTGGGTAAATAAAGTAAAGACGCCTGCCTTTGTACGAGAATGGTTTTACATTAGACGTGTTGTGTCTTATGGACGAGTGCTGCAATCACGGTAATCAATTGGTGACGAGCTGTTTATGCCGCGGCGTGCCGCCCATTTACACGGGTAAGATCACCACGTACCGTTACCTTAGTTATCCACGCCCAGTGAACCGGAGCTTGGGTAAACATGTGAATATGCAGGCGGCTTTAAAGCCCAGCTTCTTTCGTTTATCTCACCACCCATCTATTCACCGTCCACATTTTAGCGCATGTCTTTAATATGCAAATAACACTCGTTTCTTCTCAAAGACCTCCTTCCTCTTCATTTGCTCTCTGATACCCTTTTTCCTCTCCTAGACAAATCCGGTGGTGCCCCTCATCGCCATCGCGAGCAAGTGTAACACCCTTTCTCCATATTTCAGATTTACAAGATTGCTGAGTCAAATCATGCATGCCATCTGGCGGCTTGGATGCAAGAGCAAGAACCAACATGTCTCCAAAATTGTCCCAGTCAGAGCCTTGCCACGGATCCTTGGATACAAGAATTGTAATCAAGTGTATCAATACCAATAAAACATGCAAAAGAAGGAAAGAAAATGCCAAAGGGATACTGTGGCTGCTTTCAAAGCGATACGCGTATGTGTAATAAGATCGAGTATAAGTTACCTTGTCTCTTGTTGCGTCTTCTGACGGTGTAACTCCTGCAAAGTAGTTGGGCCATGAGACATTATTTCCCGCTTGAGAGATCGCGTCTGTGATATGTAGACCCAGAAACCGCTCTTGACAATCCCGTCTGTCGTCAGCTACACAATAGTCGGCAATAGAACGAAGGAACGACCCATTAGAGAACGATGAGATACCTTCCAACCACTTGCCATCCATATGGATAACATCGCTGGAATTTCTATCGAACTCTACTAGTGGGTTGAAGTGACTCCAGGGTCGTGAGTAATGGGGGAGCTCGATCCATGTATCAGCCTCTGCCCAACGAGCAAATATTAGGCAGAGTGTATAGTGACGCTCAGGCGTATCGTCTTCCTCGTTTCTAGCAGTATTGGCAAACAGTATGTTGCCACTCACCAGCCATTCTTCACTTACTGGAAGGTCGATGAAGCGATAGTCGGTGGAATTGCTACTATGCAAATCCGCAAGAGCCGAAGACTCATTGAGATTAAGGGAGACTCGGAAGGGAGTCGACATATCTTCCGACTGCCAAATAGAAAAATGAAATGAGAGGCTCTCATTACGGACTGTGCCCCCGAGGCATTGTACAGCGACAACAGGCTGTTTCCAAGACTTTTGAGTTCCTGTTCCATTAACTTGTTGTTTGCAAGAGGTAATCCATGATATCCCAGTAGTCATTCCTTTGACGTCTCTTGGAGAAGCGTTTCCTAGCGCAAATGCGATGAATGATAATTGGCTACTAGCCACTGTAGGCAACCCATAATCCGCCGTCGCAATGTACGAAAATTCAGACTTGTTGAAGTTGGAATACGAAATGTTCTGATTTTCTGGTCCAACTGTGCCAACCGCACGGTAATCAGCCTTGAGGAGAGTATGTAAAGGTATGGTATAGGGATCTATAATGTCTCTCAGGTAAGGTCCAGACTCTGCATCGAGTCTTGTTCTGTATTCCATATGAGGTATCCACTGGGTGGGCTCGTGTATGGGGAAGAATCTGTAAGTTGGGTCAAAATGGTGGTCCTTCCACCAATCCTGTCGAGGTATCATGGCAATGGCGGACAGTGGACTTGCTGCAAGGCACAGAATGGATATCAACATGATCAACCCTGCTGTAGCCCGTCGATACTGAGATGTCTTGCCAGACTGCAACGTTGGAGCCCATAGCTGACGACTGATGAGATATCTCAACGGTGCTGAGAGATTCAACGCAGATGGCAAAAGTCCAAGCGGCACACCAACATCTTGGCGCTTCAAGCCGTAGGATATTTGATGTAGAAGGATATCTCCCAGGGACACTAGGATGAGCGTTTCGTGACCCTTGGCTGCAAACTGAAGGCCGTTCAAAGATTCAGTGGAGGGGTTCACCCAGCGAACTTGAGCAATGTAGAGAGACAAAAGGGTCGTGGTTATTGCCACAGGCGGTAGATGCATGAGTGCAAAATAGCGACAAGCTGAGAGTCTGCTGCTTTTGCGTGCCGAATTTTTTGATATGCTACCAGAAGTCGTCGGTGAACCAGGACAATAAGGTGGAGGATTCGATTTCCTTTTATTGTCGAAAGGGTTCCCGGTTTGCTGGAATTTATCGACATCAGGTTGATCAACCATTCGCGTTCCTTACCATGATGCTTTGGGCAAGCTTGAGATACTTTGTCCATCAACCTGCTCTCGGTTAGAGTAGCTCCAAGGTCATTCAGAAAAAGACAGTACCAGTGGTGCTGAGGAACCATTGCTCATATCGACATCTCTTAATGTCCCCAGTTCATGGTCGCGTTCGCGAGACATCGTTGTCGACTCGAAGTTGCGATGCAATAAGAACAAGAGAACATGAAAGTACTCAGACAGTGGGGAGGTTGCGTTAGATAACGGTGTTCTTATGCTTCTTGCCGCCGCTTTTATGTGACGTAGTTGCCAAGCAAAGTTGGATCGAGGTGCATAATCAGGTTGTGATTTTGTCCGCTGTGATTGGTTCATGAGACAACGCGAGAATCTGTGGTGTTTGTTGTTTTGGCCCCCAACATGCGCCGGAGAATTAAGCCTAATATTGGATGTTTGTCGCTTGCAACGTAGGACTCAGACTTGTTTCGGGGTACATAACATAAGCTGTAGTTAATGACCGGTCATACTGATAATAGTGTACCGGAGCAATCATATATTAGGACTCAAATTGAGGTATTGTGAACTGTTCCCGAGAGAAGTTTTACAAGGTCTATGCGACATTCTGACTTAATTCACATAACTTAGATCTCTCGTCCTGGGATATCATATCGCACAAGCTGATGCTAAATATACCACAAGCGATACTCCAGCTATACCATGAGGAGACTCAGAGATCATGCAGGTAAGCTAATTCGAGACGGATGTCATCAGGGAGCCCAAAGCTCATAGATACAAGACATTCATCCCCAAAAGAAGCAATGATGCCCATTGGCCTCTCAGCTGACTGTTTCCAAGGCTCTCAGCCGCGTTGCTCTCAACTGGCGCAGTGGTAGAAGACACTGCAATGGTTGTTGGTGACGCGGTTTCGGTACTCTCCGGAGTTGGAGTGGTCTCAACTTCACTGTTGACAATGCTCGGAGTTTCCGTGGACTCTAACCATGGCTGCGCCATCGTACCCGTGTGCGGTAGAATAGTTGACGCCTTTTTCTCAACTAGCACCGACTTGGGGCATAGCTTGTCCATACGCTCCCGTTCGGTGACGATCCAGCTGTTAGCGGGGCTGTAATTGCTGATGTCGAATCCCCAGAGACGGCGGACGTAACAAGGCTCGCAGAGGTACTTGGCAGGATATTCTTCATCATCGTCCGTCTCGGGGAATGAATCGATGATAGCTGAAATAAAAGACATTAGTATTATGTACCATGAAGCATTTGTTTACACACCGTTGCAGTATTTTCCAGTCTTCGCATCCTTGTCGCAGATCTGTCGTCGGCCCTCCACCATATTGCCCGGACGGTATCCCTCTGGCTCGCAGTATTTGGCAAAAGACGCGGCCCATTTCTGCAGGGAGTCGCCGCATTTTTTGGCGCATATACTATCAGTTATGGTGAAATCGTCGTCCTCCTCAATCGAGCCCTGCCATCCGGTACTTCCCGCATCGTCGAGACTTGCATCGCAGTCGATGTCCGTCAACATGACCTTTGCGCACGCCTCAGGTAAGTCGTACTCTTCCACCAATCGCTTTACCGCATATTCCTTGTAATATAGGAAGGCGCTCGCGCTCCAAAGGAGGTGAGAGGTGAGAAAGAGCGTGGATGACTTCATTGTATAGTTGATCAGTGACCCAACAATTGAAAGAGTGAAATTGGAGGGCCTGGAAAGGAAAGAATGGAACGATGGCTCTCGAAATACGTTCCTGTAAAGGGCGCGAAGGCGCCCTTTATGGGGAATGAAAATAATTGCTCGTGATCGTGACCGCGGCAGAATCATGTTTCACTCGCATTGTCTAACTGGACCTGCCAATAGGACCTCTGAATTAAAATTGTAACTTAGGGGCCAAGGACGCCAAGTCGGCTGAACAGACAATGTAACCGAGCTCAATCCCTGTCTAGCGCAGTTCACGACCGATTTTGATGTAACAAGCTGTTGGTTGATGGTAGCAAAAACCAAAAGTACCATCATTATAGTTTGGTTTGAACGCGAAGTGGATATTGCATTACATAAACAGCGGGCTAGGGGTTTCTCCTAATTAATGCTTCACAGAATAAATTTATCCAGCTAGTTATTATACCAGGGTATCTATCCTTCTCCCTTGTATATCCGTATAACTTCACAAAACCTTAGTCTTGATGCTTAATTCTTAGTTCTGCTTTTATTTAACTCTACCTAGTAGACATACCTAAAAGCAGAGGTGCGCTCTTAGGAACCCCCCCAAATCTGGATTGGAATATTACTGTTCAGAAATGGAGGTATTGCTGTTGCACCTTTTGCAATCCCAAGATTAGCCCGAAGAAAATGCCTCATCTTAGCTACCCATTCTCTTCTCCCCGACAGGTCGATACCAATGATATTAACTTGCTCGAGGCATAATCCGAGAGTAGGCAAAACCTGTAGGCTGACGTACCCTAACAGACTTGGGATAGCTTCGGCTCTATAATATTGCGGATCTTGCTTGACGATGTTCACAAAAGTCGAGAGGCAAGATTCACATAAGCTGTCGGTAAACGAAATGAGCTTAGTTTCCGTTTCGGCCTGGCAGAGAACAGGATTAAGCGTCTCTTTAGTTTGTTCAAAGATGCTGTTGGTGAACAAAAGGGCTTGGTTGAGGATAGCTCGAACCATCCAATAGAACCTCCACAGGACCTGATTTGAAAGTGACGAGTATGTATGCAAATTGAGAGGCCTCCACGGTGTATAGAGTAAAGGTCTCAACCACTCAAGTTGGGTATCGGTCAACATATCCACCACTGCATATTTCGAAGAAGGAGGCATACCCTTAGCCCACTCTTCAAGCTGCTTATCTAAAGCCAGGGCCTGAGACGCTATGGCAGATAGTTGTGTGATATCTTGATCCGCTTTGTAAGTCAACAAAGCGGTTCTCCATTCCATACAAAGACATGCAGATTGGTAAATCAGCCGTGTATGCGCGTAGAAATAAGGCACCCTCGGTAGACATAGCTCCTTTACCGATTCCCATAGTATCGAAAGTCCTTGACCAGTCACAAGGCCAATATGGATCTACAGCAATATAAGCTACATTACCTATACAGAAAGTAAATACGGAAGTTTAAACGTACCATTTGCATCAAAATGAATATAGATACCTCATACTCTGCGGGAGAGTCTATAATTGTGTCTTGACCCCGTATATCTAACAAGGTACAGCCTCCGCTGATATGGGACACCCAAGAGCCTTCGAGCGCGATAGACTCATCTACCAGGCCCTAAAGGAAATCAGCAAATAGCCTTTCGATATTCATACCCAGCCAATCAATTTATTGCCGCTTACCTCATATATGCCAAGTACCATAATGGAGTTCATAACTTCGCAGTAGTGAGAGGAGTCAACAATGCCATGCATTTTATCTCTCAGCATATGTATCGACTCTCCATATAGCTTGGCTGCATCCTTTAGTGCTCGATAAGAATTGAATCTCTGTCCATAGCTAGCATTGGCTAGTGCATTGACGGACTTGTGTAGCAGGCCGTCTACGCTGGAGTTGAGATATATCTGAGGAAGGCGGCTATACCAAGCTAGAGTCTGTCCAAGTGGGATATTTGCGTGAGTCGACCAGTCGAAGAAAAATCTTTTTAGTATATGTGTTTGTAACGAGGCTGGCTATAGAGGCGTAATCAGTTAATACAGAGTAGACATAATATGTTAGTGCCGGTAACATACTGTAAAGAGACCGGGCTTCGTGATTACCGATGCACTATCAGTAGTAGAGTTCGTGTCTGAACCATCATCAAAGCAATTTTGTGGTTGTGCCTCATCAGGTCTCTCTCTGTCGGGCCAAATACAAATTTGGGCTGTTCGAACACAATAGTGGCAAGAAGGCTTTGTCTCGTCGCACTTTTTGTGTCTTGTGCGACAGACAAGACAACCAGATCTCGACCGAGGGTAGTGCCGACGATGTTTAGTCGGATATCGTGCTCCCTTGCAGGGTGGACTCTGCTGGCAGTCCATGTGTGTAACAAAGTTAGACTTTGATACTCGTAATTATTCTCAGGCACGGTGTTGCAGGTATGCCAGTGGTGTAGTGTCAAGATACTGGAATGTAAAAGGAAAGTATAGCTATTTATTAATCATAAATGGGACCGCCAGGGATTGCTCGGCACTTGCCTTCTAAGCGAAAAACCTGGCAGAGATAAATATTAATTTGGCACTAGTCGACGCTTCTCTATTCTTAGCTCGTAGCTATTGTAGAAAAAGACTCAGCTGTGCATTAGTACCCCCGCAAATACGGTAAATTTCACGCTGTATTGAGAGAATATTCTGTGAATCAGGCTTAAGGACAGGGCTCTTCTTATCTAAACGCTTATCGCTGATGGCGGCCCTTGCTGATGAGCATGTGACTAAAGTCTGGCCAATAAACAAGGACCCAATGTCACATTCTGGCCAGATCGGTATCCACTTCAAGTAGGCCCACAAAAGGGGGTCAGAAAGCCCCATCCCGTGCCGTACAATTGTTTTGGGGCGGGGAGCCTTGGATCGGCAGATCTTTGTACCAGATCACAATCTGAAGGATCTTGGCTGGAGGTCTTCATCTAAGGGCTAACAGGGTTTAATAATGTCAATGTATGTAACCACTAACGGCTGTAGGACAGATGCAAAACACCCCTTCATCTTCATAAGTCCATTTATACAGCTTTTACAGCAAAGCCTCTTCAAGAAGTAGATTCACCGCTATCCTTCACAGTGATAACTCCATCTCTTTCCATCTCACAAGGCCTGGAGAAGCACTATGTGCAGCCATTTCGGCTTTAAAAGCGAAATTTTAATATCTCTCTACCCGCCTGCCTACCTAAGTACAAGTCGCCGCCCTAGCTATCACTACCCTGCACCGTCTCAACGCCCTACTCTCATGACACCAAATGCAGTATCACAAGTCTATAAGATTTCTTCTAAAGGGAACGGCAGCTTGCGGAGGTCATACTCAGAGGGGAATTAGAGCGGAATGCTTCGCATTTTAGCAGGGAAATCGGACTCGATTGGCTGCGATTAACCTACACTGCTCAAAATTGATGTATGAATGTATAATAATCCCAGTTCATCAGATTGATCCTCAAAGGGAGAGTCCAGACTAAACAAGTCCACGGCCCGAACAGCCGAAAGCAGACATAGAACAGTAAGCTACAGTACACAAAATACATACGTAATTGACAGATAACCTCAACAGCTCTTGTCACTTGCAAGTACGCGTGAAACTGCATAAACCTAGGCAAATCTGATGTGAAGCGATTGGCTTCACATGCTTCCATAGTGGCTTGGGTGTATCTAGGCCTAGAGCAGTCTGGATTGCTTCAGAGTGGAGTATGTGACTCTCCAGCCTCTCCTGATATTAAGATAGGCTTGGGCCGTTTATCTAGAACCAGGCTATGTCGAACATGTCGTCGAGATTTAACTGGTCAATTAAGTTGCCATTGTGGCTTGCATGTTTGGAATGACAGATGCGGGGTAGATCTCGTAGACTCATGGCATCGGGTATAAAGTTTTGCAGATGGCTAGATCACTCTACTCTCTTTATGGCTCTGTTGATCATTCTTTGCCGCGCGTTCGACCATCCCTCGTCCCACATGCATCCTACATCTTTGCCGAACATCCCCTTTCTCCAAGCTCCACCTTCTTCAAGATACATATCGCGATGCCATCCGGGTCTCCCCAAACCATCTCCATAAAGAGAAGCAGTCAAAGAGGCACCTGGGGTAATTTATCATTTGGCGAAATTGATCTTGAAAATATAGATGGTCAAATGTTCCATGGCCCTGAAGTTGCTCAATCTCATGTCGAGCGACCAGGTACTCAGCAGCCTGAAGGAGGCAATCACTTCTTTCGCGCTTCAATCACATCCTAAACTCACCTACAAGGATAGATAATGCAAGTAAAGGTCAGAAGTAAACTCTACCTTGAAGACTGGTAACTATTTACTGTTTACTTAATACTAAGGAAGAAAGTATTATGGCTAGATTGACCCTGCAGTTGAGGCTCGTGGCTGAGAGCTTAAATCAGCGGACAGAACTTAGAGACCCTATGGGGTTGTCAATGTACGTATTAAGATGTGGTTCGGGTTGATCTTTACCTAGTAGTTACGACAATGGAATGCTTATTAGTTATGAATTATTAAAGTATTGGCCTGTATGTTTTACTAAAATACATACTACTACATCAACTTGGTAAGATTCAATTAAATACTATAGATAAAGATGCTTTATATATTTTTGAAATACTATATCTTATAATTATTTTTAGGTAAAATATAGGAAGGGTAAATAGCTCTCTATTATTATCAGTATAGGGCTATCCAGACCTGCTTGATCTGTGCCGCTATTACCCCGTGAGTATAGACTCAGCAAGCCACAATAAATAGGGTTGCTGTAGTATAGCTCTCAAATACCAAGACTTGCCTCCACTGTGATCTGGACGTGCGGGGAAGTTAATGCCTTTGAGACTGCAGTATGCGTCCTGTATTACAGAAGTAGAATAGATTAGAGATAAATTGGAACGCAGGCCTATACAGAGGTAGAAATTGACCTCTTGCATTAAAACGGATGATATTGATTAATGTGGCGCATCGTTTCGGCGGGTGTGCGGCCCTCAAGGTTTCTCCAACAGCCACGTATCCAAATTGTGGCTTTTCGCCCAATATGAAAACGGCAATTCAAGCTGCATGCTATCTCTCCCACCACTTAGCAATGAACGACTACTTCCTCTGTTGTTAAGGCAACTCAAAACGCCACGAATCAGGAATCTGAAAACGAGCCTGATAAGCTATTGGCTAGACGTCTTGTGATACAATTTACAGGAGTCGAGACTTTGTTAAGCTTTCGATTTGCATTTCTCTGCAAGCAGTAGCTTAGAACAGCAGATCTTAAGCATCCAATAGTGTAGAAGCTCACGTCACCTATGTCTAATTGAACTGTATATATAGAGACAGTATTTCTCACTCTTGAAGTACTCAGCAACTCAGTCTTCCGATAACTCACTTTTACACACATCACTTGCACTACCTCATATCCTCTCTATCAACACCCACAAAATGCCTGCCCGCTCTACTCAAATCACCATTGAGAACCACACCAGCGAGGACTTGCACGACGGCTCCGGCTCTCTGGTGCACGGCATATGGAGCGAAGGCGTTCCTGGTACTATTCCCAAGGGACAATCCGGCACTATGAGAGCCGAATCCGACGGCATCATGAGCGGTGATGAAGGCTACGTTTTCTACACCTCTGCATCCGGCAAACTGCAGATCCACTTCGATAATCCTTATGTTGGTGATAATTCGTACAACGCCTCTGGCCCCGATCACTTCAATATCTCCAGCAATGGTGGAGAGGGGAATAACTGCATTATCACCTATACTGTCACCGGTATGTGCCTATTTTACCTATAATGAACATTCACTAACTAGCTGTCACAGAGAAGCTCGGGCATGGACATAAGTGAGCTCTCGAATCGAGACAATGGCTGTGTCTGTTAGTATGAAGGACTAAGCTCTTGGGATTCGCTCTCCGCTCTTGTCAAATGCCTTTGCCAGATGGAAAGTAGACCGGATACATGGGAGTCTTTAGGAGACTCTATATCAAGCAGCTTAATTGAAAGTTACATACTCCACTTACTGTCTGCCTTCTCTTGCTCCTTTCAATGATTCTTCTTGTTTGAGTGGGTTTCATGCTTTCTGAAGTATGCTCTTGATTCGATAGTCCTGACAGCTGGTGCTTGCATCGCACGCCTTACCTCGTTATGAGCCGCGCCAAGCTCTCCACCGACATGGGTTTAAGAGATCATGGGCAGCCCTTCAGCCTGTCACCTTTCCATTTGGTAGGTATCTCATCAAGAGACCCAAAGGCTTTTCTATTGAGGGTGGGGAGTAATAGATTCAGAGCCCACTGTAAATCGTGCCAAGGAAGTGTTTCGCCACGCCGCTACAGCCACTCAGTTCAAGACTTGTTATGCTTCACTTCTTGTATCTCATCATGTCGGGGCCATCCACGATACTCTGCCAGGTCATGTGCTGCTATTATTCAACGTCACTGGAGCCTGCATGCATGATGGATCAAACAACGGATTTCGCACCCACCATTAGACGCCGTGCTACTGTTGACATAGAACAACCCGAGTGTATACTTCACAACTATCTAGAATTCGGTCGTCACGTAGGACTATCCGTCATTCTTGGCGGGAGTATCATCATTTTAGCCAATTTCTTCGAAGCCCCGTAGCGGGTATAACAAATTTGAACATCGAGCCTTTGCGGGTCTGCGATATCGTCAAGGCTTCGAGCATCAATATCAATCTTCATAGAACAAGACTTTCCTGCCCTGAGAGCTCGGTTTCGTAAGTAACATGTTTTGTTTTGTTTTCTAGTTATAGGAAGGAAAATATCGACGTCCATTGACTGACTACCATAGAAACGAACAAACGAATGATCGAGCATGCGTATCTGCCCTAGGAAACTCTCCACCAATCCCAACCATACTCCACAACAAAAGCAAGCTACGCTTTGCCCACGGAGCTTTACTAACCCAACTAGCTTCCTAATCACAGTTCACCGTATGTGCTGGGAACTTGCTAGGCTGAGAAGTAAGGCGTAAATGACCTTTCCAAGTGCCGCCGTGATCAAGGACGCAACAGCCAGTGATAGCGCCATGTTTGTGCTGCCAATCAGCGCAGTTCTTTACCGCAGCCAGTATAGTCTTCGTCTCGGCCGTAGTCTTGCAATCGTGGCCGCTCGTGGTAGCCAAGTACGCATAACCCTCCACAACATGCCCATTGCCATCCGTGCCGATAGTCATAGAGCAACTATTGTGTTCAGCTTTGCTCTTGATAACATCAGCAATAAACTGGTAGATCATGATCCCGGCATACGATGCAAGGATAACTTGCCCCCCAGCATTGACGACACCGGCCCATGCCGTTACATCGATATGTCGGCGTTCTTGGAACAGTGAGACATAACTCTCATCGACGAGATCCATGGTGGCAGTCATGTTGGAGCCAGGGCCGTTCCATTCAGTGATTAATGGGTTGTAGCCCGCGCGTTTGCCTTTTCATTCATAAGTCGCAGAGACAGGGACAGCAAGGTTAAATGCGAGGTAAGCAAACCAAGCTTTGCTTGGGTTGACCATGTTCCAGATGAGAGGCGAATAACCACAGCAGAAGCGTCAACGATTAGTACTAGAAATATAAGATGGTGATCTTCCAACATATTAATCAGAGGTAGAGTATTCAGTAAAGGAAAATGGGCGAGAAATGAATCTAACGAAAGTGCAAAACGCTCTTTTATAATCAGGAGTCTTGATAGCAGCTTGTGACCCTTCACCGGCAGGTCTCTTGCGCACATTTGTTGGACTGAGAACTTATGGGATATGAGAGGAATGTTGGTGTTGGTTGTCTGTTGGTCGTTGTAGTTGTTGGTCGCTAGCTCAGGTATAAGTAACCAGGGTTTTGTGCGGGTTGCCGGATAGCACGGAAGACGGCTAAGCGACAAGCAAAATTGGAAATTCCAATTATTGACAGGAAATATTTATTGGCCTATTTACTTCTTTAATATAAAATAATTCCTTATACATATTAACTAACCAGTAAGCCAGCATTTATGCTCACTAAAATATTTCAAGCTTATAGTAAACCTGGCTATTAGCTTTAGCCAACGGACCTAACTTAAGAGTATGCCTGGCTAGGCTCTGCTGTATTTGGCGCTACTCCGTCTTTGCCATCTCTTTACATGATTTTAAGTTTATCTCGGAACGAAAATGCCGGTTTATGCAGCGAATCTTCCGATATTTCGCTTTGACCGGCAATGCGGCACATCGCGCTGCTGCAACCACGGGAAGCAAAGGAAAAAAAATAAAACACAAATACAGGATGTCAAAATAAATTCAACAAAAGAAACCCTAATCCTTAGCCTGACTTGCCTAAGTATCTTTGTCATCTATAATCAAGGTCTCGGAGTATTCTTGCCTTCCCTGGGCAGCTAATGTTACCATACTTACAGTTTGAGTCAAAAAAGGCCTCAGCCACATCTACTGCAGGAAATAGCTAACGCTTGTTGGCCCAATACTTCGGCGATTACCACTTAGAGACAGACAATGGATGATTCGGGTCAGATGATTGATAGTCCAATGCAAGTCTCTTTGCCTAAACTATTCCGAGTTCAGAACTGTCATTCTCAAGATAACTCATGAACAGCACTAGCCCGTCGATTCTGTGGCAAACCGTATCTCTTACTTATGTATCTGCTTCTTGTATTCTAACCAATCGTCCTTTCTAGGAAAAGGCATATTCTCAGGGACAGGTGCCTTGAGAAAAGCACATAATGGCTCCCAGCCATCACCTACTGTATACTCTAGAAACTCTCTCTCCTTAGCTGCCAGTCTCACTTGCTCATTGTGTCGTCGAAAAAGATTCAGACCATTCTTCTCAAAGTCGTCATCCCAACAGAACTTGCTGTAGGTTCTAGCCATGACCGCCATAGGAGTTGTTTCATCAATCACCCGATGATCAAGATAGTGCACGATGGTTTCCTTCATGCTCCTTGCCCATGAATCTTCCGACCTCACTGTCAAAATGACAGCAGCTTCAGGAAAGGCTGCGAGCAGTTCGTCGACGAATATGGCCGCGGGGTAGTCGGAGACACCTTTATAATTTGACAGCATTGTGAGAAGATCTGTCGGGTGTGAGGAACCATCTGTACCGAACTTTTCATGAATAAGGGCTGTCCAAAGATCCGCATGGTTATTTTTGCCCACTTCTCGCATGTGGTAGATCGGAGAGATGCCGAGCATTGCCAGTGCATCAGCGAGGGCTGTAATGTTAACTAAGTGGCAAGTAGAGCAATAAGCGTTTGCATGGAGACTTACATTGTGTACCCGTCCGGGGCAATCCAAGAACTAAAACTTGCATCCTAATATGTTTGGATTTGTTGTATCATGGAGCTTCGTAGATTTGGAAGTCATAGCTGTCTAAAAAGTCTCGAATTAGGCACGCTCACCTTATTTAAATACCTAACAATCCGTTGACACCCCATGACCACGAGTTCTGTTCCGATCTTTCCGTGAACAAGGTTAACTACGCTTTATCAGCGATATATAAATAAATCCCTCAAGTACAGCGACAACTCATGAATTCCCGTATTGCCTGTAACTGCAAGCTAGCCTATTTTCAGAAGTTGCTTATCGGGCTGACATGATTAGCGACGCTTACAGTCAGGCTGTGCGGCAACATCTTGCTAAAGACCGTCTTCTTACCAACTGTTTCCATGCTGCCGCTTCTCTGCTTATGGCTTTCTACGCACTGCTCTGCGATCAGCAAACCCGCCTACGCACCGGGTCCACGTAGTCATGTGTGCTCATGCACTTGGTTTACATCGGCAACTCGCGACAGCATACTATAACGAGGAGGAAACCAATGTTTCGATGAACATATGTTTCATAAATGCCGCTGTTAGCTTTATCCTAGGAAGACCGTCGAGCGCCGGCATCATGTTACCCAAACCGCATGCAGCAACCCTAGAGAAGATACCAGTGGCTGTTGTCACGAGCTCTCGGCTCTGTGGAAAGCATGTAAAGCTATAAAAGTTATTGAAGGGGCTTTGTAAAAGACGCTCGCTAGTGATACAAGGCATGGTAGAGATGCATAGACCCTCCCACTGCGCTTGGATATATGTTGCAGTATTTAAGGTGCCCTAGCTTGTACTCAAAGGACTTTAGTCTTTTGCGTGTCATAATGTCTGTAGAGGTAAAGCTTGAAGCATTTCGGAGATGACGATCAAGACGGCCTGGAGACTAGCTGGTTCGCTATTATCAAGATAAACCTTCCATGCCGCTCCTGTCGGGGTTTTCGGCCAATAACAAAGCCATACCTGGTTACTTTTTTGACGATAAGACACTTATTTTGAAGGACAAGAAAAAAAGTACGGCATGAGTAGTCCTGCACCAAATTGCGCACCTCATGCAAGTTTGATCGCAACTTACTTGAGTCTGTACGAATACTGCAATATACAAAATACATACTGTTCATTTGCAGTTGAGGCTCGTGGTTGGGAGCTTAAATAATCAGACAGAAGTTAGTCCATGAATGGAAGACCGATATCCTGCTAGAGCATATGCTTCACTAAGTAAGTTGCTCTCGCTCTAGGGAGCATTATTACTAATTCGCCTCAAAATAGGGCTTGTATATCTTTTCAGCTGGGCATGTTACTCCAGCCCATAGCGAACCCTGTGGCGAAACAGACCATGGATCAGGCGATAGATTGCCTGCAGCCCAGTCTGATGTCAGTCACTAAGCGCGACAATATCATGTCATCTTCGTTGATGTCCTAGCGTCCATAGGTAACGATATATCGGTTTTGATGATTGATAGTCCAGAATGTAAGTATCTCACCCCAAACTATTCTAAGTTCAGCACTGCCATTCTCAAGATAACTCATGAACAACACTAGCCGCTCCTTCTACAGTCTGAACTCCCTCCACCTGTCCCGCAACCCACTTACTCCCATCGAATACATGTCTATACACGCCCGAATCACCCACCTTCTTATAAAACACATACATGCACTCCTTATACACAACAGAACTAATGTCCCCCTCGATCTTGTTGCAGTCCGGTATGAGCAAGGCCACTCTCTTCATAGAAAGTTTTATCCAACAATTCCCATCAAATACCTGATACCACAGCTTCTCACCAGAAGCCATGCCGTATCCTCGATGAATCAGATACAGCTTGTTCTGATAAACCGCTGCCGTAACACCAGATGTCGCGCGCTCATAAACAGTCCTTACCTCTTCCCAACGCGTTCCATCAAAGGTAACGTAAGCATACCTTTGGTAGGCGACGCCGTATTTGGGGAGATAGAACAGGTATATCTTGCCGTTGAATACAACAGCCGTAAAGCCTACCTTGACGTCGCCGATATTGATATCAGTGTCACCTTGCCAAGTTTGACCGTTGAAGACGTTATATCGAAGTTTCTCTTGAGGAACTCCATGGTGGAAGAGGTAGAGCTTGCCCCTGAATGTAACGGCACACATACCCGGTGAGGTTGCGGTATTCGGGATAATCATGGCAGTTCCTTTCGTCCATGCTCCTGATGAGTATGATTCGTAAAACACTTGCGACCTGGAGTTTTGGGGGTTCATATGGAAGATATAGAGCTTCTTCTGGAACGAAGCTAGGCAGAATCCATCGCTGATATGCAGTCCCCAAGTCCAAACCTTGTAATCCTGGCTCCAAGCCTGGCCGTCAAAGGTGCTCCAGTATGGCCAATCTGCGTCGTTATTTGCGCCGCGGTGAATCAGATGGATCTCCGCTTTGGGACCCGGACCTTGAGGCTCAGGCTCAGGCTCAGGCTCAGGCTTTGGATCTTGTGGCGTGGGGCCTAGCTGTGGTGTCGGCTCGGGTAGAGCAGGGGGTTCGTCCTTATGCCCCCAAGTCGCCAACTTCTCAGCAGCCTGTGAGTAAAGAACCGAAATGCCCTGATTTGGCGCCCACTCTACATGGAATGTCCCCTTTTTATCCATCCAAACGGCTTGAATCTCAAACATCAAAGGTTTATCCTCCACAAAGGCCCTGTTGCTAGCCCTGACGATGATCTTGGTGACGCGCGGAATTCCCTTCTTTAAGGTGTTTACAACATCCTTGCTGATCTGCGAGACCTCCTTCATGACTCTCTGAATGTCATTCAGCGTTGCAACCAAGTCGTTGACTTGTATCTCCATGGTTTCGTAGTCCTTCTTCTTGTTCATGTACTCATGTCGCGCAGGCAACATCTTGATCTCTGCCTGAAGCTCAGCAATCTTCTTCCTCGCAGCTTCTTGCTCCGGTGTAAGTCTCTTCTCAGTCTCATCAAGAGCCTCCTTGGCTTTCTTGTAGGCAAGCTCGAGCTCCTTGCTCTTCTTCATCGATGCCTCTAGCAGTTTGATCTGGCGATTCAGATCTTCTCTCTCGTCCTTCAGCATCTCTTCGAGATAGGCCCCGAGTCCTCTGTTGACGAGACCATCGATCGCTCTTCCAAACTGGTCGATCTTTCTTGCTGCTTCATTGATGGCTGCTTCAATGCTCCGGAAGGCTGGGAGGTCCATTATGGCTTTTCCAGCGTGTCGGAGTTCTGCATCGGCTGCCTTTCGAGCATGTGCTTCCTCAAGACCTAGCGTGGCCTCGGTGAGTTTGATGGTCTCGTAAGGTGTTAGCTGACGCGTGTATTTGTATCAAGGGCCACATGGCACTTACCCAATATGCCTTGTCATACCATGCACACCAATATAATTTCGATTCACACGTCCTCTTCCACGCATACCGTGTCTCCTCGACCCCTATCAAGGTTAGAATCTGTCGGTAGCTTGAAGCTCAGGTACTTACGACACCACCACTGCCAACTTCGGTCCGCCTCCCTGTAGCTTCTCAACGCATCTCCCCAACTCGCGTCTCGGCTCTCAATCAATCTCTTTTTCTCTTGCTCCATGGCATCCCTCTTCGCCTTTTCTTTCTCGATCTCTTCGTCATACTTTTTCTTCATGTCCGTCTTTTTCTCTCCAAGCCTTCTTCTTGCCTCATCTCTCAAATTCTCCAACCTGTGAATCTCATTTTCATTTATATCCTTGGCCTTCTTTGCTTCTCGGTAAGCCTCGGCGTACTTCTCGAACTCATCATGAAGTCTCCTCAGTAACCCGTTCTCTTTGTCGATCTCCTCCTGCTTCTTCAAGGCTTCTGCAGTGCACTTCTTTTCAAGCTTATCTAGCTCACTCTTCATTGCCTCCAGCGCAGCTTTCTTTTGGGCGAGATTTGTAGTCAAGTCGCTCCGTGCATCGTCAATGGCCTTGTCAGCTAGCTTATGCAGTGTATCAATACCGTCCGTGATGCCTTGCAGGATAGCACCGAAGATGTCAGTCTCCAAAATCGCCTCGAAGCTCATCTCAGCTTCTTCAAGGGATTTTTGATTCTTTACCACGACGTCAGCTTTGAGGCTCAACAGTAAGCTCTCGGTCAACTTGATCTTGACATCCAGTTTGAGGTACTGCTGTTGGATATCAAGGTCAAGAAACACGCTGATCTCGAGGCTATAGTATTTGATTCTTCCGTCAATGAACAGCTTCTGCCTGTCCTTGGTCATCTCGACATCCATGGTCGCCCTCTCAACACCCTCTTGTGTTGATGTAATCTCGAGACCGCCGACCTTAAAGTTGTCGATACCGGCTTTGATAACAACGCCACTTTCATCAAATCTACCGTCGAACTCTCCTTTCTTACCGAAGCACGACATCTTTCCTTGCACCTGAATGCCGCGATCATAATAACGACCCAAAAATTCAGCGCCAGATGAGACATAGAGTTTGAGGTCCTTGAACACCAGCTTTCCCTCCGCTCCTTTCATCTCCTGCATTGCTTGGTTATCAATGAGGACGCCGGCGAGTTGAATAATCTCCATAGCATCGAGCTTGTTCATCTCGAGTTGAAAGACTGCCTCGGCGCTCGTGACACGTAGACCCATGTCGAGCTTCGCGCGGAATTTTCCAATATCTACTTGTCCTCGGAGAGCAATTTCACTGATTTTTCGTTAGTATGATATACTGATAGTGAGCGAGAGGCTTACTCTGGTCCTGTGACGAGAACTGTCGCATATGTAAAGCCTGTTCCGAACCCAAGTTGGGAAAAGACCATGTTCTTATTCAGGCCAAACGGATTGACCCATTTAGAGTCATCAGACATTTTCCTACCAAGTCATCAGCCATATATCATCGCGACGTCTCAGTAAACTTACAATTCTCCTCTCGCACCTTTAAAGCTCCCAACAATGACGCCCTCCACAGAAATAGGGTCTGAGTCTTTGAACGTCAAAGTCAACGTTGCGTGGATGTTCAACTCTGGCCCTGTAAGTGACTTGACGGCGATAGTAGTACCGAAGCTGTGGAGGTATGCAGTATCCGAAAGTTGCAGCTAGAACACGTCAGTACGACCCAGCGTAGATATGCTTGGAGACTTACCCTGAAAGACTGGGGGAGATCAATAGTAGCACTAATTTTGCCGTTCGAGGCTATCGACAAGATGAGCGTGAGTCCTTGCAACTTCTTCTTTCCGTTGAGTTCCTCAAGTTGCGGGAAGGAGGGGATAGTTGCACAGAGTTGTAGGCCTATTCAAAATGTTAACTCAAGAGTTCATAGTGTCGGATCTGTACTCGCCTTTGACAATGGGGTAGTTGTACGCGTCAACCGTTCCCAATACGTCCCAATTATTTGGCTCATTCTGTTCTTCCTCATCCTCCTCGTCCTCTTCTTTCTTGTCTTCGTCTCCCTCCCCCTCTTTCTCCTTCGATTCCTCACCAGGCTTTTCCTCCTCGGTAACAGTGAACACATCAAGACTGTTTATCCAAACCTCGCCATCTGGGACCCTATTTCTTATCGCCTTGGGCTTTACCTCGTTATTCTTCTCTTTGTCATCATCGGTCTTCTCCTCACCATCCTTATCTTCTGTCTTATCATCCTTCTTTTTCTTCTTTCTCTCGTGAGATGAAGCGATAAGTGCAATGTTCCTCAACTCGAGGTTGAGAAAGTTACCCTCTGGGATAGCATTCCAGATCTCTCTTAACTTGACGTTCTCAATCGCACCAAATGCCAGCCACTCCCTCTTCTCTTTATCCTTCTTCTGCTCAGTGTAAAGCCCGACCTTAATGGTGACCTTGTTGATTTCAACCACGCCCAGAATTCCGAACCGGTTTCCTCTCTTGGCTTTCTTCGTCTTGTTATCCTTCTCCTTCTTCTCAGGTAGTTTCTCGGTAGTTGGCGTGTCATTTGGCTTTACCAGACTCTTCTCTGCCACCTCAACCTCTTGGTCCTTGCCAGGTACCTCGGGTTCCTTCTCACCAAGTGGCTTAGACTCCTCCTTGTCATCGCCACTCTTCTCATCTGACTTCTCCTTAATTTTCTTTGACTTGAATCCAAAGAAGATCTCCAAGCCCGCCTTCTTAATCGTAACCTCCGTGTCAGGAATCTTGACGTCTGAGATCCCACCTTGGACTGTCACCCCCTCACTCGCAAACGTAAGACTCCCAACTGCGCTCGAATGTTCGTTGAAAGTGACTTTTCCATTGAGTTCAAGCGCTTTCCTGTTGGTCTTTTCTTCTTTCGACTTCTTGCTCGATAGCTTGAGTTTCATCTCTTTGAATGTGATTTCGTTACCTCCCGCCGTCTTCTTCTCGTCCGCTTTTTTCTCGTCGTCTGACTTGTTCGCTTCCTTCGCAGGTAGTTTCTGTCCCGAGATCTGTGCGTGTATTTTCTTTATGTCAGTTAGTGAAAGGTCACCTACCTCGGCCTCCAGAAAGTTATCATCTAGTCATGTTAGCAATTGACTGTCTCATTGCGTCTCTGGCATACCTCGCGAGATCTGTCCTTGGACTTTTAACGTTCCTTCTCCCAGCTTCAGCTCCGCTGACAGTTCCAGCTTAACTGTGCTGCGAAAGTTGCCCTCCTCAAATGACGCCTTGAGCTCCGCATCTTTCATCTGTCGCGCGATATTAGCAATGTCTTGGAGGTAGCGTGTGAACGTACCGTAACATTCTCGATACCATAGATGTTCTCCCACTTGTCTGGTTTGATGAGCAGATTCCAGCTTCTTTTATGCTTCGGCTTTTCATTTTTATTGCCGGTTTCCTTCCCTTTCTTGTCATTCTCTCTGCCCTTCTTGTCCCCATCTCTAGGGCTTTCATCCATCGCCATAACAGACTTCTCCTTTGCACCTCCTTCATCCTCAGCAGCCTTGTCATCACCGTTGTCCTCTTTGTCGTCTTCCTTCTTCTTTTTCTCTTCCGCGGCAACAAAATCCCTCGCAATTCTATAGTTGACATCCAGCGGGACATTTGCATGGGGAACTTTGGTGATCAGCACAGTTCCGAAAAAGGCAAATCCAAAGAACCAAGACTTCTTTTCTTTCGCTTTGTCGTCGGAATCTTCTTCTTCTTCTTCCCGTTCCTCATTCTCAGCATCACCATCGTCCCGGTTCTCTTCAGTGGCGTTGAAGTTACTAAGCTTGGCTGTCTCGGTATTTCCACTGCTAGTCTCGTGATCGCCATCAGTCTCGCCCTTTAGCTTTTCATCTCCGGGCTTATCACCTTTGGACTCTTCTTCTGATGGCTTGTTCCTGGCCGCTTTGGTGGCTGTAATCTCGATACCCAGCGTCCTGAAGTTCAGAAGATCCCAAGCCTTGAGAGCAAGTGGTGGGAAGTATCCTTGAAGGACCAAACTCTCAATCTTGGGCCTTTTGGACCAGTCACGAGTATCCGACAAATGAGCACTCAGATGAATAGACTTGGGAGGATCGTTGGGTCCAAAGAGTCTCTTTAAGGCATCGCCAGCCCAGGCGAGGTTATCCTTGAACAAGACGTCCACTTCGAGTCGCAGACCAGGCTTGAAGAGAAAGTTCTTCTTCTCCTCGGAGTAAGTGAGTTCAAGATTCTCGATCGGGAGATTTTTTATGTTGAAGTTGTTGATGGAGGGAAACAGTGTCCCCAAGGGTTGGCCTTTGAGGCTGAAGCTTTCCGTGTCCAGCTTAATCTTCTCTCTGGCAGGCTCATCCTTATCATCCTCGTCTTCGTTCTCCTCTTCATCATCCTTCCCATCTGGGGTTTTAGCGCCAGGTTCGGTAGACAAGGTGACAGTCTTAGCGCTCGGTTCTTCGACTTTATCTTCAGTCTTATCCTCTTTGTCTTTTGGTTCCTCGGGAACATCAGCGGCATCCTTCTCAGGTCCTAATAACGAGTTAAATTCGTATCCAGACCACCATTCACACGAACTTTGTTAAAGGAGAGGCCTGCAATCAACATAAATATAGGTAATCACATACCTTTATACTTGTATAACTTGGCAGTCAAGCCCTTGATCCCCCAGAAGTCTTCGATATCTCCAGACAAGACAAACTCGTCCATCTTAGACCTACCAAGCTTCTCCTTCTCACCTACCTCATCTTTCTTCTCCTCGGATTCTCCTCCTGCCTTGAGAGTAGAAAGGGCCCAAGAAATAGGCCCCGAGGTTGGTTTGCCGGGACTGAACGAAGAGCTCCAAGTCGCGAGCCGATTGATCGCAAAGGAATCAGCGCTTTGTATATCGGAGCCGCCTCGGCGTTCGTCGGGAAAAATGAGAAAAGGCATTGGAGGCTTTTCGTTCTCATCGTCCAAGATCTTGGCAACCAGTTGAGCAGGCTGCCCTTTGCTTGCTCGAATAGGCTGGACGGGAAGATCGGCAAACCCATTCATGTTCTCATCTGGGATGACAAGACATAAATTGCGCACGACAGCACCTCCGATGACTGTCGCTCGCTGCAGAGGAGGACTATCGGACTTGATGGTTCTGTTCCAGCTGGCGAAGCTAGCACCAGCACCAGCATCGGGCGGGGTTCCGGGCTGCTCATCGGTCTCGGAGTCAATCTCGGATAGTTCTGGGACCTCAACATCCGGGCGAAAAGCAAGAGGCGTAGATCCTATGATGCGACTGATGGGAACGTCAAGAGACGGCATATTAATTCTATCCAGGTCTCTTCCAATGGCATCTCCGGGAAGTACTAAATCCGGATCTGGATTAAGCGGCATGAGGCCCCATTCTGGTGGAAGTTTGTAGCTCGAATTAGATGCCATGATCAGACGTGTAAAAGTTTTGAGATTCTTGAGTAACTTGGAAGATTGATTGAGATTGACCGCTCGCCAAAGAATTGGAGATGGAGCTCTCTATAAGTACAAGGCATCAGCTCCATAGACCAACTTAGCTGGCTCAAACAGTTAGACCCAAATATCGCAGACTGAAGATCGATCGATCATTGGACATGGCTCTATCAAAGCGCGCGCAAAACCTGCTTATCAACAGCCCTAATGCTGTCTCAGATGCAGGTCTGCACCATTGACGACGAGACACCTCAATATTTTGACACTAATTCTCCCGGTTGAGGGTTTAGCTTAATTTGCTGCCACGTTCGATTTGAACTAGCTGTGGCGGGGCTAGCTGAGACATGTGGAATGATGACGATCATCGCTGGCGCTGAGTTCAGTCGAGCGAATTGAGGCAATAAACAGGTCATAGCAGTAAAGTATGTGTGGCAACTTATCTTTCTATTCGACAAGTTACGATGTAGCGAGTGGAGGTAAATTCGGATGGAACATTATCCGCGATGGAGGATGGAGAAGATCGTCTTCAGCTTGTGATAGGATACAGATTATTGCCTAATTTGGGCGTTGCTAGCTGAACTACTCAAGACTAAACCTCGTGCCGCTGCGGGCCGCGCTTTGTTGTCATCCGATCGCTCTCCGTCACCGATCAACTAATCACTGGCATGAGCTTTTGAGTCGGGAGTAATAAAAGATTCTATGTTGTCCTATTTACTATGTTATCAGGCGCTTCAATTCCCTGATGCTACCACTGATTAACATCATGAATGGGTGTCTCACAGTATTTGAGTTCGATCAAGGCTAAGTTCGGTTCCAGCAGAACTGTACCTGAGATGCTAGAAAAGCAACTGCTTGAATACTATTACTATAAAATATCCTTTGAACTCATAATTATTTAATTGCTATATATTGATCAAGAAGCAATATCTGTCACAATGAAGCGTATAGTATGATTATAATATTTATGAAATGGGGCGAGTTTGCTGCTCTAGGGTATTTGTGCTATCGCTATCGCGATAAAGATAAGATCGTCTCGGCAATTTCTGGGGAAGTATGTCATACCACCCACCATCACGTCGCGATCGGCAGTCAACCGGAAGCTATAATGCCATTGTAGATGTAGTTCTCTAAATCCAATAATAGAGATAGAAGTATTACAGGCATTTGGACGGGAAGACAAGATGAAGCGAGTTCAAAATAGATCTCTCCGCCAAATCTTGGATGATGATATTAATAGAAAGCTTGGCATAGAAAAGGGGAATTCCTGCTTTGTCATTCCCAGCCTTAAAATAACAGCCGAGGCCCCATCGCGCGCAGGGCTCACACCAATTGATTAGCGGAAAATATCATGCTCCGATTTAATCTATACGAGGTTTTTGCCCCGCGAGCTTGCAGAGTTCTGGGCCCAACTTCCCCTGGTCCATTTACGAGAAAATGCACATTCGCCCTGCAATAAGCTTTCTAAGTGAAAACTCTGTTCAATTAGAACTTTGGTTATCGAGATGACAGAGGTTGAAATACGCAGACATCAAATTTGCAAGGAACAATGCAAGAGGGCAAGAAAGATATCACCAAACTGAGAAGTCTGCTGAAACTATCAGCGTTTCTAAAATTATCCGAACCCTGGCTGGAGCCAAAGTCCCAAGACTTGGGATGAGAGAAAAGGGGGGAACGGGCCAGTTAAGCCTCAATGCGCTATGTAACGGTCTCTCCGAAGCATAAAAACGCATGTCATCAAAGCGTTAAGCGGGAACCCGAACATTCCGACCGTCAGCCCAAAATAACAGACAAGAATGTTACTTGTACAGATACGAAGACATGAGGCAAAGTCTTTGTTGGGGGGAAACGTTGCTTTTGTAGAAACTATTTAAACACCCAGCCAGCCACAAAGTTTCTGGTTGCAGCTTTGGATCATTAATCATTGGGGGAGGGCTGCTGCGCTGGGAGGGAGCCATACCCGCTTTGGTCATCAATCTGACGTTAGCTACGGGGCGCTAGTACCTGATTGTGAGCAGGGATGAGCCCCGTAGAAACTAGCAAAAGCCCCGGCAGTTCTATGACAATGTCCGTTACGAACTTTATACAAAAAGGACAGCACCGCTCAAAACATACTGCGTTCTCTGTCATTCTGTCCTTCAACTTGTGGTGACTGACCCTGTAATACCCCGCAAACCGTTGCTACCGCCATATCCCGTTCATCCATTCTTAACACGCCATAATGCCAGGCCGCACTTCCCCAACACCTAGTGTCATGACACAAGAAGCCTACCGAAAGCGCAAAGAGGAACAGAACAGCGGAGACGAAGAAGAAGAGAATATCAACTACGACTCCGACGACGACAATAAGCCAAAGAAGCAAAATGACCAGCGAAAACGTCAAGAAGCGCATCTCGCTGGGTACCGACAACAAATGATGAAGAGGACCGAAGGACCCCCATCAATAGAACACTCACGCATTCCCTCTATACAAGGCCCATGGATGAATATTCCCGATGATGATAGCGACGACGATGTGCCGCTGGCGATGCTGCAGGCTCGAAGTCAACGCGATCGCCTGTCTCGCTTAGCGGGCGTTCGATCGAACCCCAATCTCCGCGCTTCCGCACAACAACACATGATGAGACCTGGTTCGGCGCAGGGAAAGCCCGATAACGGCTCCCATCTGCGCTTACCATCCTTCGCAACAAATCTCCCTCAAGATCCTTTCCAAGACCCGTTCCAAGACCCATTCCAGACGAAGAAGCCCATGTTTACGGGCGGTTTGATCAGCGTTATTGCGAATGAGGAGCGCGCTAAGGCTTCGCGGCGGGGATCGCCGAGTGTTGGCTTTCAAGCACCACCACAGAACCCGTTTGCTTTGACGGGTGCTTCGCCATATATTGCTTCGCCGTATGGTGCGCCGATGCCGCATCAGTTATCGATGCCGCAAACGCCTTCGGGGCAGATACATCAGCAAATACCGCAGGGCATCCAGGATCAGATGCAGTTCATACAGACGATGACGTTTGGCGCACAACATCAGCCAAATAACTCATGGGGTAGCATGCCACAAAGACCAGGGACTAGTGGAAGCATGGCTCCGGCGGTGAAGCCTGCGCTGCCGGCTTATGGGGGTTATGCGCAGAGCATTCCACCGGCGGAGAGGAGTAATGTCGGCTTGCCTAGTCGATACAGGGCGGTGTCGAAGCAGAAAGCGTAATGGAAGAGAGGATAGAATGATGGACCGGGTGAAGCGATATGATACCTGACGTGAAGAATAATGGGACTTGAAGACTGTACTAACTATTTCATATGTGTACTGGGTATTTGGCGTTCAAAATGCATGATTAGATATACACGGCCTGTACTCTGTATAATACATTCTTAATTATTGACTCAAACATTGCTACCAAGCCTCATGATCTGCGTCACATGTCCAAAACCCATGTTAACATCACCGCTTAGAGCACCATTAAAACGCCCAACCTCATTTATTCATTCAAGCAAGTCAACCGTCCATTTCCCTTTATCCGCCCGATTTTCCAACAATTCCCCGCCCCTAATCGACCAGCGAAACAGTAAGCATGAGGCGCCTCCCACGTGGAGCTGTATTGAACCGATCCTCCATCTCCATCTCCCAATCCTTCATTTTCTCTGCAACTCTGAACCTTGAGCCAGAGCGCATGACCTCGCTTACAGCCCAATAAAGCTCCTGCCACGCGAGATTCTGCCCGATACAATTTCTCTTACCAAGACTGAACGGTGTAAGAGCAGATTTCATCTCGGGAGTTTCGTTGAGCCATCGCTCAGGTATAAATTTCTCTGGCTCGGGGAACACTGAGGCATCATAGTGGTGAAGCCAATTCTGCATTCCGATGACGGTGCCGGATGGCAGAGTGTATTGGCCGAGAGTCAAGGGCTCGGTGAGTAGGCGGGGGATGGTCGAGATAATCGTTGGATGGGCGCGGAACGTTTCCTTGATGACTGCGTTGATGTATGCATTGTTTCTGATGGCCACGATATCATCATCTGATATGGCCAGCACCTCCGTGCGCAAACGCTCCTGTATAGCAGCGTTCTCCGGCTTTGAGAGCTCATACAGCAGGTATGTCAATGTCGACGATGTAGTACCCGAGCCAGCAAACATGTACCCCATAGCTTCCTCAACAAGCTCTTCATGAGTAAGTTTACGTCCCAAGTAGCCATCAACCCCAGTAGCCAACGGCGTAAGCAGATACTTCTCATCATCGGCACTCTTCTCAAGAAAATGATCGACCATCTCATAAGACTTCTCCCGCCAGTACTCTCGCTTACGATATGAGTCCCCAATGGCGCCTGGCAATTTGGTACCAATGTCGAATCTGGCTACGAAAGGAAGAGCGCCGTCAAAGAGCAGGGTAAGTGCGCTTCCATCCATCGCCTGGAGGAGCTTCAGAGCAGCTGTGCCATTGGTGTCGTTGGAGAAGTCTTTTGCGAAGCCAGCTTGGCAGATCACCTCGAGGCTGAAGAGACCGCATAGAGTGTATGCATCGATAGGAGATGATGTGCCACTTTTCAGCCGCAGCGCGAGACGTTGGGCATTGACTTTGATCAGGGGATCTAGTAGCGCGACGAATTGCAGTGAGTATGGGGGACTACTCATCTTTCTTCGTGCGGCATGTTGTTGGACATTTCTATTGTGTCGAGTCAGATATCTGTCCTTACCATATGAAGCTAAGGAATAAGAGGTGATAGAAACGAAGACTATACTTACATCATCTGGAAAATATTGTCTTTACCCACAAAGGTAGCAGCTTCATAGAAGTCTGGATTTTTGATCATTCCCTTGTTATTGAGATATATGGTGCGTAGGTGTCTCCAGTCGCTGATTGATACCTCATTCGGACCAGTTCGTACAATAGGGCCGTACTTCTTATGTAGTTCCTCCAGTTTCTGTATCCCGGGTCTGCTGTCAGAGCAAGCTCAAAGAGGATAGCCAAAGATGCACTTACGTAAACGCGACGGCCTTGCACAGTGCTCAGCCAAACTGATGCTCCTGTGAGCTTGGTCGCGGACGGCCCGGGGATATGTCGAAGAGGACTGAAGAGTAAACGTCCGATGATCTGAAGAGCTGTCAGTTAGAGGGCAATATGAGCAGAGATATGACGACTGACTTTAATTGACAAGTAAAGTAGGCATAGCGATAGTGAGAGCACTGCGAGGAGTGCTTCTCGAGAGAAGTCCGGGATGTTATCAAGTAAGCCGCTCATGGCGATAGGCGGGAAGATTACAAGGGAGATACCGAGACTACTGTTGGAATCCCAGGCCTAGGCTTGCGATGGCTAATTCATTTGTAAATCCAACATGGCTATTCGTCTTCTTAAATAATAGGAAGCCCGGAGGTCATTGCGGGGTCAAATAACTAAGATCCCGGGGTTACTCGGCCCCTCATGGCCATGAAGCAATCGGGATGTGGAGTGGAGATCCGTTCTCACGAACAAGTCAGTTCTCTTCGATCCAGGTATCCTGAAGTTTCTGTGCTCCTGCTCTCTACTACTTCTATCTCAATTTGTATTAGATATCTTTCATACGAGCAACTACGGATTTTGACTCTATCTAGCATACACTGCATTATAAAATAAACATCGAGTCACGCGGCAGACCCCGGCAATAGACGATGCCGTCTTCAACTCGTTCACTTTTAGTCTAGTGTTACCCCGCAACCCCGGCATTCAGCAAACGCCGGCCTCAGCTAAGTGCATTTATATGGACATCTAAGCCCTTTGTCTCATGATCTAATGTCGGCAGTCATCGGCCCTCAAATATGTTCAGCTTCGTGCCCGCTCATCGGCTGAGGTGATACGGATACTGGTCCAAAGGAGTCTGCACTTGCAGCTGCACCCTGCAAGCAACCGATGATTTTGAACTGAGCTCTGAATAATCAAGTAACAAACATATATCCTGGTAAGATTCATGGTATAAGAGATCTCTAGATTGTAGGCCTAGGACGAGCTTTTTATGCCTTCTCGTGTTACTTCTTAGTTTTGTTTGGACTACCGGGTTTATGCCCTGGAAAGAAGTAGCGGCCGGACGCTAGGCTTGATTCAAAAGAACTGAGAGTGCTATAAATAGACCACATTCTTGTTTGGATAACTAGAGCGGACACCATCAACATCTGATTGGCTCAAAAGGTATCGAATACGACCAGCTATTTTTTTCCGTCGATCAACATTCGGTGACACCGCTCACAGTAGATACATCAATCCGCAATAAATATAAGAACGAGTCACGCTTGGTAACCTGCCCTTGGTTCCTTTACAACTCTCTTTCTCATCAACATGAAGTCGTTAATATTCACTATTGTCCTGCTGGTCGCAGTTGCTATCGCAGCACCAAGCCAGTATGCGACGCCTTCTCAAGTACAGACCAGAGTCGAGTGGCGGAAGTTGTCAAAATCGGCTCAAGCAGACTACATCAGCGCTGTGAAATGTCTGGATAAGCTTCCTTCCAAGCTTGGCTTGAAAACATCTCACTACAACGACTTCCCTTATGTTCACACAAAGCTTAATATCCAGAGTGAGTTCAACATTCTTCATCCTTAGGCTAAGAATGCTAACGCTGCTTAGTCCATTTTGTGGCCCAATTCCTGCCCTGGCACCGATATTTTGTGCATCTTTACGAGACCTCCCTACGAGAATGCGGATATCGCGGTTATATGCCCTATTGGGACTGGACACTCGATTCTAAAGACATGTCCAAAAGCCCAGTGTTCTTGAATGACAAGACGCGTGGTTTTGGCGGTAACGGCCTGAACGGAGGCTTTGTGAGCCCGGCGCGACCAAACCCTTTGACAATGTGTGTCCTCGATGGCGCATTCAACAACTTCACTGTGCAATACTATGACAATGCGTTAAGGCCGCATTGCTTGAATCGCGGGTTCAACGACGGCACAGGCCAGGCAGGCAAATTTCAGGGCAACGCTTATTCGCCACAGGCGGTGTCGAAGATAATAAACACCTCCATGAATTTCAGTACTTTTGCCACTGATCTTGAGAATGGACCGCATGGTGCTATCCATCAAGCCATTGGTGGAGACATGATACCATCAACATCACCTAACGGTAAGCTTTAAGCGAAAAAAGACCCTCAGCTTGTTCTTTAACTAACGTGCCCTCTCATACAGACCCTCTCTTCATGCTTCATCATGCCCAGATTGATCGTTTATGGTGGAATTGGCAACAGAAGAACCCTAAGCAGCGAAACTCGGACTTTTCGGGCATACGCATTCTTGCGTCTGGTGCAACAGATACGAAAAAAGCAAGCTTGAAGGACAAGATGCCTATGCTTGGCCTTGGCCCTGATAAGCTTGTGTCCGAGCTGATGACAACGTCGTCGAGCTTGCTGAGCTATCGCTATGAATGATTGACACGAAGGTTACCACTGTCAAAGGAGACGGGCAAGGGGATATAAGCAAGCTTAGGACCTTTATATAGAGTAATAAAAGACTTAGGTAAGTTTAGTGTATTTTAGTAAAGCTTGAGACCAGTTTATTCTCATACCTTAATTTAATATTAGATATCTTAGTTCTTCCATACTGATTCATTTTAAATAGAAAGAATAAATATAAATTACTTGTTCTATTTATATTAGGGCCTGGAATAGAACCTACAGTAGTGATTTAATATTATAGATTATCTTAACGGTTTCAGATTTCAGTAAGTAAAACAAACATATCCTAGTTACTAAGCTTTTAAGAACTACAACTCTTAGATAAAGCTATAATGAGACTCCCCCAACTGATTCAGTGTCTGAAATAACTTCCTCGGAGTCATAACTTCGATGACTAGTCACTGCTTGATCTGGCGGCAACTGTTCATCTTCAGATTCATCGCTCGAGGAAGAAGTGTTGTCGTAATCAGACACTTAATCATCTCAGTCCAAGTCTGAACAGCTCTTCGGTCTGAAATGATATTGACCATCATTTTCGGAACGCTCAAAATAACCAACTCGGGAGCGCGGACAACGGGAGTTGTGTTCATGATCAGGGTCGAATTTCTCAGTACAGAAATACTGGTAGACCAAAAGACAAATCCCACAACGATGACAAGGGCTGTTACATGAATCACCATCGAAGCAAAACCTGCAACTCATGCACAACCCCCGCCCTAGTATCGACTCAAAAGTAGACTCCGCCTCTTCGTTTGAGAACTCTGGCCAAGGTTCATCATTCCAGTAAGGGCAGCGCTCCTCTCTACCACGCCAGAGGTCTTCGAATACTTCGCGGCTATAGCAATTTCTATAAGTGGCCTTCCGCGGGTAATTGCGTCGGAACTTTGAGATGTTGTAACCACAAATGTCCAGAACAGTGTCGCATAGATCACCCATCAAAGAGGACTGAGACATGGAGCAGGGCTTACACATGCTTCCATATGCAAGGTATGAAGGTGTTCTCCCCATAAAATCGGCTCTGTAAGGGTCGGCGCCCCTTGATACCAGATACGTCAACAGGTCTCGTCGCTCCAGTACCCTTGAGAATGATTTTCTGCTCCTTACAAAGAAACCGTGAAGACCACTCAACATTCCACGCATAGGTTGTAAACTGTAGCCGCGGCTGACTAGGAGATCCAAAGTTTGTCGCTCCTGCTCTGGATTAAAGACTTCTGCGGACGACACTGTCCATGCTTGACAGAGCAAATATATGGCATTGTCATCGCACTTCGGAGAGCTTGAAAGGAGGAATGGGCTAATATAAAAGGTGCGGTGTAGAATATTCCTGCTCTGTTCATTTCAATAACGAACTCGTTACAGATTGTGCAATAAGGCTCTCACCTCAAGATGGGGACCATAGATCATCGTATTAACCAACGATAGGCGACCCTTCATTTCAACAGTTGGATCAGCTCCAGCATATAAAAGAGCTTCTGGAAATTTAATATCATGGCCACGTTGGCATGCTATAATCAAAGGATTCCTTTGTTGAATAGAAATTAGTCCAAATTCGGTTCAAGACATTTGGAAAGACAATACGTTTGATAGTAGTAATTTTGGTTGGCGTCATGTACAACCTCGTCAACATCTAACCCTTCCTCCATAAGAAACCTCAACATTGGAAGATTTCCAACTGCATGCTTAGATAAGGAATTTAGCTTGATGCAAATTGTAAAGAAAAAACCAATGCGTAGTGAATGCTTACATGTAGTAAAGACCAGCCATTCTCATCATGGTCATGAAGGCTCGCTTTGTTATCAACTATCAATCTCATAAGATCTTGAACAGAGCCATGGGATGCTACTTGGAAAACGTGGGAGTTGTTGGGAAGAATTTGACAAACTATAACTCGTGGTAACATGCTTGTGAATCGGTCGAACAAAAGCTGGCCCCGATTCACAGATAAGGTGATCATCTTCTTCTTGGCCTCAGACTTTACGGTTAGATTTCCAAGGAACGCCCATCCGCATACTTCGCTGTCTAGAGTGTTTTGTGATGCAGGTAGAAGTTTCCTCCCTCGTTTCGATGTCGTGACAGTAAGGACATTATCGCCGGTGTCTATTTCTTTGCGCTTTCTTTGTTGAACGATCGCAACTCTTGGCTCCATAGCTTCAAAAGAGTTCATGGGTTCTTTTTAAGTTAGACAGCAGTTCCTTAGATGGTAGATAGACTTACCAGCTTGGTTCACTCTCAATGATTGGGCCGAGAAGATCAGACTTGTAAAAAGCCTTATCTCCTTTGAGACGTTTGCATCGTGATCCTCATCTCCTTCTCCCACGTTTGTAGACTGTGCATCATCCCGAACAGAGTGCAATAGCCGCTCCAGATCCTCAAATATTTCCTGTGAGTCATCAAATTCCACAATGGATGGTTTCCCTTCAAGTAACCGCATCAATCGAGCGATTGTACCATCTAAATCGATCTGCTGCGAGATCGGTGAGTTCTCGTCGTCTAGTCCTACAACCCTTGATGAAATGCCCGATGACCCAATTTTAGTTTGGGCAGATGTGCTGGATATTTGCAGTGTCGCTATACTTTGCTGGAGTTGTTGGAGAGAAGTAATCACTTCATTTAATTGTGTTGCTGAAGGTGATGACTGCTGGAGCTGCTGGATACGAGCCAGTATTTCCGGTGACTGTATTGCTGTAGGCGACATGTGCTGAAGTTCTTGAATGCGGGCCAGTATTTCCGTTGATTGTGTCGCGAGGAGCGACGTCTGCTGGTCCTGAATGGTGCCCAAATAGAGTGTGAGTAGTTGGACATGCCTCCCGACACTATGACGCATCCGATCGAGGTCTTTCTCCTCAAAACAAATCTTTAGCTTTCGCCATAATTTGCCTCTTCGACCGTCGGCCCCCGAGATATCTAGTTGGCGAAGTTTGAACTCGAATCCGACCAAATCATCTCTGCATTTCTTGACCATTTGCTCAAGCTTGGATCTATCGGTGGGCCTGGCTGTTGGCGAAACCACTTGCAATAGTTTCTGAAGAATATTCTGTAACTGGGATATTTCATGGTTGATGGAACCAAGGATTTCGGGCCCGTCTTCGATTGCTGACAGCGCGCCATAAATTGACTTGGTAGCGGAAAATGCCACAGTCACAAACGTGAGTATGCTGGCGGCAGTACCCACGGGCTCCATGGTCACTGGTATTTGATGTTAATTATGCGACAAAAGCAACCAAGAAGAGAGGTTTGATGAAAGACTCGATGAGATTACCAAAAGGCCGAAGAGTCGGTGAAGGAGGGAAGATTGGCTAGACGATCCCTGTATTTTCATCAATGGAAACAGGCACAGGCTGATTTGTGACATTGAATATACATTTCACCACGGCCCCAAGGGTCTGTTCGCGATGTGACATGGCATCATTTCATTGGTACGTCTTTAATGCGCAATTGCGCAGAACGTTCCTAGTGGTTCAGAGTGCAGCCACCCAAGAAAATGGACAGGCTTTTCAACCCGCTCATCCAGAAGAGCACGTAACCCAGAAATAAAGCGCGACGAGCAAAATCCTGTACTGGTTTGAAGACACTTGACCTAAACTACTAGGCTTTGCAGCTTCTGCTGATTCTGGATATGAATTATATAAATTAATCCGAGACACTCTTGCTTCACAGTATCCTTCGACCGAGTACAAAGGGCTTGTGACTGGCTTCGTGTCAAGGTCCGCGACATCGATTTAAGTGGAGGGGAGGAAGGCTTTCATTACAACGCCAATTGGCGAAGAATAGTTGATTAAGGAGGGGTCGCTTACGCCGGAGTATAGCAGACAAATCGCCTGCGGGATCAAATGGAACTGGGACATTCATGTCACGGACACGCCAAGGCATCTCGTAATGAGGTTCTGGTTCTTGCATTCTCTACCTGCTTGAACGAAATACGCAGTGGAATTGAAGACTTGCACGGATTTTTGGTGTATGCGGAGGAGAAAGGGGGCGAATATTACAAAATAGGATCCTTCGAAGCACAAAGTTCAGGTGATGAGGAGGAGAAGGATACTGGGCATCTCATAGCAGAGAAATAGGCAGAGAAAGTGATTCTCATTATTTAGAGTAGAACTTTATTACTTGTTTGATATGCAGAACATCGCCACTGAAATGAATAGCCAGAATGCTGTCACTGAGCGCCTAGGAACGTGTATCGTACACAACCCGCATCAATGTATCCTCCAATACCGCCATTATCACCTACCAACCAAAATATTAGCATAAAATTAGTAGAACATGGAAAAGATTACTTACAGCCTGCATAAGCCTTGACAAACAAATCTTTGCAAAGCGGGCCATCCTTTCCAAGTGGTGTATACGGATCTTGCGACTCCACAGTCGTCTTGCATCCCTCAACCCAGGATACCTCATAGTAATAAAGATCGCTCTTTGTAATACCAGCGGCAGGGCTGTCGGACTTCATGTCAGCGGGCAAGTTGGCTTCGCAGTACGCATCTGCTAAAGACTTCACGGCGCCTGGGCTGACGTCCTTGTGATCACCGCCTCTGTTTTTGCAAAACACTGGTCCCAGTTCCAACGGCGTGATCTTCTCCTCTGGTGGTGCGGGAGCTTCGGTGGGCTTGGTTGAGACCCACGATGCGCAGTATGTGTTCTCGACGCAAGCTTGGCCTCTACCACCGCCGCCCTGAGCACACTGTGTATTAGTCGCTGTCTCAGCGCATGAACTACCATCAGGAGTAGAGATGGGTCCTGGAACGTCAGTGAGTGTTGGGAGGCCGGTCAAGTGAAATGGCGGTGCTGTTGTCGATGTGGCAGGCGTGGCGGTGTACTTGTAGGTGCCACATCCTACATCAAGGGTACCCTCGAGAAAGCTGTTCTCAGAGTCAAAGCACTCATCGCCAAAAGCGTACATCGAGTCACCGCAAGGAATTTGGCAATGTCCCTTTGCACCACTCCAATCATATTCAAACACCCAGCCATCACAAGACTCAGCTCGTTCCCGAAGCATATGTCTTCTCATGTTAAGCGACGCACGCTTCTCTTGAGATCCACTCTCAGTGTCGGCTCCAGTGAGATTCTTGCTAAGCTCATCGCCCTCATGGCCATTGACATCGGCGCAGAACTTGGAGTAGATCGACATGAAACAGTCGCGAGGAACGCCAACGCTACTCTGTTGTTGGCATTGAACATCCGGATGTTGAGCGTCGTTAATAGAGATGTTCTCATCGTCAAAGACCTGCTGGAAGTACCGAGAAGTGTCGTCTTCGACCGCTTCCATTGTAGGAATGGCTTCGTTGTCGGCTGGTACTTCGCCGAAGAGGACTGACTCCTCGGGGAAGATGCTGGTGGTGATGGTGGGGGTCTGCTTGGCGGGGCAGTCGATCGGGGCAGGACATGTTACGTAGACAGTACTATGCGTTCTCTGTCAGAATTAGGAATAAGGAAGAGAGCTTGGGATATAGACTTGCCTTGTATATGTTTCGCTTTCGGAGTAGAAGGAAACAGTCTTCGTGCATGGCGCTGGATCCTTTTTCTCACAATCATCGGGTTCGTTGGGATCTTGTGGATCTTGAGGGTTCTCAGGGTCTTCAGGGTCTTTTGGATCAGGATTCTCTGGGTCTTTGGGGTCTGGGTTCTCAGGGTCCTTGGGGTCTGGGTTCTCAGGATCCTTCGGGTCTTTGGGCTCATCAGGATTCTTAGGATCGTCAGGGTTCTCAGGGTCTTTAGGGTCTTGAGGATTGTCAGGTTTCTTGGGATCGTCGGGAGTGTCAGGAACCTTGGGTACATCCGGAGTCTTGGGAACATCTGGGATCTTAGGGGCGTCAGGAATCTTGGGGTCGTCGGGCTTCTTGGGATCATCAGGCTTTTCCGGATCGTCAGGGTTTTTAGGATCGTCTGGCTTCTTCGGGTCATCAGGTTTCTTAGGATCATCAGGTTTGTTGGGAACTGGAACCGGTACTGGTACAGGAGCGACATCAGTGGTCTTTGGATCCTTTGGTTCTTCAGGCTTCTGGGTCGTAACTGGAGCAGGAGGGTTCTCTGGCGCCGTGGTAATCTCTGGCTCTTGCGGCGCAGGTACCGCTGTTGTCGTAGCTGGAGGGGGAGGTTCATTGGGCTCAGCTGTTGTTTCTGGCTCAGGAGCAGGTACAGGCGTGTTTGGGCCTGCGGGTTGATTTGGCTGAGGGTTGGGGACGATAGGAGGAGGATTTCGGTCCTCAGCTGGGATTTCTTGCTCTTGTCTTGCGACAAATACTCTAGGATAGACTGGGTGTGTGAACACGGCTGCACCGGATGAGGTTTCTTGTTCAAGGCTTGCACCAACGGCTGCGGCACCTAGCCATAATGCTGCAATGGCGCTGACCTTCCAGGGCACCGTCATGATGGCGAGTGTATTTGCAACGAAAGAGAAGTAGGAAATGGACCAAGGACGGCCTAAAGGATAGAGAGGTGAAGTGATCGTTGCCAAGTCAAATCTGATATCCTCCGGCAGCCAGAGTCTGAGTATTATGATATATAGAACTCGGAATAGATGGCTTAGAAGATGTGTTAGTATTGTAATTATTGGTGGATGGGATCTCCCCTTGCATTAGCTAGATTGCCTCATCCAAAATTATCCAAGCTCAAGGCAGGGCAAATAAGTAAGCCGCAGGATCTGCACAGCCGACGGAGCACTATGTACCAATTATGGCGCTTATTTCGGAAGTACAACCCATTTAGGCATCTCAATTCCACTTGATAGTCAAATCTTCTTCATCACGGGAGTTTATCTCCCGCCCACAGCGGGATTCCGTGCAGAAGGATTTGGATGCATGAGTGTGCTTACATGTTAAAATTAAAAGTAAGCTTTTCTCCAGCAGTGCTCGTCTTAGCGTCAAACGTTAGCTCTAAGAATAATCCGATGGAGTATTCCGAGGCATTTCTGATAGACGGGCCAATCATAGACTACAGTGCTGATGACAAGCCGTAACAAGGCCAATTAAACAGATCTAGGCCCGAGCCACACAGCCTCGGCATAGCCCTACGGATCCATATCTATCTGTAACGCTGGATCTGCTTACGGCAATTTCCGTGCTATGGATTAAGCGCTCAGTAGGACCGATACGAGAATATCGAATTAAAAGGGTTTCTTAGGTCAGACTGAGAGTTGATTACAGTGACATTGAAGGATTGTCTGTGCCTTTCGCAAGGCTTAGACGGAGCTATTACTTGATAGAGAATATTGTGATATCCCTGTGATTCGTCGCATAGTCACTTCCCAACCCGAAGAGTATAGAATCACATGTCTCCTCTTTATTTGCTACCCTCGGGCGATAAAAACATAACCTTGGGGTCTTGTATCTTTAGTATTGGGTAATTGCTCTATTTATCCTTTCCTAGGTCTGTCATTCTCTACTCTTCTCTACTGTTTGTTACTGGCCTATTCGTCCATCGACATGAAGGTCTTCTTGCCTATCGTAGCCCTCGCTGGGCTTGGCTTAGCCGCAGACATGAACATCTGGGATCTCGATGACTCTTGCCAAACACCCGAACGCAAAGGTGCTTTCGACAAGGCGTACAGTGATGCAGAAGTTCTAGCAGTCAAAGCTCAAGAGGACCTTGAGAAGCTCAAAAGCGCGCGTCCAGACTTTGTATCAAACATGCGAACCAACTGGGACCGTATCGCAAGGGCTGCGACCAACATGTTTGGCTTTGTGCCGAATAAAGATGGCCATGATCCTAACGAGGAGCATTACTCGAATGTTAGATGTAAGTCGACGCTACAAAATCAGATTCGTCTTTACTGATTGATTGGTAGATGTTTATGATCGTATGGTCAAGACCCTTCACAACGATGAGATGATTCCAGCCAATGGCTACGGCGGACTCAAGCCTCTCCTTCTATGCGACGAAAGCAAATTCGTCTGGGTCGGAAGAGACGACAAGGATCCTCACGATCCAGTAGGACGGCCCCTTCGCGAGTCCAGACCCAAGGAGATGGGAGATTCAAAAGCTGGAGCTTGGGTCTACAAGAAAAGGTACCTTGTGAATGGCGTCAAGCAAGTCAACACCGGACTCTGCAGACCAGGCGTATTTGCCGTCACACTTACCCGCAACGATTTCATCATCTTTTGCCCTCCATCATTTCAAGACCCGGTGGCTGGTACAAGGTCCGCTGTTGACGCTAAAGACAGCGTTCAGAAGGACGATATGTTGGATACATACTCTGCTACTAGCCTTTCTCGAGTCATGGTCCATGAGCTTGCCCATTGGTTTGGCGGTGATGGAAATGGTGGAACCGAGAACCGCAATAGTATGTGTACTACGAATGATATTCTTTCAGTTACTTGGATACTAACGTCTTACCTTTGCAGTCCCTGATCAACAAGCTGTCGGAAAGGAGGGAGCCCTCGTCTGGCAAAAACCTGACGGCAAACGTACCACTGACGCGTCTCTCAAGGACCTAAAGAGATATCTTACATGTGAGTTCTTCTCTACACTTTATCTTCTTATCGCGCAGGGAATGATAGCTGCTAACCAAAGAGTTACAACAGACAACTTTATGTGGGTTTCCAACTTGGCGCGCTCTCACGAGGGTGCCAACGCAGGAAATTCTGGCCCGAGCAAAGCCACTTTCACAGCCGAATCATATGCTCTCTTCGCATTAATGTCGTAAGTTGCTTTTAAAACCTCAAACTGAGTTGATGCTGATTTCTATCTTCTAGTTACATGGATAACTGGGATTGGGCTAACGATGGGAAGGCAAAGGCGTTCGCTGATGAAATGATCCCATATGAGAGACTTCCCAACAGTAAGAGGGTTCGTTTGGGCTAGAGGAGACTTCGTTACTTAGCCAGTTAAGTTAGTTGTTAATTAAATATTATGCTTATATATCTTACAAAGTGCAATATTCTGTAAAGAGAAGCTTTGCTATAAATGATACAGTAGATCTATGATAATTGCCTACGGCCTTTGTATTGTAGAAGAACGTTCATCCGGCTTCTTAGGGCCATCAGGTTCATTAGGAACGAGGACTAGAACCAACACAAAAGCTATATTTATTATCTTTAATGCCTATGGCTTATTAAGCTTCTAAGTAATAATTATTTTTAATTTCTATTATTATTAGACTTTTAATAAAACTATTATTTTTACACTAAACTATCGTAATCGTCCGCGGATTGCTATGGCAAAAAGCCCGCTGCTGAATATTGAGCATATCTTGATACTGCTGGAATAGGTCAACATAGTCCCCATGGACTTGAGGCTCCCTTAGTTCCAGAGGCTCAAAGTTAACTACCCCAACCCTACGAAACGTCTTCTCGTCTTGTGTATCAAGTATAAGCCCCGAAGGACCACTTCGGGAGTCCTCGTCGAAGAGACAGATTTGAAGGCAATAAACAGTGCAACCCCGAATTCTGTCCTCCAACACGTTGATCCCAAAATCAAGGTCCAGCGTCTCATTAGTCAGACTCTCGGATTGTACTAGTAATGATCTCTCGATATGTGGAACAAGGCACGCCTTTTGTAAGCACCCATGAACTACCAATGACCCATATGAAACTCTCCCATATTGAGCTTCTGGATACATTGGGGTGGTTGTACCGCAGACAACCACTACTCGTGGGTCAATCGTAGTAATTGTGCTGTCAAACCAATCGACCTGCACAACCAGGCTGGCACGACCATGTAGGTGCAACATATTCTGCAGATTGTTTCGACTGCCTTTGCGGCTATACTGATATCCATAAAAGTGCTTCAGGAAGATGCGAGAGCCATATCTCGGCTAGGTAAGAATCATCGAGGGCCTGTGCCCAGGTCTCAGCTACTCCCGAAATTGCTGGTAGTTTATCAAGAGCATACGTCAGCTCCCGCTTGGTGTATACCTCGACGATGTTCATCCAGTTTCTGCAGCCTTTATTGCTCTCATAAAAGCGCACTTGATAACGCTTAACCTTCTGAAATCCTACCCATGCTTTCTCTTTTCATCGATACAAACTGCTTCGTTCGCTACTTTCCGCTTACTTTGTCTTTGATGGCCCGGGAGTCACACCGACAGCCTCACCCGCAACACTTCACAATATGCTTGAGAAATGGGACTTGAAACAAGATTTTGTAAGTTGGGAAATCACGGTCTATCGCTTCTTTCTAGGGCATCAGAGTATAGATCTTCTCTTCATCTATGGAGTTCAAGTGTAACTCCTGGTTCTTATCCTTATATGAACGGATAAACTTCGAGCCCTGCAAATTAATCCAAAACACATGCTTCTAGATAACAAGGGTCGTAGTCCACGCCCTCACCGCTGTCAGCTAAAACTACTATATACAACGTCTGAACCTACACCATCTCCCTCAGCGCCATGTTCGTTGTCCTGACAACATATCTCTCCACACACTCACTCTATGGCGCTTTGAATTCGTTGTAAATGGGTAGTGGTTTCGGCAGGAAGGATTAGAGCACGTTCCAGGAACGCCTGAAGTTCCAGAATATGTATATGATTCTGGGCTGATCGAATGGTACCAGTCGTGGCTTGGTCCATACCGATCCGAGCTTCTGACACATATCTTTCTCTCATACAGAAAGCAAAGACGAGTGATCAACTTATCGGGTCCGTAGTGGCGAGGCTCACGAAATACTGACAGCCCGTTGGCACGCTTCGCCCAATCGTCACGATCCTTGAGCTCGTCGTCTTTGGGCCGTTTCCTAATGGGTGTCCACATCCTCTCTTCTGTCGCAGGGTTGTCTAAGGTGATGAAAGCCTCTATTTCAAGAGGAGCTTTCGTGCTGCGCTCTGGGAGACTACATTGCGCTCCATGCCGGCGAACGGACTGAATAGCCCCGAGTACTTGGTCGGCTGCTACGTTGCCATTCTGACTTGTCACAAGATTCCGACATCTCTCGGCCGAGACGACAGTCAATGACAGCGACAGACCAATATTGCCGTAATCAGAGCCAAATATCTTGGCACTGGGGATTTCGTTATGATGGAGATCGTTTTCCAAATGACGCGGATGTGTGCAGTTTTCAATCTCGATGAACCCACCCGCTCGCGTGGTCTGGGGTTCTATGTCATGCCAAAACAGGACCTTATGTTCGCAAAGACGAATGTAACCCGTTTTTGCAATGCATGCTCTATTTGATTCCTTTTGTAATTCTTCACGGGAAAAACATGAAGATGGATGTTCAACGGAGCAGGTGTAGCAGTATACCCAATCTTTGTTATCTTGGGCCGCAAACTTGCACGTCAATGAAACACCACGTCTCTATTTCTTGTCGACATCCGATTGGCATCCTTCACAGATCTTGTCCTTTCTGACAAGATTTGCGAGCCCTGTTGTGTCTTCGTATCTTATCTTGCGCTCAAAGCAATGAGGCCCTCTGAATACCCAGTTACTGTGCTTCATTTTAGCAATAGTAGAGTCAGCCTTATAGCCGACACACCATGCACAGCAATTTCTGTCTGAAAAAGAATGTGATAGAAATAAATTCTCTTTAGCCAGACGTCTGAATTGCCGGGATACCTGGCGAAGGACAAAGAATGCAAACCGAGACGGTTGGTCAGTGCCTTGATATATTTGGCGAATGATTTTCAAGATAATCTCTTCTGGAAGGACGGCCAGTTTCGATGCAGTTGATGGTTCATCGGGCTTCTCTTTTATGGCGTTAACTATACCATCTGTGTCTGGATTTTTCGATGGCGATAGGTTCTTAGTTGTTACTGACCACTCAGGTTCAAGTTTAATGTTCGTCGTTTGATAGTTGTGTGAAGTTGTTGGATGTGCAAATAAACCCGTTGAGCTCTCGAACCTGTCTTGTATAATAGTCACTGAACCTTCGGTTTGTGGCTCCTCCGGTGCCGTCAGGGTCTTTGGTGTAACTAAGCCATCTAGTTCATGTTTAGCATTTTTTGTGAGATGCTCATCCGAAGTCGTTTGCTGAATTAGCGAATTCTTTGAGCTCTTGGCAATTTCTATCTTGGGCATCTCCACACCCATCGGGTTGTTAACCTCATCCGTTCTCATGGGACGAATGTATTCCGTCTCTTCTTCCATCCGAGTTCGTAGCAATAGCAGGAAGCGGCTCTGAGTCTTACCTGAACAGCCTGGAGACATACCTCTGCGGCTGCAGCTAAAGAGAGTACATAGCCAGCGTTTCAACATCTTGTATAGCTGCGTGCCGTCTTCCTTCGTCCTTTGCCATATGGTGTTGTGTCCAACAGCATGTTTGGGCGACTTTTCGGGGGTGAAGCCACTTATGTATATGAAGGACCAGCGCGAATATTTAAACTCCATGCTGCGTGTCTTCAGAAATGTGAATAAAAAAGCTTTCTCCTACTAGTCACTTCATAGGTGAACTTTCTACCAAAAGCCAGTCTTTGAACTTAAAGCGTGTGAGGCGCGTGATGCGAGCATCAGCAGTGGGGTCTATCAACTCAAAATAACACTCTTATCCAATCAGTTCAGGCAGTCCTCGGGAGGCAAGAAAACTGAGGCCTGGTAAGAGGGTATCGAAAATAGACTCAGCAAAAGATATCCTAAGTTTAGTAAAGTTACCCTAAATTTATCCTAAGTTACTTAAGTCTTTTTGTCATTTAGGATTAAGGTCCTGAGTATTCTTTCCTCCCCTATGCAGTATACCAGCTACCTAACACAATTAGTGGGCTTTGCGATTACATTAGTGTTTAAACTTTGCAAGGATTTAGTGGCTATATGTGCGACAGTAAGTTCATTGATGGTCTGACTGATGGCGTTTCATTCTGAAGGAACGGAGTTTGGGCCATGTGACCTATTTGGCGTTCTTCAGCTAAAGAATGCAATGAGCCAAATGCGTCACATGTCTTACAACCTGTCGTGGTAACTAGTGCGCAGCAGGGAAACAATTGGAAGGCGGTGGAAGGCCAAAGTTGATGAATCGAGAGCATTCTTCCCCCTGTTTGTCTTAGAGCACCCAGGTGTCCATTGCGGGGTTTTGTGAAACTTGACCTCGAGCAGCTATGACAATGTTGCCCACCGCTGAAGCAGTTACTGATGTTTCCTGAACATTACATCAAGGAAGAAGACAGATACTCCGATGAAGTATGAATACGAGAACAATGCCTGCAGCCCCAAACCCATATTGCTCGGCTGCCAGCGGCTTTGATTCAAGCCCAAATATGGCATCGAGGGCATCAAGCAATACAGAAAAGACAACTTCACATGCTAAGCACGAATCGTGTCTCCTAGCGCCGCCAATACCCGGATGTCTAGGTGATATGCTGTCAGTGGCGGCGGCAATCTACACCGCAATATGCATCGAGACTAAAAAGACAGATCTGCGGCTGCAAGATGGAGCGGCACGGTGCTTTACTCCGACCATCCGACAACTCACTCTTAGGCAGGCCGACAGGTCTTTTTGTCATAAGTAACAGGTACCCGGCAGTTGCGCCTCACAGACGCGTTTGCGGCCCCTTGTTGGTCCTGCATGTCTCATTACCCCGCTGTGCCCAGCTCGAACTTAGAAATGAGATGTAAAGCCCGAGAATCAGAAAATTTTGACGACTGTACTTTTTGAGAGAGGTATTTGCTGTTCCATACTGTCGCGCACACAATTCAAATCATCAAGTTCAATAAGCACGTGGAACATTAGACTGTTGGAACAGAGAGTATGGCTCCTGGGTGAACAACGGCCAACCCTAGATACAAAGAATGACGTCGTTGTTCTCTGATCCATAAGAGGCCGAGTACTGAGACACGGGAAATTCTGTGGCGGGCTGAATCTCAGACAGAAGAGAGGGGTTCGGACGGGCCGCTGCTCTTTTTGGTGAGACATACAGACCGTGTAACCAAGTACAGTGGAACCTGTCACAATTGAGATCTCTTCAAACCCCGCTTCTTCGTTGACGGGCTATCGGGAGAGAAAACGAGATATCTTTTCTGGCTCTAACCTAGTCTTTCGTCTTCACGCTTGATTCAACTAGGAGAAGTTTGGTCAATAATGTGACTGGCTGGTAAAACATCTCCATGACCGTTACAGGGACCTACACATGTGAGAGAAAAGACATGGCGTAACAAAGTCTTCTCCGGACTATTCGAAGCGATTGTGTAACCCCGGCCGACAGCCAGATCAGCAGTCCACCCAATGGCAAGATGCATAGGATTCCTCTTCTCTCAAAGGACAACACAAAGGATTCACTTACCGCTAGATCATCGTCGTACCGTGTCTCAGTGAGTGCTTGGAATTTGATATGCCGATGGCCCGGAGAAGAGATGATCATGCCAGTAGCCTACAGAATGTGACGGAAACGTACATCTACATGATGCACGGTGACACGAGACCTTCATTTTGAAGATAATTGGACATCGGTGATGGATTGTGGATGTTAGTTGTGAGACAGGAAAACAGTCGTACGCGTAGGCTAATCTACGAGGTACACTCGCCCGTTTCCCAAGGTCGACCGAAAGACTTTTCATCTATAAGAACCCCCCAGATCTCTCATCCTGAACAAAAATTCTCATCTCTCATCAGCACATCTTCACTCATCAAATCTTTCTCAAACAACTCCCCAACACAAATTACTCACAATGGGTTACGGCACTCTCGAGAACGGCGACTGGCTCATGGTCGGTATGAGCATCTTCAGCAAAGATCGCTCCGTCGAGCTCCGCATGCAAGACGACGGCAAGCTCGCCATCTACTACAACAACCGCTGCGCTTGGCAGAGCACCGACCAGCAGATCAGCAACGCAAAGGGCGCCATCATGCAGGGTGATGGTAACCTGTGCATCTAGTAAGTCCAGCTCTCCTCTCTATTCCCATCTTGTTGTGAGGTTGTTGACTCGTGTGTTGCAGCGACAAGAATGGCAAGGCCACTTGGCACACCAACACTGCTGCCCCCAGCGGCGACAACAAGACCTTTGTCTCTGTCCAGGATGACGGAAATCTTGTTCTGTACAAGAATGGTGGTGCCACCCCCATCTGGTCCTCCAAGAGTAACAAGTAGATTGGCTGGCTTGGCTAAGATGAAGTATGCATTGTTGGAGGGTATGGTTCAGGATCTACGGACCAAGACAAGTTCTACCTATCAAATATCGCTTCTCTCATATCATAAATAGCCACCAAATCAAATTGAATCTAAAAGAGATGCAGTCTTTGTAACAAGTGCCAATATGTCAATGAATACGAAACGGATCTCCATAGATACCCCATCTTCGTTTTGCCCTTCGATTGAGTGGAGTAAGTCAGCACGGTCTGGGATCTACCCCAATGAATTCCTTTCTGATTATGATATGTCGGATCTAATAATGTTGTCTAAGTATAAAACATGAGAAGTTGAGTGTTGAAAGTCTTTAGATCCCTAAAGTGATGTCCCAATAGTTTACAGAAAGCCCTAGGCGCTGCAAACTCGCGTGAATGCAAAGCTGTCGAGATTGATTTGGATTCTGTCGTAGTCTCCAGTACAGGTTATGGAGAGCTCTACATCCGCCTGCGAGAGAGTCTCGCCTGCACTAGACCAAGACACGCTACCTGACTTCCAATCGCCAACGACTAAGTCGATATTGAGGGGAACAGTCGTATCATCCCCGATCTTGACCTGGAGACTACATGTAGAGGAGGGACCAATCCTGGTAACAGCGACCTGGTAATAGTAGGAGAATTCGTAGTCGCCGTTCAGATTCGTCAGGGTCTGTTTCATGTAGCCTCTGTTGTTACTTTGACCGTTGTTCCAGATATTGGCCCTGGTGCACAATATGTTAGCATACGATAGAGCGGAAAATATGAGGTAGAGGGTCGTACAGAGCCTGGGTGCCAGCTTGAGGTCCTCGCGTAATTATGAAGGCGTCGCCCGTCCAGGGTGCGTAGCCGGTAGTAGAATCATCGAAGCCTGGGTTAACAAGCAATTGGGTTTCAACGCAGCCTGGCACAGCAGTGGTGGTTGTTGCAGCGAGGGTAGTGGTCGTGACGGCGGCGCTTATCACGGCCGTCGTTGAAGGTCGGCAGAGGCCGGCTTCGGCTCCGGCAAGGAGCGCGGCGATGGCCGCGACGTTGAGAAGGGCAGAACGGACCATTCTGGAGAACGCAACGGAAAATAAACGTTTAAACGAGTGGATACGATGGCAGAGATCGCAGTGTGGGTTGAGAGAATATGAATCGAGAAGCAGATTTGAGCAAAGGCATTTACTGTCTATTTATCTCCTTTAATTCCAGCTGTCTACGGAGTAATCATCAGCTCATTTTTGCAGCTGTAATCCGTACCTGGCGCTACATAACGGCTTGGCAGGAGTCTATTGCCAATAGTTCACTACAGCTAGTCACTTTCGGAGATAGTGTGCATGTAACGGACCTGTCAGCAACGCCCATGTAGTCCACTTTGCCGAATAAAGTCAACAGACAACCAACACTTTAATCAGGGGTTCCGGGTTTTTTATTCCGCTATTGACAAGCCGTCCCGCCTTTGGCATTCCGCTTATGCTCAGTTGATCAGAGCTGCCGCATACTCCGGCTTTCTGGAATTCAATCTGCCATTGTGACTCAAGAGGTGTTATAGAGTGTATGTAGCCGCATTAAACTGATAAAGTAGTCAGTCCGGGGCTTTATGCCGGTGGAGAGAGTGACCTTTGCAAATTTTGTGGTGGGTAGTAAGGCTCGTAATGTAAGCATCGACTGTCATGGTAGGTCATCTTGCTCGGAACGAGTCATCCCGGGGTGTTGTCATCCTCGACATAAGTTTCCCATGGACAGTTTGTCAAGAAAGGCAAATGGTCAACCTGGAGAAGGTTTCACGGTGACTACTTCTTCCGATAGCAGTATAATCAATGTCATAAGGTGATATACTTAAAATATGTCAGAAGTTAAGCCTCAACGCCCAAGGACCCCTAAAGCTGCTCTAATATCGCAAACTCTAAGCGGCACCACAAACGCTTGTAAACGCAAGAGTATCAATATCGACCTCAATCCCAGTGAATTCTCCATAACAGGTCAAACCAAGCTGCGCATCAGCCTGTGCAATAGTATCATCACCCATATCCAAGACAACGCTGCCTGCCGTCCAGCCACCGACGCTGTCGTACATGGGGCCGTACGTGCTTACAGATCCGACCGAGAGCTGAATATTGCAAACATAATCGGCATTCTGACTGACACTGACGACTCGGTAATAGTAGGAGAATTTGTATTTGCCGTTCAGGTTCTGGAGAGTCTGCTTTATGTAGTAATCCGGTGCACCGTTGGTGAATGTCGCGGAGCTAGTTCGTGGTCTATTAGCATGTGAAGGATAAAAGATACGGACTTTGTATCAACGTACAGTGCGTTAGTACCGGATTGTGGTTGGTTTTGGGTCAGGTAAGCGTTGCTGGTCCAAGGCGTAATGTCATCACTAGTACTATCGTCGAAATTTGGGTTGATGAACAGCTGGGTTTCGACACAGCCTGCTGCTGCAGTAGTCGTGGTAGACTCGGCCTCAGTTGTAGTGGTGGTTTCCGCCAAGGCTGCAGTGGTAGATCCAGCCTCGGTTGTGGTGGTCGATTCTGCTTCATCTGTAGTCGTAGTATCGGGCAGGGCTGTAGTAGTAGTCTCCCCAGGGATTGTAGTGGTAGTGTCAGCCACGGTCGTAACAGCAGTCGTATCAATTGAGGTAGCTGTAGTCTCAGCAGCAAGCGACGAAGTGGTCTCGGCAAGGCTTGTCGCAGCGGTCGTCCTTGGTTTACAGGGACCGGCTTCGGCGCCAAGGAGCAGCGTAGCAATAGCTGCTAGGTTGAGCAAAGAAACGCGAACCATGATGTTGCGATTGTTAAAACGAGTGGATATGACTGCAAATATTGCAGCGTGAGGTTAGAGAATGTAACTGTTGAGGGGTTGCAAAAGGCAAATCTGAATTGCAGATAATTAGTGCGAGGTCCCCCCCTTTTGCATCTATTAGCATCAACAAAGATTGTTAGCTTATGTTTGCGCCTGCAGTAGTACTAGCGCTAAAGGAGGCCATTGTCAATAGTTCAAGACGCTATTGCGAAAGTGATCATGCTAAGTACAGAACACTAACCAGTTTCGGAAAGAATATGCTTATAACAGAACTGTTAACTAGGCTTATGCATCCCTGCGATGCACTTCGCCAAATAATGTCGTTTCAGTTGCCAGCGAAGGATCCACGTCACCAGCTAACACTAGCAAGGCTTTTCCAGGAGGTGAATTTAGCTATTAAAAGAACCTGCCAGTCTTTCTATGACTTGGTTATACTATATAATTTACATTCCATTAGATATTCATAATCCGGCACGCTTCGTAAAGCAAAGATTAGTTAGCCAGCGTAGGCATGGAGCTTTGCAAGATTGATAGTAAATGCTGGGGGAATTGGCTTCGTACCGGGTAAGCTCCTTGCCTGCTATACCACTAGATGTAATAACCGGCCTCGAAATACAAATACTTTACTATTTAAAACGCAGATCATTGGCGTTCCTATTTTAACTATATTTTTTGTGATATTTCATTGGAGATCTTGACTTTCAGTTAATATTGGTAAGCTGGAAGACATGCAGCCAAAGTAACTGACGTAGACTCTCCAATCGCTTTGGCCAGTGCCTCTTACCATTAGTACGAAGCTTTTGCCCAGAAAATGAAACAACACCTCGCCCTTGGATTCCAAGTAATAAAAAGCTTAGATCAAACCAACTTAAACTTAGAGGGGCGTTTGATCAGTTCATGTTGAACTTGTATTTCCTGTTCCAAAGGTTACGCGCCCTCTTGGCTTTGCGCGAGCTGTTCAAGCTTATCGACTGAACCGCGAGAAATCAAGGTAGATAAACAACGGCCTGTCAGAATACAGAACGGTCATGTCTTGTTTTGTTGCTATCCTGTCACTGTTAAATTGGTCTATCACTTCACGTGACAGATGACCGTTAGTCATTCGTGTTCACCCGCTTTGTTCTTTGTTCTCTGCGGCAGCTGCCTAAAGCTCAATCTCACCTCTTTCAATCCACCCATAGCTTTTCTCTTCTTCTGCAACATCATAATGTCGCTCAAGCGAAAAGGAAAGAAAGCTACTATTGACCTCAGAAACGTCGTTAAACGCGATTTCTCGTATCTAGCGCCTAACCCCGATGGAGCCAACCGCCCATTATGGATTGATCCTGATAAAGGATACATCATTCTTGAACGCTTTCATCCTCTGGCAGACTTAGCAACTGACTTTCTTGTCACGATTGCGGAGCCTCAATCCAGACCTGCTTTTCTCCATGAGTACAAGATCACGGCGCATAGCCTCTATGCTGCTGTTTCTGTTGGTTTGAACGGTGAAGATATCATCAGCACTCTTGACAAGTTTCTTAAAACAGAGCTTCCGCAGAGTATCAAAGAGTTCATCAGATCGTGCACCAAGAGCTATGGAAAGGTCAAGTTGGTTTTGAAGAGCAACAAATACTTCGTCGAGAGCAGCGACGCAGATGTCCTTCAGACTTTGCTCAAAGACAGTATCATCGGGCCTCTTCGAGTAAATGGCTCTGCTGAGATTACTACGACACGTGCTCCAGCGCCGGGTGGCCTGGTCATTCCAGGAACAAAGAACGCTGCGAAGGCCCAGCAAGCGGACCTTGCGCAAAACACGAACAAAGACACTTCAGAATCGGATCACATTGACGCTGTTCTGAATTATGAGGACAATGATGACGAGAAAGAAGTATTCCATGCCTTTGAGATTCCCGACAGCGCCGTTGAAAGCGTCCAAAAGCGCTGCTTGGACCTGTCCTACCCCATCCTAGAAGAGTACGACTTTCGCTGTGACAGCATTAACCCCGACTTGGACATCGATCTGCACCCAAACACCCAAATTCGACCGTACCAAGAAAAGAGTCTCAGCAAGATGTTCGGCAACGGGCGCGCCAAAAGCGGCATCATCGTTCTCCCCTGCGGCGCAGGCAAAACCCTCGTCGGTATCACAGCAGCTTGCACCATCAGAAAAGGTGTCATCGTTCTCTGTACAAGCTCGGTCTCCGCTGTTCAATGGCGCAACGAGTTTCTAAAATGGTCAAACATCAGCCCCGAAGATATCACAACTTTTACATCAGACTGCAAGGAGAAGTTCTCTGGGAGTACTGGTGTTATTGTGACGACGTATTCAATGGTTACGAGTAGTCGCGAGCGTGCGCATGACTCAAAAAAGATGATGGATTTCTTGGCGGGACAGGAATGGGGATTGATGCTTCTTGATGAGGTGCATGTCGTTCCGGCAAATATGTTTCGACGGGTTATCTCCTCAATTAAAACGCACGCTAAGCTTGGGCTTACTGCTACGTTGCTTCGTGAGGATGACAAGATCGACCATCTCAACTTTCTCATCGGGCCCAAATTATACGAGGCGAACTGGATGGAACTGTCGCAGCAGGGGCACATCGCCAAGGTGCAATGCGCTGAGGTCTGGTGTTCTATGCCGACTGTCTTTTACGATCAGTACCTCCAGTCCTCGTCTCGCATGAAGCGGACGCTGGCCGCCATTAATCCCTCGAAATTCCAAGCTTGCCAATTTCTTATCAACTATCACGAAGCGCGCGGGGACAAGATCATCGTCTTTTCAGACGAGCTCTACTCCCTAAAGATGTACGCATACAAACTGAAGAGATACCTCATTTATGGGGAAACAAGTCAAGAGGAGCGACTCAGGGTTCTTGATCATTTCCGACACAATCCCGAAGTGAATACGCTATTCCTCTCCAAGATTGGTGATACATCACTTGATCTTCCCGAAGCAACGTGCCTTATCCAGATATCCTCACAGTTCGGATCACGCCGTCAAGAAGCACAGCGCCTAGGTCGCATCTTGCGAGCAAAACGACGAAACGACGAGGGTTTCAATGCTTTCTTTTACTCAGTCGTCTCCAAAGACACGTCCGAAATGCACTTTGCGTCAAAACGGCAGGCATTCCTCATTGATCAAGGCTACGCATTCAAGGTCATCACCAAGCTCGATGGTATCGAAAGAACGCCCGATCTCGCATTTTCTACGGTCGCTGAGCAACGAGAGTTGTTGCAGGGCACGCTAGTAGACAACGAAACCGCGGTTGATGATGACTTTGCTGCGGATGATCTCTGGAGTGGGGAGAAGAGTCGTGCAAAAGCCAAGGGAAAGAAGACGGTGAGGCGTGTCGCGGGCTATCTTGATCAGCTCAGTGGTGTGCAGGATATGGCGTATATCGAAAGGAATGCTTCCGCCAATAAGGGCCTGAAGAGGAAAAGGGGCGAAAAGAGTGAGTTCTTCAAGAAGATTGATAGAGAGAATAAGCGACGTAAGAACAAGTGATGGCCCTCTTGTCTTAGGCTTAAGGCCTAGTTGTTAAATGACAAAGGACTTTGAGTGATTTCATATAGCTCTAGACTGAAGTTAGGATGCCATAATAAACTCGTCAAAGGACAATCTTTATGTCAATTATGATCGACTCTAATTTTGGCAAGTCCGTGGACTGGATAAGTAGAGAGTTTAACAGGCTAGCTAGCTCATTGTTGATATTTGCACAAAGGTTTGAAACCATGGCTCTTTGTGATGCTGTTCTATTATTGATTCATCTCTTTGTCCAAGCTGTGGTTTTTGTTAGCAATATCTTTGAGTAATGAGGTTAGACAAAGGAAAGGCAGCTTACTGGAAACCTACCGATAATGTCTATAAATCACATCATAGCACAATCTTTTACAGATCCATCGTTCCTGATTACTTCAATCATTCTCGCCAATCTTTTTCTACACATCATCATCAAATCCGTTACCTACAACAGCTACAAAGGTATGACGAAACCTCCACCTTCGGACCTTTCTCAATGAAGTCTTGTGAGCTAATAATTCTAGTCTAGATGGCTACCGTTTTCGATCTCAGGCAAATATGTGCCAGCCTCGAGGCTCTTGGATGCCCTCAATGTAAGTGAAAATCCCCTGTCATTCTGAATCTATGGCTTATTAACAATTTATTAGACAACCAGAATATCATCCTTCAGACTAAGGCGTACAGTAATCCTCACATGGTGCTCACTGGGCATGATCTTTCTGTGTATATGGAGAAGAGAGCCCTGTTAACATTGATCAAGAACTACTAACGCATGTTTCATTTCATCGCAAGCTGTTTCTGCAATATTTGCTATTTGATGGAGTCATGGTTCAAAGGACTATTGCGTAGATTGGTTATTCTATAGGCCAGACCTGAGAATGCATAAGAATGTTATAGTATGCTAGAACATCGCCGGCGACGGAATAAAAGATAGGCAATTGACTAACTCGTAGCAAATTATCATCACACGTACTGCACTAGCACCTCAATCCCGTTATGTTTAATCTCCATATATAACAGGTCTATCACAGGCTTGGTACATATGTGTTACTAGACAAACCACTAAGCCCGTTGATGGCCAGCACTGGAATTAAGTCTTCACGTACTTTAAGCCTTTGTGTGGAATGTAACGGCTATCGGGATCTCAAGCCACTCAACCATAGCCGCCGCATTCTTGTCATCCTGGTTCTTCAGCAACTCCTCTTTCGCCAGCCTCAACGGCGAGGTTCCCTTGTTATTCTGTTTCCTCACGTCTGCACCATGTTTCACCAGCCACTCTACCGCGCCAACTCTCTTCTTAGTCACAGCGTGAAGTAATGCCGTGCTTCCATCATTGTCAATCGCATCTATCGGCGCCCCGTGCTTGACCAAGTACTCCATGATAGCGGTCTGCTGACTCTGAGCTGCTGTAATCAGAGGCTTGACGCCATTGCTGCCATTTCTGCTAACACTGATGTCCCTTTCCTCGACAAAGTATTTGACGATGCTGAGTCTCCCTCTTTCGTATGCAATGATGAAGGCATCCCAACCCGGAATACCATCTGCGGAATCGTCATCACAGCCATTCTCAAGGAGATACCGAACGACTTCGAGGTGGCCATTCCCTGCCGCCATAGTAACAGGCGTTCCCCCAGTGCCGAGGAACACTGGTCTTTTCGCGCAGATATTCGACTTGGCTCCCTTGTCCAAGAATATCTTGACGACGTCGAGGTAGCCGCCGCATGCTGCCCAGTTAATAGCACAACCATCACCAGGAAGAACGCCGAATCCAACATCCATTCGAATATCCATATCAGCGCCGTGAAGGAGAAGGACACGGACGTTGTCCAAATGCCCATTATAGGCCGCGTATACAAGGGCAGTCCAGCCACCGTGTTTCCCATCGATGGGAACGTTTTGATCGAGTAGCTCAACAACTTTGACAGCGTCGTTCGTTTTTGCAGCTGCGACTAGGATCTCCACCGTCTTGAGGGTCCTCTTCGTTTCTATTTCTTTGTGTGTTGGGTTGCGCTGGAGGTGCTTATTGGAAAAGCAGTATTGGCAGAATCGTTCACCACAGCAGCAGCGGACTTTGCCGGGCTTTTCTTCACATTTAGCGCATGAGTCGTCGGCCATCGTTTATCCATGTAGGATAAGATCACCAGTTACTTTTGCGATGCCAAGTTCATGCGACCTTCTAATTATTTGCACGTTCCCTCGTCGTTTTATTTCGCAAAGGCACAAGGTCTCGACCTTCAGCCGCATTGAAAGGACGGCAAAACGCCCGAGTGCGTGACACTAATTCAAGCCTACAGGTCAATAGCTCGACGTTAGTGTTCAGCTCAATCTTCTGGAGGGGGGTTGGAGTGTAGCGCTGACCAATAGGCAAGGGGCATTACGCTGCCGACTTTGGTACTTTGAACATGTAACTTTTATGCTTTGTTGGACTGAAAACACCTATGTGATGTTCTGGGCATTTAAGTGCCCTTGTAGCAAGTCCCACCGAGATGTGAATAGCCGAACTCACATATTCACTATGCAAAATTCAGTGAGACTAGGCAGACTGGAATCAAGAATGCCGGAGAATGTGTAATATCTATGGCGGTGCTGAATTGCAGCTGCTTATACCAAGGATGGGAATGCTGGATTGTTCTCTATCAGAGAACCGGGGAAAAGAATCGAATTTGAAACGTCAACTGGGAATACTATCAAAGCGACGGTGTCAGTCCATCGGGGATCACTGACACATATACACATGGAAAACAGGTGAGCAGTACTGGTTAGCCGATGGTCTCCCATTAGATAGATAACCGAGCTTGGGCCTTCTAAGAGCGAATGCTTGCCAAGCGGATTCTTCATTTCACGGACTACGAGTTGATATGGGAGTGTCGATCCCATGCGACCTACGAATGCGGAGACCTGATGGATGAGAGAACTTTATGAAACAATCAAGACTAAATACTAGCACGTTGGCGACTGGAGCTGTGACTTGCATAGACTGCAATAATATTGCCGCTCAATACAGTACAAAAAGCTTCACTAAGAGCACAGGATTCCTGCCCTAGCGTCTATCGCAAGACGAATCGATTGTTGTGGAATGCTTGGGAGATATCTTTGTGGGATATGGGAAGAGAGTCTACCTCATAGTCTGTTGTGGTGGTTTGAGTTCAAAGACCTGGAACGCTTTCCAAGCCCAAAACAGCAACCAACGACACATTTCAGGCCTGCTATCAGATTCAGATCCATACCTTCCTGGTCGTAGATTTCAATTGAAGGTCGAGTCAGCACGTGGGGCAGAGCTGTGAATGTTATAGTCCGAGTTACAAACATTTCCTACGAATTGACAGAGGACGATCCGTATGGAGAGTGCAAAGAAGCCGCAATAACACTTCAAGGCCCCACCACTCCAATACGCGTGGGTTATTCATCGCAGCCAGGCGGCAAAACGGCACCAAACGTGTTTGAGCCAGCATCGTGCAAAGTATATCAATTTGATGTAGATATTCATCCTTTTGAGCACGCTGATTCCGACCTCTCAAATATCCCAACTATGGTTTTGGAATTCTCTGTATGTGGTTTTAGAAATGTTGGAGGAGGAGAAATATGCTGTATAGTTCTACGTTGAGTTCCGGGCAAATTGGACAGGTCCTAGAGGATTGGCCTCGCATACCTTCCATCGAGGTTGTTTGCATCAGCCAAGGTGAGGGACGTTATCGTAGTGTAAGGGGGTTAGAAGGTATGTAAGAAAATCTCAAAAAAGGTTTATATAGGAGTCTTAGTACTTCTAAACTACAGAACTATCATTTTGGCTGTTACCATTTGCTTTCTTCCTTGACTTGTAGTTATGAAGCTGAAGACCGGGCCATGTTATTAACAGAGATATTCTATCCTATTCGTTACACATGACTCGTGTGATCTATCCCTGTTTATGACCAAGATGATCAACCATAGCATTTCCTTTCTCGTACTGCTTTATGCCACCATGGTCCTTGGACCTAATATAGGTAACAGTAGCAGGTCGTTTTTCAGTCTCAACTATGGCCACGTAACAGTTATAGTCCCCTGGCCTGTAATGTCTCCGCTAATCTTGGCCTTGTAAGCGACATGAGAGGATGAGGTAAGATGTATATGCCCCTCGATCTTCGTTCCCTTCCAAGTAAGAAGTATTTCTCCACCAGTAGGTTCGTACACCGCATCATGTGTTGTATTGATGCGAAAAGTCGAAAGCTTGTTGGCTGCAGCATAGTGCGGATCTGGCTTGATTTCTACTCCTTTTCCCTGTCCACTGGTTACAAATGCGTAATCCGCTAGCACCTGATTTCTGTCGTGACGATTGAGGAGGTACGGATTGAGCCAACCGTTGGAGACGTAATCGAACATCCCAGGGATCGCCCAGGTCCTTGCATCACCCTGTGCGATGGCAATGTCCCAGGTGTTACGGCCGTTGGTTGTAACGAGTGTTGGAAGATTTTGGCATACATACAGTTTGCCAGGGAATTCGAAATCGTGCTGGTTTCCAAGATGGCGTCCATCCAAAACTATTTTGCCCTGGAAGCATCGTACTTTCTCCTCCTTGCTACGCTTTGCTTGGCGATGATTGCCAAGTTTGAATCTCGAGAATTCCACAACCGGGATCGAGTCATCTTCAAAGACAGATGATAGGTCTAGTGGAGCAGGTGTAGCATAAGCAAAGCTCAGATACAACAAGAGACATTGAAACAGATGCATGTTTGGCTGTCTGTTCTGCAGCGGAATGATATTGATGGTGATCTCAGGCGGAGGCGTAATTGAGAAAGTGAAAGAATGTAGTTTAGGTAATTTGTGCTTTTTCTGTAAAGGTTTATGACTTTGACAGATAACGGCGGTTATGGTATAATATAAATGGATCTTCACTACGAGGTCAGAAGAGGGTGAAAGTGGCCTGATGTAGGGTTTTTCATACAGGTAGTGCATACTCAAGAATGCGGCTCGGATAGTGTAGAGCTGTTTTATGGATGCACTAATTATCACTACTGAATGCTGCATACCTGAGTGTCCGGAAACAGATTAACACAAAAAGTATATTCTATTGGAGGCTAGAATAAGCGTAAGTAGCGGACCGGTATTAACGATAAATTAAATGTGTACTGTTCCTAGTGGCTGAACCTGAGGGGAACTTGGAAAGCCTCCTTCTTGCTCGGTGGCAGAGAATCAATCAACTTCTGTGATCGCGGCGCAGTTCACATCATCGGCGCTAGACATTCCTTTCGTTTGGCTGATACAGAGACTCAAGAGGCCCTAAATATTTATCTATAGTGCCCCGCTTCGCCAATGCCATTTTACTATTAAAGAATTAAGTCCTGTTAAGTTATTGTCTATTATTTATATTTAGGATAATATTACTAGTTAGTCTTACGATTTAAAGTTTAGGTAGTTTTTTTTATTTTTTATATACTTTTTTATTATTTTAATTTGTAAAAAGTAAAAGATCTTAAACTTTAGCTATATTTACAGAATAATAAAACACCTCAATATATAATATTAATTTAAGTCTATAAGCCTATAGCTTAATATTAGTATTTAACTTAACTTTTCAAATAAAAGTTATAGTATAATATTAGTTAATAAGTAAGGAATATTATATAGCTAATTTTAATACTTTAAATATATTATTTTTATTTTTATATTAAGTTAAAAATACTATTATAGTATATTAAATACTTAAATAGCTTTATAGTAAGTCTTATTAATATATTAATAGTAAAACTTATATATTTAATAAAATAAAGCTATTAGGAAATAATAACATTATTTACATTCTTCTCTATTAACTAAAACTAACCTTAATCTTTTAGTTTCTTAATATCTAAGCTTAGGAGGATAACCTTTCTCTATGGAAACAGGCCAAGATCAACTGGTGCATGGCGTATTTGATCCTCCTGTATCTCCTGGATCAAAGTTTCAGGATAATCCTCGATATTAAGATCCATGTATCCACGAGGCGCCCATTTCCGCGCGCAGACAAAGAGCGTCCTTCCATTGATACTGGTATCAGATAGGATCCTCAGCGCGCATTCACCAGCATCTTCGGCCGTCGCGAACTCAACGCCTGAGTTTTCAACTTGGTCGAATTGATCTTTCGAGAGGATACCTGTGCGTATGTACCTGCAGAACGAATTAGTCAAGGACTTCAAAGTTCCTCGGAATGGAGAGCAGCCTACCATGGTGCAATAACATTCACTCGGCTTCCATAATAGAATGCTGTTCTTCTCAGAGCATGCATTATTCCGCGGACCGCCCACTTCGTACTGCTGTACTCTGGAGATCTGGGGACGTCGAGGAAGCCGGCGCCTGAACTGATAAGGATCAAGCAGGTATCTTCTTTGTCCTCATCGACTTCAGTACCATTCTGGGACACGAAATAGTGCATGGCTAGCTTTGATGTATAAAGCGCCCCCTTCAGGTTCACATCGATAATCTGCAAGTCTGGCTTCTGCGGTTCATGGTCTTTACCTGCATAGATTGATATGAGAAAGCTGGGTGAGACAAGGTGGGTATGAAGTTCTTACCGTCAAAAGTAAAAGTCTGATCTGTTTTAGTCATCCCTGCATTGGCTATCACGTAGTGTATCTTCCCAGAAGAAGATAGTTGGGCGGCTTCCTTGAACAGGCGAACTTGATCTTCCCAAACGGTTGCATCACATCGGACAAACTTCGAGCCATCTAATTCGGAGGCCAATCTCTTGCCAGAGTCAGCGTTCTTGTCGCCGATTACGACCTTTGCTCTAGTCCATGTCAGTGTTCATTTCACGTAAAGTCTAATGGATTGCATACCCTGAGTTGTGTAAGGTCCTTACGTATGCCTCCCCAATCCCATTAGCGCCTGAGATGTTAGCTAACCTATACCATGCCATTCATCTCGGTGACGCTGACCTCCGGTGACAATGGCAACTTTTCCAGCTATTTGATCTTTGTCAAAGTCGGTTTTACAGTTTATGGGAGATGAAATATAGTATGGAGGCATGGTGAAAACGAATTCTGTTTGTGCTTGTGGAAGATTAATACTCTGAGACGCTTTGGATGTTTCAAAAGTGTTGGTGAAAATGGTTTTTGATGAAATAACTTTTGCAGAGCTCTTATTCTACTACTTCATTCAGTCTTATAAAATAAGTCTTAAACGCCACTTACCACCATCCATCTGATATTTGAGGCAGACTTATGCGAGTTGATGATATCGTCAATCCTGAAGCTCGTGCGATCCCTCATCGGACCGACTTCCCCAGCTGTCGGACTCATCCAATGACGAGCTCAACATATGAGACTATACCTTAATTAGACGCACTAATGCAACCTGCTGACATAGTGGAGTTAGCTATTCCCGCTTCGATGGAGGGATTCACGTGCATGTCGTGATGACGCCTCCAGAATCCAGCACCTTTCTCTCCTGATTTATTCCATCAATTCTCAAAAGGTATCACATAATTCTCTCATAATCAGCCATATACATCAATCTACCAGCAGCCGGCATATATAACACCATGTCAGATCCACAAAAGATCGCCATTGAACCAATGGCCCAGCAGCTCCTTGTCCAGAAACCTGGGGAGGACTGGACGGGGGTTACTAGCACTGCACAACGACGAAAGCTGCAGAATCGGCTGAACAAGAGGTCACAATGTGAGCGCACCCTTCTAATATGTAATCTGGGGCCAACCTCTTACATAATACGCTCTTGGCAGATCTCAGAAAGCGTCAGCAGCAGGAACAAAACCGGCTTGCTTCCAATATCGTCGGTCAAGCTGGTCTACCTGCCGAGTCTATGCCTTCGATAGCGCTCGCTCTCCAAGGTCCACCGGACGCCATGTTTGAAGTTATCCGTCGAACTTGCGAAGTTTACGAGAGGCCGGATATAGGCGAAAGAGTATTCGCTGTCGCGTGTAAGACTTATATGGACTATACCATGAACGCTCCTCGAATATCCCAGCTTCCCCTTCTGATTAGCCTCAACGTTGGAATAGCAGTCGCCAATAACGCTACAATACTGGGTTTTGATCGTGCGATTATGTGCATTGATGAAGCTATTTCACCGTTCAACATCAATGGACCTTTTAGTACAGATCATAATCCTCCGAAGGCACTTGAGCCTACGGAAGTTCAGAAGACAGTGTTGCATCACCCATGGCTCGACATATTTCCTTTTCCCAAGTTCAGAAACAATGCCATTCTGGCGGCAGATGCTGAATTGCTGGACGATGGAGAGTTATGTGCGGATATAGCAGAGATCAACTGGGAGAACGCCGAGAAGCCAAGCCTGATTGTATGGGGAGATTCTTCTGTGCCGAATTCCTGGGAGGCCTCGCCTTGGTTTCTGAGGAAATGGGGATGGCTGCTTCAAGGGTGCCCTGAGCTTATAGAGACGACAAATAGATGGCGGCAGAGTCGAGGGGAGAAGCTACTGAAGTGGAATAATGAGTAGTAAAGCTATCTCCATAGATTCTCCACGGAACTGGTGATTCTTCCTAGGTATGAAGTCGCATATATCTCGTGACTGAGGTCAAAATGTCAATAGTGAAACTATCCGCGCCCTGCATTAGTGCAGACAAGTACGCCGCCTTGCACTGCAGCCACTCCATGTAATACCCTACAAACCTAGGTATTACAATTCTCTTGTGGCTTCTGTTTCTTAGAAACAATCTGAGGGACGATCGTAAGGCGAAGTCAACCTATAGCTATGACAACTTGCTCGTTGCTGGAGGAAGATCATCGCCGTCGCGAACGCAGCATCGGACAGAGGCGCTGTTGCGAATCTGGACGCACAACAATTGGATACGGTCGTGTGGCCCAATGGCAAGGCGTCTGACTACGAATCAGAAGATTCTGGGTTCGATCCCCAGCATGATCACATTTTTGTCCTTTAGTGTTAATGTGGTGCTCCACTTGATGTTCTCAAAGGTCGATCAAATTGACTGAGGTAACCAACACAGTCTATATCCTACCTGTCAATCTCACTGGGCTCACTCTGGAAGCTCAAGTAACTTTTAGTCATGGCTGCCTCTGGCCCCTATTCAAAGCTGAGCTTTGGGCGTTCCACTGTCACATACGATCATACCCACTGGAGAATTCGGGATCCCGTCTGCTCTCCCATAGACAAGCCAGTGAGGGGCGGATTAGTAGTTGGCTCGGTGACGACCAGCGAATACCCGCTGTCGTATGTTTTTGCCTATGAAGCCTTTGCTTTTTTTGACTAGATGCTCCTTGCAGAGCTACGAGCTGTCTATGGCTCAGTGCCATGTTTCAAAAGTTATGGTACACGTTGATACAGCCGGGGACTTACTTCCTGCAGTATTGCGCTAGAAGAAATAACATTTATATTCCTTTTTGAATTCTATTCTAGTTAGCCTCCGTGTTACGACGAGTCCATCGGATAACAGCTGGGTTCATAGGTCGAGAAAACATTGACTGGAACAGCGGTTAGTAAGAACACCTTAACAGCGGGAGAAGCACTTACCGAATAATCTGGCGCAGGAAGAGGTGCCTTGGGATCAGGCTGCTCAATATGAAGCACTCTCACAAACATTGCAATAATAGCACCAAGCTGTGCATACGCATAGTTCTCTCCAACACAGCGATGCCGTCCCGCTCCAAAAGGTAGGTAAGGGCTGCTGACAGACTTGTTCATCATGCCGAAGCCATAGTCGACTGTCTCCCCATTCTTGACGTCATCAAGAGACTCGATCTTATCCCACCGATGAGGATCCCATTCCATAGGTCTGGGGAAGAACTCCTCAGATCGTGCTTGCGTACCTGGCGAAGCGAGGAGTGTATGAGATGGAGGAACAACCCAGTCCGTGCCGGGAACTCGCAAAGGTGACTTGACCTGTCGGAGAATAGAGTGAATGGGACTGTGAAGACGTAAGGTCTCCTTGATGACTTGTCCATTCAGCGTCAATCTCTGCAAATTCTCCCACGTCAACGGCTCTTGCGGTGATCCCAGAACCTTAATCTGCTCATCATACAATTCCTCGACGAGATGCGGTTTATGCGCAAGGTTGAGAAGAAGCCAAGCACCACTAGCAGCTGTGTTATGCTGCCCTCCCATAAGAATAGCAATCAACATCCTCGCCGCATGGTGATCAGGCAGATCCTCACCATCTTTATACTTGGCATTCATAAGCGTCCAAACCATATCAGTCTCATCACCTTGATTGCCCATCTCACGACGTTTGCGAATAATATCGCTGAATAACTCCTCCATCACTCTCCGGGCATGATCGCGTCGAAAGTTCTGTGGCAAGGGAAGACCTGGCATGACGAAGTTGATAGGCTGAAAACCGTCGTCGAGGTGACGGTACAGCGTTGCGAATGTGCTGTCAAACATGGAGCGAACTTCGTTGCCGAGGAGAGACCCTGCTGCGGTGTAGATTGTGATCTCGGCCATTACTTCGGTGATGTTGACCATGCCGGTGTTGCCTTTGAAGTAGGGTGAGGTAGCCATGTAGTCCTCCACTTCTTTGACGAATTTGGGGATGTAGCATCGCAAAGAGTCAGTCGTGAGGCCAAGTTTAAGAAGCTACCGATGAACCATTAGCATGTCGTTCTTCACATGATGGCGGTCAACTTGCCCTCTTTTGATCCATGAATCTCGCATTAGAGCAATCATAAACAACCTCCTTCCCAAAAACAGGCGTCGTAAGCTTCCCATATACATCCTCAGCATTAAGATCCGCATGCTTCCCATTCAAGATAAAATCATTCCCCTTGGGCCCCAGAAAAACAGTCGTCGACTTGCCCAACAGGATAAACGTGAAACAATCTCCATACTTGGCCTGGCAATCGAAGAAAAATTTATACGGATCCATTCCATACTGGACTGTGCTGCCGATAAGTGGAAAGATGTGAAATACAACTGGAGGGCGGTGAGGATTCGGGAACCAGAGCTGTTTGATGACGTTGGTGATTGTCGCGATGACAATGATGAGAAAAGCGGTTATCGGGATTGATAATGTTAGCGGAAGAGACCGCCAGTTGCTGTAGAGGGCGTCCATTGATGATGCCCTCGATGCGCAGTCGTGATGAAAATTTGGAGGGTTTCTCAACAAAAAGAAATTGGTGGTCAGCACTATCGAACGATCAGGGACCGATCTGGGCCAAGAGCAGGTGATAATGAGTCAGCCTTATCGGAGTCCTCGGCCGATGATCTTGTTCCTGAGAGAACAGCGCTAAAGTGGCCCTCACTAGTGATGATCCCTGCCCGATCACAGGTCAGCCTCAGCATCTGAGTTTGCATGTTATACATGTTCTGATTCTTGCTCCAAATCCAGAGAGATCATCTCGATATTAATTTGTTTCAAAAGTTTAATGAAAATGGTATGATCTTGGCGATTAATTAGAGACTGAGGGAAGGATACTTCAAAGTTGGCCTGTCTGACTCGGACCCGAACAGCACTCTCTATTGGCCATATAGATAGCAACGATCCGCTTCTTGAATGCATTGCTACAGATGTTCCCGGCTCAGACGCATTGGGACTTGACTGGTAGTATAATTCGCTACATCCAAAGCAATATGGATACTGCTATTCGTGTCTAAAATATATATAATGGTGATGTATGCAGGAAACAGTGCAATAAAACAATCAGCACCTTTCATTCCCACTACTATTTCGCTTAAGGCCTTTCTTCAGCTCATCATCATTCACCCTAGTCAACATGACCGGCACACACTCCATCATCACTCCCGCGATTATGTACTGGGGAACTCCGGTCGCCCTCATCACTACCTCAAACGAAGACGGCACAGCCAACATCGGCCCAATCTCCTCAGTCTGGTGGCTCGGCCACCGTTGTCTCCTCGGCTTCGCCTCAGGATCTCAAACCACCCTCAACATCTTCCGCACCAAGCACTGCGTCATCAACCTCCCCAGCGCCGACATGGCGCACTACATCAACCCCATCGCGAAAACCACCGGCACACCTACCGTCCCTCCTGGCAAGCAAGACCGCGGCTACACCCACTGCAAAGACAAGTTCGCCGCTTCAGGTCTCACCCAACACGCCTCTGATCTCGTGCAGCCGCCTAGAATCTCAGAGTGTCCTGTGCAGATGGAAGCGGAGCTTACGAACAGCATGGACTTGATGCAGGATGTTCCAGATCGGAAGGGACTGTTAGTCGCCATTGAGGTCAAGATTCTGAGAACACATGTTCGGAATGATTTGAGGATGGAGGGTTATGCTAATCGGATTGATCCTGATCGCTGGAGGCCTTTGATCATGAGTTTTCAGGAGTTCTACGGTCTTGCACCGTCAAAAGTCGCCGAGTCGAGACTCGGCACTATTGATGAGGAAAAGTATCGCGCTTTTACTCGCTCGGATGTTGTGAAGCAGGGAGGAGATATGGATACATTTGTCAGTGAGACTGGGCGATAATGCCAAGGCACCCCTCTTTAGCGATCATCCCTGTCAAGAGAGCTCGTGTGACCACTAAATCAGCCTGTCGATCTGCCTGTAGGGATGTTTCACAGCACAGCCGCAGTGGAACCAGTTTAGATAAATGCCTCGAATTGTTATTTTTCACCTTGTAATAAACCCTCTTCCGTTTATAATCTCAATGTTGGCGATAAATTTGCAGCAATGGAAACCGATATCTGTCCAGATGGCGATACGCGCACTGAGAAAGAAATGGTCGTCAAACTTATAGTCGCTCATTTCACAGCCGTCGTCGCCTTTTGCAATTGGCAGTCCCTTCGCAACGAACGACTCGACACAATCGAGCCAGTCCTCTTTTTTCTTTCGCCCTTGATAGTGGTAGCACAAACAGCCCTCGGTGTCGCCATCATCAACCTCTCATTTATTTTCGACCTTGCCCAGTCGCCTAAGTCCTTTCATTTCCATCTTGAAACTTACGGACGGCGGTGGAATATGCTCTTCGGAAAGAAATCTTTACGACCTGGTCGGACACCTACGGGCTCATTAGAAGCAAGGCAATCTCGCTTCGGAAGTGCTTGGATAAGACTCGGCAGAGCGATAGCCAACTTTGCGACACTGTTCCAATTCGTCGCTACGATATTTCTCTATCGACGGCGGAAGGATCTACATGGCTGGGAATCGCTTACAGTCGTTGATCATCGAACATTCGAGCTAGCCGTCGGCGGTGCCGCGGTTTCGATCTTATCTCTTGCACTACTTCTCAAACTTCCCGGCTCTGGACAGATGCCGGATACGCTGTACATCCCAGAGTTTAAACCAGATCCCGCTGTTATCTTCTGTCGCGGTGATTCACGCCGTTGTCCGAGCTGGTATCAAATCCTCTACGCTTCTGATATCGGCTCAGCTACTTCAGCTTCGACATGGCTAATCTGCGTTCTATCGTCAACATACAAAGGCGAATCGATCCCGTTTAACTTCCTATCCGAGTTCTACGAAGGGATCTACACAGAATTTGCCCGCGTATTCTCGCTCCAGATATCAATGCCGGTATTTTACCTCTGCGTTGCAGCCTTTTTGGCAGCATTCTTCATTATCCCGAATATGTATAATGGACCAGGCTTTAAGAGCCTGCATACTCTCTGGACCATCATACCAGCTCTGCTTGTAGTGATTGCTGTTGTGATTACTTTTTTCTGCATGTTTATGCTCATGATTATACCAGCTGTTTTGGTTCTGATTCCTTCTCTTATCAGTGGTCCCGGGTCCATTCTTACGATGAAGGGGTATGAGACTCGTGCGCTATTTTCGCAGCCGCCGTTTACACCGGTCTTGAATGAGACGAGTTGTATTTTGCTCTGGAAGGATCCTGTGGCAGAGTATTTATGGTCACTTGTATAAATACTGGAGAGGAATTGTCTATATAGAAGATAGATGCATTTTGCAGCTTAAGAATTGAGGATGATAGGTCTCTGTTCTCTTGCTATGACTATCCACACTGATAAACAGGAGTTTCCGTATTCCAATAAGCATACAAATTCTTGTTTCCCTTGCGGTCAATCCTTCGCTGTCTCCGACTCTCCTCCTTCTGAACCTTTTCCGTAAATCTGTGCTGAACTGCTATCAACGAACGTTGCTCCGATGCAGAGAGGTGCATCAGAGCGCTGCGGTCGCCGGCACTCATATTTGCGAGTTGGTATGTAACCGTAGTCTTCTGCCGCCTTTCTCGTCTCGATAAAAGCCTGGTGTCGGAAATATTTGGTTCGTGCTCCTCGTGCAAAGGAGCGTCCTCATCAACTTCGACAGAGGAATACTCGAGCTGAGACCTGGAAGTCTTGTGCTTGCGTAATTGGGATATTGATGGCTCAACCTGTGCTGATGACTTTTTGGAGATGAGTCGGCCGGAAGGCAGACGGATGGAATCGCGATCAGTCTGCACCGGCTTTTGATCGGGTTTAACCTCTTCGCTCTCAGACTCCTCGTTGTCGTCTTCACTGAAGACGTCATCTTCTGTATCGAGATCTTGACGTGAAAAGTCGTAAAAGTCGCCAAATTCTGATCCATCTGACACGTCGAACTTGCAATGGCCTTTACCCGTCATATGCTGCTGCACGGCCTGTATAGTTGTTCTGCTTGTCCCGCAGTGTATGCATTCTCGATACTCATAAATAACAAGGTGAAGGTACCTCAAAAGTGTCTCGAGATCTACCAAGAGGTGCTGCTTGTATGGAACGAAGAGGCCATGTGAAGTCTGCATGTGAATGATGCTTTCGGCTAGTGTCGGGTAGACAGAAGAACAAAAGAGACATTGGCCTGGTGTGAATGATTGAGGTGCCGAAGCAGACTCGTTGATAGACATGATGTATGGTGTTAGAGGGCTTGTCTCTTGGGATAAAAGTAGGGTCATGGAAGAGGTAGTAGTTGTTGCAGTAGTGGTGGTTGTTGCTCCTAGCATGAGACTGAGTAGTCGAGTGTTGAAAATGAAGGCTGAGTCGATGCTTTCTGAAGGCTCAGGTCCTGTGAATATTCTTGTTGACTGTGTTTTGATGACCTTAATAGATGGGTAGAGCATGCAACCTTTATAGGATTACGCATCGCGTTTGGGATTCCAGATTCTAAGTGCAGCTCCAAATTTGGTCAACATGATTGGGGGATTGAGGTGAGTCAAAGGAATGGGTCTAGCTCTTTTAGGGTAATCGCCATGATGATTCATAGTGATTGAATCCCCCGCGGGGCCGAGACTCCTATCTTAACACAATTAGCCTGGCTTATGACAAGGATCTGCTAAGAGATATGTCACTCTCCCGCGCCACCATGGATTTTCGGAATCGACTCCACGGGCCCCCGGACCCGAAGAGCGACAATCTCAGGTGCCGCCATATTCTTTAGCAATGCTTCACAGCCCTAATTGACTTCGTTCCAAGTGGGATCAATCGCCCATCTTGAAATGTTATTATTTAGATACATGTAAAGAAGAATTTTGAAAGCCAGTACTGTTATTATTGCTAGGTAAAGAAGATCCATTTAAACTGCGCCCTTGATATGATCCCAACTCCTTGACTCCCAATTGTTTTTTCCATCACGAATCTCTTCTCACTATTCCTGCAACACTGTCTCAAACACCGAGTCCACATGGGCCTGGACCTTATCACCCATCTTCTCCCTCAATCCAACCAAGACCTTCTCATTATCCGCAGCCTCACTCTTATTATCAACCAAAAACACACCACCAGTAGATCGACCCGCCTTACTCAACCCCTCAGGAACCGGTGTCGCTATCTTCTCAGCCTCCTCAACAGTATACCTCGCATTAGTCGCATAAAACAACGCCCGCGCGCCAACATCCTCAGGGCTAGCAAAGAATAGCCCTCCAAGCGGCGTTACAATCCACTGGAGCAGAAACCCAATGATACCACTTGAACCTCGAGAGAGCAGTGGTGTAGCTGTTAGACCGGGGAAGGCGTGCACGAAGCTGATCTTGGGGTTCTCCTTGGCGAATCGCTCGAGGGTGAGGGTGAGCATGGTGGCTGCTTGTTGAGCAGCTGAAGCGACGCCGAAGTTGCCTGGTTTGGAGAGGTCGAGATCATCTTCGATGAGAGGGCCTTCTTGGCCGCCGGCGAGAATGTTGGTGACGTGGGGGTTTTGGCTGTTGTTGAGAAGAGGGAGGAGGACTTGGATGGTTCTGACGCGGCTGTAGAAGCGGGTTGTCAAAGAGGGCTCCAGCTTTTCCTTGGTTTCTAGAACGTGTTAGTAAATATCCTGCATAATTGATCGAGGAGAGTATTCACCTTTTCGACCTTCGAAAGACATAAATCCAACAGACATGAACAAAATGTCAATCTTGGTCTCCCGCTTGGCAATCTCCTTCATCGCAGCATCGGCTTCCTTGACGAGAGAAACATCACGCTCGATGAATTCAATTGTGGCAGAGGGATTGCTCTGTCGAAGTTCTGCAATAAGTGGTGTAGCGGCTGAAGCGCTTCGACCGACGATGTAAATTGTTGGTGATTTGCTATCGGTAGCGATTGCGAGCTGCGTAATTGTGCTGCGGCCAATACCGGATGTGGCGCCGAGGAAAACCGCTGTGAGATTTTGAGGGAGAGATTGGGGGAGGGCTGATTGGTTGGATTTCTTGATTGTGTTGATTGCGACCATTTTGAATGATGTCAATTACTGTGATTGAAATAAACACTAGTGGATGTGAATACTGAATCTTGGTGTTTAGTATAGTTGTAGATGCCGAATGTCGATGAGAGTGTTGATGATGAGATTGATTTCGACGAAGATACCCCTCACTTTAATACCACTTCACCTGCACTCATCACCGTCATTTCTGACAATTATCATCTCAAAGTCAGCCCTATTCGCGGGAATCGGATATCCGTTGAACATCGTAAGCACTGAGAGTTTAGCGCCTGGAGAATCCTGTCAGAAATGTCAGCTTCATCTGATTGGCTGCGGGAGAATCCTTTCGGTCTTCTTGGCGTTTCCCGAGGTTTTAGTGCGTCATGATAAGCTTGTGATTGCTGACTGCCCTGATCTCTCTCGTGTTGCGGATATCCGAAAATTCATTTTACGGATGTTGAAGATACACCGGGACTTCAAGAGTAGATATGCCGCAGAGTGATAGCTATTGATCTTCGGTGCTAAACTAATGCAGACCTACCAATCATCATTCTTATATTTCTTTATCTTCGCATCTAGAACTTTCCATTTATCAAAACCATCGTGCTTCGGCGGTTTATGCCATCTATCACCTTTGACCCCCCCAAACTTCAACTGTCCGCATGGCCCATTACTGAAAATGAACCACGGCGCAGTAATCGGATCCAGCGCCTGCTGGTCAGCCATGTACCTTGCATACAGCGGCTGAGCCCCGTCCATACACTGCCGCCAGTTGACCGTGATGTACAGATAGCACGAGTGTGGCGCTTCTCGTTTTGCGCCAGGGGGTCTTCCCCAGAAACTGACGCGGCAGTGCTTTCGCTCCATGCATTCGTTGCAGCAGGCGACGCGATCGCTGACTTTTATTTCGGTTGGGTTTACTTCGTGGTCTTGGCGGGAGAATTCTTTGATCATGCGCTTATCTGAAGGATTGTCTCCTGGCGCCCAGGAGAGGTAATTTGAACTGTCCTGATCGCAGACTTGGTAGTGCGTCTTTTGAGGAATTCGTCTTTGCAGTGTGACTTTGCGCAAGTTAGTTATGCAGAGAGTGATATGTCTTGTCATACTTGCCTATCTCATCGACCGTGATAGTTTTAGTCACGTTGATAAGTGCCGTCTGGATGGGATTGACAGTAGTAGTCGCCGTGCTAGCAAGGCCAGGAGGATATTGAGTCTCGTTGATAGTTGTCCAGACCGTTACTGTACTTGTCGTAGTATAAGGTCTTGGAAGAGCTTCAGTCTGCGCTCTGAAGCTGGTGGTGGTAATGGTCGTCTTTATCCGCATATCATCAGTGCAGATGAATAACAGAGTATGTGAGAACAGCTCAGCGGCAAACCCGACCGTTGTAGTTGTCTCCTGTAGCTCTGAAGATATCCTTTCCATATTATCTCGAATGGCAGTAAACCCAGGCCGTCTCCCGATGGTCGTCGTAAAATATGTTGTGGTCGTGATGGTATTCCTGTTCGCCTCTGTCTTCGTCATGGTTTTTGTTCGGTTAACAAAGCTCGGCCCTTGGTTACAAAGTCAGTAATAAAGAACAAAAATATAGAGTTAAATATGTACTAGTAACCGTTATGATGGCTATTTTAGCTTCAGGGTTTGCAGTGACTGTAGCCAGCTTCGTGAATGTCGCTGAGATGGTAGTTGTATTGATGATACTGACAGTAGACGGGTTCGCTCTGATGTCAGTTGGCCTAGTGTCATTGCCAACAGTGCTATTACTTTGACTGGCAGTCTTGTCGGTTACAGTTACCCGGGTGAACCTGGCTTTAGACTTCGTGACGTTTAGAGGAATAGTTTGAATAATAATTTTGTCGGTTATAGTGAATGTCCCCTTCCGGGTGGTCGTGCTGGTATGGATGGTATCGACGGCACTTGATCCAAGAGACGTTTCGCAGGGACCATCTGCAACGCTCTCTATGCTTAGGGCTAGAAGGCCCAGGAATAACCATATGGCTACCATACTGTCGAGAATTGTGGGAAAGACAAGAATGGCAGCAGGATCTCAACCTGACAGTGAGAGGCGAGCCACTTGCTGATGTACCCCGCTATGGCGGATTTCGGTCGTCATGGCAGTAGCAAGGTTTGGGCCAAATTCATCATTGACGAGATATACTTAATATCGATTGCATTGAGGCTTCAAGTCTCTTTACGCCGTAACCTTACAGCCACTATCTTTGGATGTGCAGCCGACGTGACAGAACATTTGCAATACGCGATATTGTACAACAAAAAGTATAAATTGTAGTTTCTCTAAATGTCAGGCTTTCTACATGATCGCAATCAATCTTCGTTTCCCTACGAATCCGAATCTCCGTCTTCACTTGAGAAGCTGTTTTCGTTTCCGTCATCTACTCCGTGTACCCTTGCTGCTTGAGCCTCCAATTCCAAACATTTCTCGCAGGTCTCGTAATGGTGCCGTCGTTGCTCTTCAGTATAGTGATAGTAGCACTGGGTATCACTGTCATGGTATTCGTCGCAACAATACGACCTGAGGCATTTCTCACGATCATAGCCACCGCCTCTGTCGTAATGCTCCAGCAGGATCTGGTCCGCGTCGGTCCAACCACATTTTTCTTTCAACCATATAGTCACAGTGTGATGTGAATTCGCCTGTGCATATGCAACAGAATTGATTAACTGTTGACGACCACGACCAGTTGTAATTGCCCCGTAATGAAGGAGTAGTGCCAGCATGTCAAGTCTCCCATATTGCGCTGCCCCCTCTAAAGCCGACGTACCATACTTGCTCGCCCCTCGTGCATTAACTCTGGCACCAAGCTGAATCAGACGTACTGCAAATCCAATATGTCCGCTCATTGCGGCCCCTTGGAGAGCAGTTATGCCCGAGAAAAATGCTGGAGGGGCATTAATGTTAGCTCCATTTTCAAGAAGATATACTGCCATATCCATCTTGCCAGTCACCACAGCGGTCTGAATGGGCGACTTAGACATGATTCTTGATACGTCCATCTCATTGACATATCCTCCCACTTCCACCAAGTACCTCATTAGCTCATGCTTTCCCATTGCAATTGCGCTGCACAATGCTGGCCTCAATTTGAAGTCGTATCGTCTGGGAATATCGATGCTGGTCCCAAATTCTCTCAGAACTTCTAAATATTTAGAGGTTTTCTCACTTTTCGCAACAACGTTCCAGGTTATCCTGTCCATACTGCAACCGCGGTGAAGGAGTTTCCTGAACCCGCAAAGGTGGCCATCAAGAGCGGCTAGTGCAAGAGGACTGCCCTCGATTTTATCTTCATCAATGGCTGTGCGCCAGTAGGCTGAACCGTTCCAGTACCGATCCACTTCTGTCATGTCTCCTCCGTAAAACCCGAAAGGAAGAATTGCAGAAACTAATACTGAGGAGTGACTAAATCTGTTGAGAAGCTTGTTCAAGATATCAATATTACCCGCCTGAGCAGCCAGTCCCACGGCGGTTCCCTCCAGAAGGTGACTACTTGTTGACATATGAGCCCTTCCAAAGAGTCTTTCCACAAGATCCCAATCCTTTTCGAGTATTGCGGCACAGAATGGCCCTGCATCGATTGGAAACTCCTGTCTTTCAAGAATTTCTTGGAGGAATGGATCATTTTGTGACTTTATTTCGGCTTCGAGGCAGCCTTTTCCAGTTTTGTCAATATCCGTCAAGGCTCCACGGTACCGCAAAAGACAAAGTGCTATGTCTTTCTCATGGAGATCAATAGCCCTGACAACCTCTCCACCTGCGAGACTGGCTTCTGCTTGTATCAAAAGCTCAACAGTGAGGAGCCTCTTAGAGGTTTGGTCCTGTTCTCCATCGAAAAGCCAAGAACCGTCCAAAGCACATTGAAGTGCGGTGTGGTTGTTTTCATCTCTATCGTTCGGGTCGCCGCCAGCCTTGAGTGCAACTTCCAAACATCTGTAATAGCCTCTCCGTGACAGCTCCGCCACAATACCAGGATCCAGACTCACTCCGTTCTGAATCAAGATTATGAGAATCTCTTCTGTTGAATCATGATGATAATTGCAATTCAGCAGTATGGTCAGCATATTCTGTGAACTGACGTCCGGGATATCGATAAAGAAATAATCTTGCCAATCCTTGTTCGGCCTCAAAATCAGTCCACTGGGGTTTCCCCCATATTTTATGAGCAACTGCACTATATCAGCGGTCCCAAGAAGAACTGCGACAAGTAAGAGCGAAGTGGACGAGCCTCCATGCATTTCGAGAAGATACTTGCACACGGTTGGATCCCCACCAACTACTGCTGCGTGTAGGGGTGTAATGCCTTCTGCATTACAAATCTTTTCGGGAATATGCATTTCGTCCAGTCGTAGCATAAGGGCATACTGCCCCCAATATGCTGCTGCTAAAGATGCATCTACCAGGATCGAAAGTTCAGGCTGACCTTCTTGTAAAAGGTAGTCCAGCATCAGGTCTGCCATGCGACCTCCAACCTGGACTGCCATCATGAGGAGTGACATGTTACTCAAGGAAGTGATAATATAGTCATTTTTCTGTTGCTGTGCTGGAGGCCGCCATGAGGTTTGGTAACTTGTAACGTCGAGGCCACGCTGTAGCATATTGACCATTAATGCTATATCGCCCAATTCTATAGCTGCTCGGAGCATTTCTTCGTTACTGAGGAACTGATAATCAAACAAAAAGTTCAGTAAACGTAGTTTCTCCGCATCTGAGCATCGAGCATCAAGAGCCAGGTTGACGAACGCGGCTTCACAAGGGCTACCTTTAGGAAGTTCAGCTCGAGCGTGGAAGCGTACAAGTAACTGAACAAGCTCAAGGTACCCGGCTTCGATCGCTTGCTGAACAGGGGTGGCCAAGACTGTTCCAAAACTGGGACCTACACTGTAATTAGGATCTTGCCCTAGTTCTAATAGCCATGTGATGAGTTCGAGGGGTCTTTGTTCATCTGTGGGCTTTCGCAACCTGGTAGCCCTATTAATCTCGATCCAGAATAGTGTCTCAAGAGATGCTCGAATGGTTGGGCTCTCATTGCGAAGCTTCCTAAAATAGGTATGGGTGTCTGTGCTTCCGATTCCAATCAGGCTTGTGAATAGTTCAACGTGGCTATCGCTTAGCATTGAATTTGACAGCATATACAGCGCAAACTTGAGCCGGTCTGAGAATCTTTCAGCCGTTGAACCAACTATCAGGTTCTGAGACGACTTGATATGTTCCCCGGGGTACCATTCTGGCATCGTACTGTTGAGACCTGCTATGAGTCTCGATAGAGACATGGAGGGATTCTCTCCAACGTGAGGAACTATTTGACTCGATATCAACGGCATGATATTTTCTGTTCAATACCTATGAGACAAACCGGCTAGCGAGTTTGAATCTCACTTACTGTTCCAAGACAAGTCTTGCATTTGCATCCACGGGAGAGATGTTGGCCACTCGAAGCTCAACTCAAAAGCAGGCGGAGTGCAAATGGTAAGGTATGGATTTGTTGGGGATCGTGGAGCTGTATTAGTCGATATTAGAGTGTTGTATCAAGTATGGGTCTCACTTACGGGTTTTGAAACGAGCCATGATATTTGTTTCCCGATGACGGTTGGTTTCCTTCTTCACTTTGGCCTTTTTCAATCTCTGACCATCGCGTACGACATCGCTCTCCTTTCCCTCACCTTTACGCTTGCGAATCTTAAGATCAATGTACTGCCATGTCTCCTTGTCGATGTTTTTGGAGAAGTTCCAGTTCCTCAGTTTCACTTCCAGCTGTCCTTTCCTACTAGCAAGTTAATGATCTTCCGATATAGCCTGCCTATGATATACGAACGTAGTTTCTATCCCTTGAGCTCTCAATAGGACGATTAACTCTTTGAGTGACGTGTTTTTGACTAGATACTCATATCTAATCAGGTTCTTATGCTCCAGCCAGTCACCTTCACTTGGCTGAGATGCTGTTGCACTCATCAGAATGATTTCTATAGTGTTGGCTTGGATGAAGTATGGTAAAAAACTGTACCCCAGAGATGTAAGAAGGAAATGTAGCCAGGGAGTATTGTGTGTATGGAAGAGAGAGAATCGAGAAACCTGACCGCGGGTGACGTTGTTTCTTGTACGTGCCCAACGAGGGTCTGCGATTCCAGTTCTGATTCGTCTGATCCAAAATCTGAAGGGCTTGCGAAGCTCGTAAGCCTGATTCCTGGCCTAGCGCCTAGCTTTAGGCCCTTTCATTGGCTCTGTCCAGAATCTTGGTCAGGGGGCGCGTTCTGCATGAAGTGTGACTTCAGTTGGGTCCGATTCGTCAAGTCCATAATCTTGTGGGTCGCAGCTCGCAGCTGAAGAGTACGTCGCAACACGAAACACAATTCCATTGGGTCTGTCCTTAATCTTGACCCCACAGTAGATGATGAGCTGATGTGGCAGACGAACACCAGGATCTGGATACTTCTGGCGAATTGTTTGATGCTTTCGCCTACGGCTGTGCCTTTTGAGACTTTGACAAAATACAAACTATGACACGCGGTCTCGCCGGTATCCCTACTTGCAAACATATAAAAACGCCAGAATCATCGTGGCCTGTTCGCGAGAGCCCTGAAAGGTTCTCTTTTTCTTATTTTATTTTATTTCAAGACCCTGCGCAGAATGAAAGCCGAGATCATTGTCGCAATCGTCAGCTTGGTGGTTGCCCTTCCTCCAACCCTTTACGTTCTAGATTCATGGTACCGGAGACGCTCTCAATCACCATGTGAGTCACTAGATGATCTCTGCATTCAAGTTGATCGAATCCGAGCCTTGATGCTTGCTCTAGGGTACCCATCTCACCGGGCGCATCTCTCCAGACATCGTTCAGAACTCTTTTGCTCCGTATCTGAGCGAGGCATTACACTGGCACTACAGATCGAAGACGGGTTGCCCATTACTTCGCGGGAGCCGATGCTCAGAGTGTCGAACCCTAGAACTTAGATTAGACCTGGAACGGCCGATTGGCAGGGTGATATTTGATAGCTATTCCTTAAAGATAAGCGACGCTCTTGATAAGCAGGTGCATGTAAAAAAAAAATGCTCTTACAGATGCTAGCATACTTATAAGTTTTTGTATAATATTATCGCAGAAACTTGCTGAGAAACATTATCGGTTAGCGTCGGGGTCGGCATATTTAATCGAAAACAGCTTCATTGCTTATCAAGCGGTGATTATCAAGCTGGCCGGACCTGCAGATGATGCCGAGCCATTCAAGACGAAGATAAGTACTCACTGAACCTGTAATGAAGTTTGTAGAACGTAGCAAATAGTTGCATGCCGTGGCATCCTCATGAAATGCCCCCAGTGCCCACTCACAAGGTATGACACTATCTCCAAAAGGTCAATTTGCGGGGTCAGCATGAGTCACTTACGCCCTTAAGACGATATCTCGACACCTAATAAATACTTCTCGTCAGTCTGTCCTTCTATTTCTCTCCATAAATTGCAATTGAACATCATTGAAAGTAAATCGCGATGACTTCTCTTACGAAAACTACCTACCAAGCCTTTGCATCGGCAAGGGCCCAGGGCAATCCCGCAGCGGTGATAATCTTGCCCAAGTCAGAGGCCGGCACAAAAGATGACAATGACGCATTCCCATATGAACTGTTCCCTCCCGCTTCAAAGCTCCAAGAGACAGCGACAAACATCAATCTCCCAATGACAGCATTTGCGCTCCCTCTTGATCCGGGAAATGAGTCGGCGAAAGCTCACTACGCCGTCCGATGGTTCAATCCCGTCAACGAAGCGCCGCTCTGTGGTCATGCGACCCTCGCCTTGTCGCAGCATCTGTTTAGTACTCTTCCCAATGCGCCGCAGACGCTGAGGTATCTCACCAGGCTTCACGGTGTTGCATCTGCGTCTCTCAATCAGAGCCCATTTGAGGATACGAAGCTGGTTGGCATTGAGTTTCCAGAGCTGCTCGAACTTCCCGCTGTGGCAAAAGATAGAAAGCGATGGGGAGAATTGAAGGGTCTGTTTGAAGCTGCATCTGGTTCGAAGTGGGAGGGAAAGGGAGAGCCAGTTGGTGTGTTTGAGCAAGAGCAGTATTTCTTGCTTGAGTTTAGTCCTGAGCTGGACTTGAAGGCTCTGGAGTTTGATGCTTCTAAACTGGTCAGTCACTCACTTTCAACGAAAGTCCACTACTGACTCAGCAGGCTCCTCTGAATGGTTTCATCTACATTTTCCAAGTTTCGACAAGCTCTTCGGAGCACATCCATACTCGAGTCATCAACTGCATAGCAGGCAACAATCATGAAGACGCTGCGGTAAGTACCTTCGTATTCAGAAAGGGCATCACTAATATTCACAGACTGGCTCTGCTCATCGCGCCATCATCCCTCATGTCTTATCGAACGCCGAGACTACTGCCCGACTTAAGCAGTACCACCCAGACTTTACTGGAAACACACTACGATCTTTGCAGCAATCCAAGGAAGGTGGGGAATTGACCGTTGAGTGGCTCCGAGATACGAAGTCTGTGAGGATCATGGGTAATGCTTCACGTACAGGCGAGACCAGCATCGAGATCTGAGCGGACCAGGGCGGATCCCGGATGGGGTGAATATGGATTCGTTGTCCATATTAAACTCAATCCGGCACTTTTATATAGTTTTAACGCTGAGCGTGAAGATGCCATTGGAAGAAATAGCCTGGGCATTGAATCTGACAGCTTATAAATTGCATGATAACCGTCTGACTCACGCCGCTTTTCATGTTTAGGCTAATTCCTTCGACGTGTTCTCGGGATTCAGAATTGACCGAGTGCAACCTTCAGCTCAGGTTATAAGAAGCTAGATTTCGCAATGCTTCCAAAAGTGTGATTGAAGCAGGCATTTGTCCACCTCAACTACAGTTTAACATATCGATCAATAATGGAGTTCAAGCCTACTAGAAGCATTGTCCACAATGAAGGATGTGACCTTCACTATTGGTATCAAGGATCCGGCCCTCTCATAATCTTCATCCCTGGTGGAAATGGACACGGAATGCAATTCAACAACATCATAGCCGCGCTTTCAGACCGTTTTACCTGCGCGACCTTTGATCGTCGTCAAATGTCAGCAAGTCAAGTCCCCATCAACAAACGCTTGAGTCCTCCCCAACAAGCACGCGATATCCGCGCCGTCATCAAAGCTGTCGGTTTCGATAAAGCTATCCTCTTCGGCAGCAGTTCCGGTGGTATCTTCGCATATCAATTCGCCCATGACTTTCCGGAAATGGTGGTCCATTTGATCGCACACGAAGCCGGTCTCGCAATGCTACTACCCGATGCTACGCCAATTCTTGAGTGGATGTACGGTCTTCTAGACCTTTTCGAAACGCAAGGCCAGGAAGCAGCTGCCAAAGAGTTTGAGAAATGCCTTATTGGCTATGATGCTGAGGGCATTCCCAAGGCTGGCACGCCTGACCCAAGAAACCAGAAGAACTTTTGGGAATACGAATGGGCGCCGTTGATTGGATACTGTCCTAATATGTTCCGGATTAAAGAACACGGGGTCAGTGTTGGTGTGATGAGAGGGGTGCGATGTAAAGATGCTTTCTACGCGAGGGCGATTGAGGAGCAAGCTAACATCTTGGAGTGTCCAAGGATGACGGTGCCCGGGCATCATGAAGGGTTTCGCTGTGAGACGGAAGAGTTTCTCCCCTCACTCTTGGAGATGCTTGATATATTAGATAAGAGAAAGTAGTTAGCCTCACTAGCGAATCGGTGGCTGCTTAGTTGACGAGAAATATGTCACAACATGACATAGCTACAGACATTTATATCTAATAATGGGCTTATCGCACGGTCTGTATCGGGACAGCTCTCTCAAGTGGTTGTAGAGTCGCATCTACCAACTCATCTGCTGGACCTAGATACTTGGGCGCTTCTGGTTTTCCGTAACCCAAGATATCCACCTTCGTTACTGGTTGTGGACATACTGAATCGCAATCGTTTCCTCGATATAGGACATTACAATTCGGGAATAGAAATGTGGCTAAGCTGCTGCATGAAGCAGTGTAACTCGAATACCAGGCACCAACGGCTCGGTGCTGACAGGACTTTGACTTGTCTCCACTGATTTAAGCTCTCAGCCCTAAGTCCAACTGCACTTCAGATCAACCCCGGTTTTTGTGATAAGGTTGAAAGGTTAAAAGAAGCTTCAGCCTTCGGGGCACAAATGTAAAGAATACCAATAAACATATACGGGCAATATTTTATCCTTCCGGTTGCCTCACATCTCACTTTTTGCAGAAAAGCTAGATCCGTGCCAAATCGACTACAAAAGCTGCCCACTGCTCTTCATTAAGATTAATTCAGCCAAACGTACCAACCCTGGTTTCACTCTGCCAAAGATTCCATCTTACCACTAGATCTTGACGTCTCTAAATCTGTTCTACTTAGGGCTCCCAAAGCATGTCCCTCCCTCTCGCCGCCCGCACCCTCGGCACCATGGCCCCACGATCCTTTGTCAGTCTTCCGTGCGAACTGCGGCACATGATCTACAAATATTACTTCACCACTGAGCAAGGCTACCATTTCAATGCGGCCTCACGCAAGCTCACTACCGCCCACGGCGAGCCGATTGACCTTGGTCTTATATATACATGCCGCCTCATTGCTGAGGAGACCAAAGCAATGCCTTTCTTGTACAATGACATCTCCTTCAAGACATTCTATCAAGAGGACCTTAGCTTGTGGCTATGCCGTTTCGAGGGGCTAGTCACTGGCAAATTCCAACAACAAATGCAACTCATCATTGATTTATACCCGTTTATCACACGAGAAATGCACCTCCTCGTTGAAGAGAGATTCCCGTGGTTTACTACCCATCTCTCCAACGCACTAGCCTACCGCAGAAATCTTTCCAACAGACTATCGTACGGAAGAAACCCAAGACTGAGATTGCGAGATGGGTGGTTAGATATACATCATGGCTGGCTTAAGATGGACGGCACCCCCCCAGATGACGACATCTACAGGGATATCTGTTCCAACGACCGAGCACATTCTGCACATCGGGCGGCAATTGAGTTTACTCTGCGACTGCTTTGCGAAGTTTCGGATGCACAGTTTGTAGCCAGTGTCAATGAGCTTCTTGTCGATTGGGAGTATAGCGGTGGTGCGCGGCTGTCAAATTTCCTTGACCAATGCTACAAGCCTTGGCATTTTCCTTCATCATTATCCGACCTTGATGACATGGGACGTAGGCTCAGAGATGGCCAGGTATGGGCTCGGATAAATTTGTGGGAGACCAGCATCCGTCATGAAAAGCAGTATCGTCTGCTCCATCGTTTCTCTGCTGTTTCAGCTGCCATAGGTTTCCTCGATGCTCTGTCTCTTAATAAGAGATCGTTTCTTCGAAACATCAACATCCACGAGGATCGCGTGTCCTCAGGCTATCCAGATGGGCATGCTATAGGTCTTATTCCAATCTGCCAAGAGAACAAGCGATTGCGGATCAGACATAAATTGAGCATGGTGAGAAACCTTTTCGACCGCGCTTCCTTGTCTCAAGGTTTAGCCTTTAGTATCACTCAAGGCCAGGGGGGAGGGGACCATTGGAGTAACGAGGGCTCTCTCGCTGCCGCAGCTGATGGACTGTACCCCATCGTTGCGAACTGCCTGGCCGAAGCCATGTTTCTCCCAGATGCTGGCATGCCGGATGGCTCATACACCCTGCTACTGGACGCAGAAGATGCCACAGATATGTGCTCTGCAATCTTTCAACAAGATGTACTCGACAAAGAGGCTACGCGGATGGTACTTGCCCGTGCTCTAAAAGAAGATCCTAACGGCGATTGGGTGAACGAGTGCTCGCTCGAAATAAAGAAATCTCTCAAAGCGCATGCCGGCGCCCTGGAACACCTCGTCAATAAGACATCGTTCTTGGAGACGAATTTCTATCCTGGACATCTAACAAACGTGGACGCACTGATGCCGCACTACAAGGCGATTGGGATGGAGCACTGTGCTTTTGACCTTGAGTGGTGGAGCGAGTATGACTACGACTTTACGTTGTTCAGCCATGTCCCCGTGTACGGTCCGCTGCTATCGGAGAACTTTGAGTTTCGGAAAATTCCTGGGTACCCGCCTGAAGAATATGCAATGTTTTCTAAACAACTAAGAGATTTCTTAGTATTTGGCTAACCTTATTAGTAGAGGATGGAAAGATTGGCCAGAATGTATACACTATATCTATGTAAATGTTGGATTTATAAATCACATTATAGGTTCTACCCTCAAGGATAAGACGTGTAGTTAGACAGCCCCGACTGCTGAGAGTCAATGAAGTGACAATCAGAACAAGACAACTATGTATTACTCCTTCTCTTATAGTCTATGTGTTACTTCAACCTCCTCAGTTTCCTCGAATTCTATGTATGGCATGCGCTTTGTTAACAGTGGGCTAGTCTTGCTGATCCTCTTCCAATTATGTGCATCAAGACAGGCTCGTCTCGACGCCAGTACTGCTGGACGTGTCCTGGCAATGACCGCTCGTTCATACTCATCCAGCACGATTCTCAGATCGCCATCACCGCTGAGAGTAGGAACAACTCGTTCCACAAAATCTTTAACATCGAAGATGACATGATTTGCGCCCTCACCCCGGTCTTTGTTGTTAGCTATAGGTATATAAAGCGTGGAGGATGTGTCTTACACATTGCCATTGCGTGAAGAGCATCTCCCATGAGTACAGCTCGGCCTACTGTGTGAAAGTCTTTCGGAGGGGTCAAGTCTTGTATCTTGAGTCCTTTCATCTCGCTCTCCAGTGAGACTGCGGATGAAAGCGGATGAAAGCACTCCGCCCAGGTGGAAGTCAACTCTTGGATCAACTTGTACTTCTCTTCTGGAGTATCCGGGATTTCGATGGGCGAAGGCCTGTTCAGAAAACCTTCGCGATATGGCCACGAGATACAAAGTTGCCCGATGTACTGGCGGTCGGTATCGGTGTGATTGCCAGGCGCGTCGAGAACTAGTAGCCATGAGCAACACTCGCAGAGAGAGCAAGATTGAGTAGCTTACCACTAAAGTATACGAATGTGTCATTCCTCGAGTTTGTGCTGTGAAAGAAGTAGGGATCAAGGTCGCGGATTGGCTTGATCTGTGAAGGTGATAGCTCCATCTTGATGCCTAGCATTCGTACAGGAATATCCTTGAGCTTCCACTCAGGGAACAGTGAGCGACGCACTCGTGAGTGGCTCCCATCACATGCGACGAGTAAGCTCCCAGTTACTGAGCTACCATCCTCGAACGAAGCAGTGACAGAGTCGTTTGTCGATACGACTCCGGCAAGACCTTTACCCCACTGGTACCCAGAAGTGTCAGCACAAGGAAACCAGACCCAGCACTGGACCGTACCTCAATGTCGATGTCAGTGGCTAGCAGAGCTCTAAGACCCTGTCTAGTGACTCGGACACGTTCCGCTTCCGGAGCCTTAGGTACAGATGCCTTGAGCTCTCCTGTACTCAAGTCAAAGAACGGAAAACTCGACGACAGACCCTGGGTAACAGCTTCTCGGTCAACATAAGCTTCTGGCAAGCGATCGAACAAATGTTTGGGCAAGAGATCTTTTAAGGCAGGCAGCGTCCAGAGAAGAGTGAGACCCCATCCCACACCGCGTGTTTCAAGATCCGTGTCACGTTCAAATACACGAAAGGGAATGCCATGTCGTGATAGACTCTGTGCAAGAAGTAGGCCACTTATACCAGCGCCTATGATGAGGACAGGTTGATCTTCAGTAGGAATCATCTTGGTGGTGACTGGTGATGAAGTATGGTTGTTGGGAGAAATGGCCAAGGGCTTATTTATTAATTCTCTCATTTGCATGTCATGTCAGATCGCTTATTCTCACATTAGATGTAAGGCAATTGCCGTGCCTGACGCGATGACTAACTCGGCTTAAGAGCGGGGTCGTGAGCTGAAGGCTCCGCAAAGGCTCTGCTAACGTTGCAGTCGGTAGTTGTGTCTTGACCTGAAACGTACACTACAGCAAATAGAAAGAGGACTTTGCTGATCTCCAAACTTTATTGCTCTGATCAGTCGAGAATCTGATTTCTCCTCATTTCTCACGTCTTGAGGGCGGCTTCTGGGGTCGAGTAACTCTGCCGAGAGGGCCTGTCATTTCGGAAAGTTTACTAGCCTCTAGGTCGGCCGATGTTATACCACGCGCTTTCGAGTCGTACTCATGCTGATGCATGTTCATAATCGGAAACTTAGATGCCATGCTGATACCTGCAGCTAAGGCCACCTCTCCACAGACGTCACTGGGCATATTTGAAGGAGGATGTCTGCGTACTGGTGGTGCCTTGCCAGAAGCTGTATTATACAGAATGACAAATTCAAGCTTTGTTTTTATTAAGTATCGAGGAAGGATATTGAGGGCAACATAGATCATTTCAGCAATAGTCCTTCTTTTCTCTTTAGCATACGGAAACAGCCGTGTTTTGGAAGCGATCACTACCCGAGTTTTAGATGAGACCACAAAGTACACGTTTCTACGTGAGTCCTTGAGTGCGTAAGTACTATGTAAGATATATTCGCTGCTCTTTATTTGCTCACTCTATTAGTACATCATTCACTTTTCTCTGCTCAGCGAGTGCAAATCTGCACATGGTCCTGTGATATGGGCTTCTCAGTCACAATCAAGCCCTTCTCAGATTAGATCTATCACATTACGAGTCCCAGTCAGGAAACCCCATCGTAACCTAACTCAAAATAGCGAGATCAATTCATCACGCCCGTACAACGGACTCAAAAATCAAGCCACTTCGGCAATCCACCATTCGGGTCGCAGACAACTTTATCCCGATCAGACAAACAATGGAAGCCATGCCAGCTCATCTCAAGATTAAACCTCGACTTTTCTGCAAGTTGTGCGTAGCGTGCTGAAATGGCCAGTCAAATGTTCTCTAGAAAGCCTGTTTGTTGGTTGACGACACTAGTGCGGGCTTCATGTAACACAATCAAATGATAGCGCCGTGTTGGTTGGAATGTTTGTCTGCGGCAGCTGACTTGGCGCATGGTTTACTGTCCTTTTGAGCAGGAACTCTGTGGTCATGAGGGGAAATGGTTAGTTGTCATTGATAGACTTCTTGATATGATGCCCTTACTTAGCTCAATAATGTTACTACTTGGAAGGCGGTAAGGAGACTGGTATTCTATATATGATGCTGTTCTCTTTGGAGTGAGCACTGTTGGAGGCTTATCGTCGCTTGTTCTTTTCCTTCCTCACTACAACTTCTCGCGTCTACCCTTAAGTGTTCTGCGATTATGGAATCTTCCTTGTGGATTATCTACACGAGTGTCATAGCCCTCGTGTATATCTGCGTCACCAAATTTATTGCCAAAACATCGCGTAAAGCACATCTACCTCCTGGGCCCCGAGGCTTTCCTCTTGTCGGCAACGTACTGGATCTCCCACGAACTGGACAATTCGAGGCCCATCACTGGGCCAAACACAAAACCCTATACGGTATGATCAGCCAATCTCATTGTTTCCTCAGATATTGACGAGGTGCGCGCCAGGAAACATCAGTTCCGTTACTGTCTTCGGCCAAACCCTTGTCATAATCAACGATGCGAAGTTGGCTCAGACCATACTCAACGATCGGTCAGCCAAACATTCTAGCAGATCAAAGATGACTTTCGCCGGTGAAATGTGCGCGCATACTTCCTTTCTCACCCAAATTTGCTTGCTTACAAATTTCAGGGTTGGCTGGGACAAGACCTTGAGCTTCCTGCCTAATAACGACCAACTTCGCAATCACCGCAAAAAGGCTCATCTTTGCCTCAAGTCCGAAGCTAGCGTCAAGGCAAACGATGCTATACAGGAGATTGAAGTTGGGCATTTTCTCCTGCATTTACTGAGGGATCCGGATCATTTGGTCGAGCATATTCAGAAGTATATCTTGGATGAAGGACATATGGTGACAGTGCTGACATCTCCTGTAGACAAGCTGGCTCTGTGATCGTGAGGGTTGTGTATTGATACATCGCAGAGCAATTCAATCCCGATCCTCTACTAAGTACTGTACGAAAGGTCGTCGATGAGTTTGGTATCGCGGCCAAACCTGGGGCCTTTATGGTTGACCTCATCCCGATTCGTAAGGTCACAAAAGTCCAATACGTAATTACTTTCTAACATGTTCATTCAGTGAAGTATATCCCCGACTGGTTCCCTGGAGCTAGTTTCAAAACCACAGCGAAGCAGTGGAGGTTTAATCTCGAGAGCTCAGTTGAGGACCCTGCAGCTTTCGTGGAGCATCAAATGGCTAACGGCAGGGATAACACATCGTTCTTGTCCCAGCTAATGCAGAAGAAAGGCTCGACGGATGATGAAGCTTCTGAGAATAAATGGTTAGCGGCATCTCTCTATGCAGCTGGTGCTGATACCGTATGTTGAGTCTCAAGAATACGGTGAGACCCAGCTAATCAATTTCAAGACCGTGTCCGCAATCACGACTTTTTTCCTTGCCATGACCCTTTTCCCCGAGGCCCAGAATAAAGCCCAGCATGAGATTGACGAGGTCATCGGAACTTGTCGCTTACCCACGCTATCGGATCGGCAAAACTTGCCATACGTCAATGCGCTCGTGAAGGAAGTTCTCCGATGGCATCCCGTCGGACCAATGTGTCTTCCCCATACAACCTCTCAAGACGATGTCATCGACGGCCTTCTCATCCCAAAGGGCGCAATGATCCTTCCAAATATCTGGTAAGCTCATCATCACTCCCTATATCCAGAAGATAACTGACGCCGCTACGAGGCAAATCTGTCATGATCCGGCAAACTATCATGATCCAATGGCTTTTAAACCAGAGCGCTTTCTTGGTCCGGAGGCTGAGACAGACCCAGGTCGTTTTGTCTTTGGCTTTGGTCGGAGAATTTGCCCGGCGCAGGCCATGTCTGACAAGACACTGTTTCTCAACATGGCGCAGACTCTTGCTGTGTTTGACGTTAGAGTGAAAGAGGGAGGTGAGAGGCCCAAGGCTGAGTTTACATCTGGAGTTGTCAGCCATCCGAAGCCCTTCGAAGCTACGATCACGCCCCGGTCTTCTGAGCATCGTAAGTTGATCGAGTCGATTGAGCGGATGCATCCATGGCAGCAGAGCGATGCAGACACTCTGGCAAGTCTGTAGCAAATCTTCACCGATCACGAGAGAGCAATCGAAGAAGAAAGTCATACGCATAATATTAAAATATGTAGTCTAAGTTCTGGTCATGAATAGTGGTCATAACATCACCCCTGGTGATCAAATCGCCAACGCCTGCTATTCTCCTTAACAAACCACCTCGTAACAAACGCCCCCTCCTCCGCCCACTCCGCAACATCCCTCCCAAACCTCCCCTCCACACTCTTGACAAACTCGGTGAAATCCAACGCCTGCACTGAATCATGCTCATGCGGATCCTTCTCCAGATCCGATAATCTCCAATCCACGTTCTCTATCACCGGCACCACGAGGTGTCTGTCCGGGAACCTCGCGTCGCGAACCGTCAGCATCGCGCGTCCGGGGTTCGTCACGGTGAATTGCCACTGGCCAGTGCTGTTGTCGCTGGTTTGCGTGCGTAATGGTCGGAGGAGCGATTGGCCTTCGTAGTTGGCGATGAGGGATGATGCTGCGGCGTGGCTGCTGGGGCTGAGAGAATTGGTTTCGAGAAGGATGTCGAGAATGGTGGGGAGGACTTGTGTCGAGTGGACTGCGTCGTCTACGTTGAAGGGGGGTAATTGAGGATGCGATAAAATCAAGGGGACGTGATCGACGCCGATGTTGGGGTTGTAATACGGTGAAGCGTAGTCGTTTTCTGGAAGTGAAGTACCGTGATCGCCCTGGAAAATAACCAATGTCTCGTTCGCAATGCCCTGCTTGTCTAGGACGTCGAGGACTTTACGGATCCAGCGATCGTCGTAGCCTATCGTGTTGACGTAGCGGGACATCATGTCTAGACCCTTTGCCAGAGGCGTGTACTTCTCCGTCTTGGGCATGTGGAATCGATGATGGCTCGTGCTCGTCAAATGAGTCAAAAACACACGACTCTTGGCCTTGGCCGCGTCTTCAAAAATGTCGGTGATGTAATCCTCCAATGGATCCTCCTCGAATGCAAACTCGTTGATGTTCGGTAGCGTGACGGGTCCATGCTTTGCACCATCGCTTCGCAGATACTCCCTCCCAATTATGTTCTTCATCGGAAATCCCATCGCAGACATGAGATTGTACTGATTGTCGTAATCGAGCGTCGCAGCTTGGAAGTAGTAAGAGTTCCACTTGTCCTCCTTGTTCATGTTGTCGTTCCACTTCAATTTCGTGCCTGAGTGTCCATGGCGCTTGGACTTGGTGTTTTCGCTCAGTGCCTCCGCTTGGTTCATGGCCTCGAAAATATGCGGTAGGCAGGGTTGATAAATGTGGTGACTGTGCTCGAGGTTGAAGTCGCCGACCAGAGGAGCGATACCGCAGACTGTGCCGGTCATGCTCTTGAGTGTATAAGTCCCAGCTGTATGCGCATTCGTAAAGTGAATTCCACCCCGTTTCAGCTCTTCCGCATGCTCAAATCCATCGTCGTAATCTCCAGTGATAAAATTCGCTGTCGGTGTCAGACTGGCCAGCTTGTCTTGCACTTCTTGCGGAAGCTTCTTGTCGGGAAATGTGTCGGCGAATCGATTCCAGATCAATCCGTCCTTCTTGATGGGAAAAACGTCATTTCTCGTGCTCTCCAGAAAGAACATCACCACGTGACGAATGTTGATATCCTTTAACTTGCCGCGAAGGGATTCTCGGAGAGGTTCATCCAGGTTCGAAATCTTCAATGGGTCGGATTCAGAATTGTAGTGAGGCTTCTCGTCGTACCAGTCCTCAAAGCCTCTTGGTAATGCATTCTTCGGGAGCCAGCTCAAAGACGGAGGCTGAGCAAGAGCAGTGCGCTCGTCCCAGCTTCGTTGCATGCCTTGAGCGTAAACAGAGGGAAGGTCATCGAGGAAGGGCGATGTCGAAGCGAAATCGACAAAGGGTAAAAGGCCGCTGGTCCACGAGAGGAAGATTAGAGACGGATCCTTGGGTCGTAGAAATGTGAGTGTGAAGAGCGCTGTGAGAAGGATGCTGACAATGGGATAAGGTAAAATGCGTAGAAATCGGGTGCATCTGGATCCTCGGGCTGGTGAATCGCCTTTGAGCGCTCGGGCCGAATGTCGCGGTGTCTTCGATGACGATCTTGCCCTTTCCTTGTACTCATCCTCAGAGTACTCATCATGACTCGAACCGCTCTCGCTATCAATCCACTGCGCGTTATCCCTCTGCGACAACTGATCGTAAGCATTCCTCCTCCCAAAACAACAGCAACAAAGTTTCCGCGCAAGAAGGTTGATCGGCCAATTAACAATATCACCTCCCCACCCAAAAAGCGCATAGCACGCCGTTTGAAGAACGCCACTGAAACAAGCACAAAGACATAAAACGCCCATGAATGCAGTAAGCCCCGAGAAGATAATCGCCCGCGCCGACGGGTCAGCTATGAAGCCAATGTTGCGCCAGTGGATCTCAGATCCAGCGACGATGTAGAAAGAGACGGAAACAATGCAGAGGGAGACATTATAAAATATTAACAAGAATGCAAGCGCTGTGATGAGTGTTCGTAGCTTGCCGGGAAAGCTAGGGACCCAGTGGCTGAGAAGAAGGCGGATGAGGAGGAGGAGAAGAATGTCTTGGGTGAAGAAGGAGAAGAAGAAGAGGAGCATGCGCTTGGGGGCGACGCTGGATCGGTGGTTGTGGAGATGGACGCCCTTTGCGGCGCATACAGCTAGTGTCGTGAGAGCGAATGCGAACCGTCTGTTGGCGAGCTTGGAGTAGATGAGCGAACCTATCTTCTGAAACCAGATCATCTTGACCTTGTTGATCCAGGAAAGGAAGAGAAGAAGAAGAGAAGGCGGAGGGAGGTTCTTGTTGAGAGGAGCTCGTGGAAGCTAAGGTAGGTACTACCACGCAGTCGGCCCTAACACTGTTACACCCAGTTTTGTTTGTAGCTTCTATTCACAGGACATGACCGGTCTCCTTTGGGTCAAAACTGTCAGGCAGGGGAATACGACGGACGGCGAACACAAGAGAAAACCTGGGCGTCTCCCCGATAAATAACGCTCCCCAGCCCGTGCCGCAAAAAGCGCCCCCCGTTTCTCTCCCCCCAAGGGTCTAACGTGTAGCGGACATGCGCCTCGACGATCCAGACCCAACGACAGGGCCTTCCTGTTTCGTGTGAAAGCTGCTTCGCCCCCCCTATCCTATGTTAAAGTTGGCACTTGGTAGCGGCGTAGCGGGTTCGTGTGTGCTGCGCTGCGCCCTTGAGTCTGTTGGGTAAGGATCCATTTTCGTTTACCGTATATCGACCCAGTGGGTGGAGTCGCAATCTCGAGGATGATGCCTCGTTACGGATTAGCCAATTGCAACCCCGACACTCACAGTGAAGATCTAGCCAAGACTGGTTAAAGTGGGCGAGATGATGGAGTCTGGACTGTACAAGCCCCTGAATTTTGGTGGAGAATTAAGGGTCCAGTCAAGCCAGTGCCTCTGCTGGATTTTGACTCAGGTTAAGCGTCTTGTCGAAAAGCTTAATTGACTTGACGTTTTACGCGTTCAATGTGAGGCTTTGACGTTGCATTTTCATGCGATTGTGATTGAGTTTGCTCGGTAGATGCCGATTGGGATCAATAGAATTTTCGGCATGTGTAGGCGTTGGGAGCGTTTCTGGGCATCGAGATTGTTGAGGCTTGCTCTCTAATGAATTATGGACCAAGGTGGTGATCAACCCCAGCAGTGAAGCGGAATTGCAGTGACATGTTTTATTGCCGTCGCTCATCTCCCCGCAATTATGCCATGGCCACTGTTTTTTTTTCGCTCACCGAGCAAATCACAGAATTATCGCGTGCGATTCTGCCTAATTAAATCATCGCTTGAACTCGCGACGGCGCTTCCCCTCATCAACGCCGAGGAAACTCAATTCTCACCCGTTCGATACCTCGGGTGAAACATCAATTGGGGCTGTGTGCAGGCCACTTTACCTACCCTGGAACGCCGGCAAATCGAAACCACTTCGCTTGGAAATTCGGCAACTGACGCATTTGGTTACCGAATACAGGTCACACTTCAAGCTTCCTAATTCGATGCTCGTATCGCGTGACTTCTTTTTCTCTGGTGCGCATGAGAATGACTCGCAAGCTTATGAGGCTTATTTGGCTCGTGTGGCCATTTGGGTTTACGCCAAGATTTCGTGGGTGGCCCCGGTAGGGCTGATCTCCTCGGTAGTAACATAGATTAGATAACGATAAGGTCTTATCTTGCAGTTATCTACTTGATGAAGTATGAGACAAGCCGCATGAAGTCGTCAGCATGAAACGGGACGACGATAAATGTGAATTGAGATCTTCCAATAAATCAACTGCCGTGTCACACTGCCGCCGAAAGACCGGCATTTAGGTTAGACTAATTTTTAACCATCAATTTTGCTTTAGGTGCGCTGGCGAGACCATGTTCCATGCTCATCGAATCACCACTGGCCCTTCCGAGATACGCGCAATGCTTTCCCGCGGATCAGCACCCCATCGGGCCATTTCAATGGTCTACACTTCATCGCCTCCTCAACTACTTGGTCTTAACACGCAAAACCTGATCCCAAAGCTGTCGTAATCTGATCATCGCTGCGGTTTTACTGGTCCAGCATGTCAAAGATGGCCTTGACTTCTGGGACCTTCGCCTCAAGCTCCTCCCTCGTCTCCTCCCAAACGCGCGCCTGAGCAGCACGGCCACTCTTCCTCACCATGAAAGGAGGATAGCTAAATCTCAATCAGTACTGAACCGCGTCATATCGTGCAGATCACTTACTCAGCAGTGTCAAAGTCCTGCATAATCTTGCCATGCGCATCCTCCGGCGCCGAAACACCATTCACCAAAGCCGTCGCACAGATCTGCGGATCTCTCGCTCCAAAGTTCATGATCAGTCGTGGGATGAGCTTCGCCTGGTTGGGATTCGTAAGAGGTGTCCATGCAGAACCCGGATCAGCGCTGTTGATGGTGACTTTGCGGGGAAGTTTCTCTGTTGCTTGGATGGCAGAGACTCGTGCGGCGAGTTCCCGGGCCCAGTAGAGGAGAAGACCTTTGGAGCGGCCGTATTGATGAGCTTGTTCCATGCCTTCCTTGTTGTTGCTGAGCTTCTTGAGGTAAGAGCCCTTCTTGGGTACGCCCATTGTGAAGGAGGAGGGATAGATGCCAAAGGTCGTGACGAAGGTGAGGACGGGAGGAGAGGGGTTGGATGGGGAGGACTTGAGGAGGGGGAGGAAGAGAAGAGAGAGGAGTGCACCCGAGAGGAAGTTGACTTGGATGGCTGTCGACAGGTTAGTATCGTGCCAAGCTTGAGATGATGATCATTGGACTCACAGGTTTCCCAGCCCTCAGGCGATTCACGACGATTGAACGCCAGAATACCCGCAGTCATCAAAACATGATCCAGATTCTCCAGATCCTTCGCCTTGGCCCCAAGTTCCTGACATCCCTTGAACGTCATCAAATCAGCCTGCCAGACCAGAATCTTCGGCACCGCTTTACCCGCCTCGCCCAACTCCTTCTCAATCTCCTCCTTCACACCACTGCAATCCCTCACATCAACGAGCACAAGCGTCTCAACATCTCTCTGCGCAAAAATCTTAGCCGCCCGCGATCCAAACGCTCCATTCGCACCGGTGATGAGCGCAGTGCGTCCCTTGTACGACTTTGTAGTCACGGTAGGTCTTCCATGGCGCTGCTTGTACAGACTCTGCCAGGGGAAGTACTCCTTCAGAAAGAGGGGCACACCGTAGGTGAGGACCGCAACGACAAGTGCCGTAACAACCGCGAAAACGCCCAGATTGGCCATTTTGATGATTGTGCTTAGGGGAGTTGTTGTGTCGCGTGTGCAGGAACGGTGTCGATAAATGGTCTGAGGGAACGTACGGTTTGGTGGGGTAAGGAGCTGAGCGGAGCGGAACAAGGTTTTGCCTGTGTTCACCGACTCTTGCGCGGCTGAGACATTTGCGCTTTTGGAGATGGAGAGATGAGCTGATGAGATTGATAAGATTGGCTGATCTTTTGGAAGGAATTCGTATTCGTGATGTTTAGGTAATTGAACGGTTACTCTCGCTTGGTGATGGAGCCGGTGGAGTTGCGACGTCATGAGGCTCTGACGCGTTGTGGACGCGTAGAAGCGCGTTTTTAATGATGGGATGAAGAGGGCGGGACTGAGCCGCGATTGCAAGATCTCTTCCCTGCAGATATGACGTGGTTACGCATTCAAGATTTACTAGAATTCTTTTATTCAATTGAGTCAAATTGGCGACGCGTCCAGTCTCGCCTTCATCACTCATTTCCCAATAACCAAGCTAGATAACCTGCATGTGTATAACATTAATTACCATTTCTACCCTTGAGCATCACTCCATACAAACTACCAAGTGATCTTTCTTCTCTCTTCACTCCCGATTAATACTCAATCAATAGTCTTGTTGTCTCACCTCGTCGTCAAACCCTGCAACATTTCCTTATCAGTTCCCGTGTGGGGGCACGCCGCTCGATTTCTGCATCTCCGGAGCTGACAGACCCTCAACCAATAACACAACCCCATTCTCTTCATCAAGATAAAACCCCTGGTCTCAAACAGGAACAACCGTTAGCTGAAGCAAGCCACCAACACATTTATCTTCAATAACTGTTCTTTTTAAAGGGGCTAATGACTCGAGTTTCTCGAGATTCCTATTTGGGGGACGTCTGGTACTTGACCTGCCTGCCAGCTTTTGTCTTGACAGGTGATAAGAGATACTGAGTAAGCATGGCAGGATGGGTGTTCATTGGCACGTTGCGTTTAGCACGTCTTTTGACTTGTCGTTATGTCTGTGCATTGTGCCATGTCCGGGGATATCTGGACTTAACAGCTGAGTTGGGATGATAACGGAAATGGTACCCGCTGTAACAATGACCCTTAAGATCAGCGTTTCACGCTCCTGTAATTGCAAACTTACTCTGCGCCCATCCTGTCAAGCCAAAAGTCTATCGCTTTCCCAGTCGTGGCGCCTCGCTAAGCGTCTGATCATTAACAATGGAGTCGCCAATGCACATCTATCGTCGCGAGGCCCTAGCCGCTCCGGCTAATCGATCAGAGATGGTCCTGCAAAGCATCGTTATCCTGGTCGTGTCAATTCTTTCCATTCTTGGGGCTGGCTGGATTATCGTTAGCTTCTTCGTAATATCCCACGTCCTTTCTTCGGCAGACAAATAGCTTACAGCTTCGCAGGTCTTCAAAAGTCTCCGATCATTCCGCCATCAACTCATTCTGTTCGTACCTCTACCGATTCCGCTTCAATTTGATATGTACTGATAAGACTCAGTGGGCTTGCAGTTAGTGACTTTCTCATGGCACTCAACTTTCTCTCGTCGACTGCCATGAACGTCAACGGCAACGAGATCGGTGCTCCGGAACACCAGACATTCTGCAGTTTTAACGGTTTCATGACCCAAGTCTTCGTCATACAGACTGATTACTGGGTGTTAACTATTGCAATGTGCACCTACGTCATTTTAGCAGGTTACAAATCCTTATCGTCGTGGGTCCAAGATCAACGCATCTTCCTCTCATGTCTACCTTGGGCACTCAGTTTGCTATGGGCTGGTCTTGGACTGAAACTGGCGGGTTATGGTGACATTGGAGCTTGTATGTCTTAGAATACTAAACTGGGGGTTTTATTAACTTCATTTAGGGTGCTGGTTCACTTCTGATGAAGTCCGCCTCCTCGCCAACTTCGTTCCCAGATGGGTCATCATCATCACCATCCTCGCCATGTATGCTCGTCTATACTTTATTCTCCGGAAATCGCACAAGAGCTTCATCTCGCTTGGAAACTCAAACTCGACATCGGAACCGTCTAGAGAACGTACTATTACGCGGTCGAATCATGATGTCTGGCGTTATCACGAGTCAGATGCCGCTGGTCGTCGAAGACTGCAAAGGGTTTGTTGCTTCCACTGCTGACAGCGCACAACAGCGTGCTGACTAAGAGGTAGATTGCACGATTGATGATCATGTATCCCCTTGTGTATATGATGGTCTGGACACTGCCTACAGCCATTCGGGTATATCAGACCATCAAACATACTCCAGCTCCATTTGCATTGCAGACGATTGACAAAGTCAGTAGCCCCACCATTATTCCTAGGTTAAGCTAACTTGAGCAGGCCTGCATCGTGTCACAAGGTCTCGTCGACGCGATAATTTACGGTGTCAACGAATCTTCTCTAAGTCGATGGCGCGAGCTCATATTCTCGTCCAGCGATAAGGACGTTACAGAGACAGTATCAGCCAGAAACACCGATCCAAGAGTATCGACGCGGGTACACTCAAATGCAGCTGTCACCTCTTCTGCGTCTAGTAGCAAAGTCATAATCACAACTTCGATTGAGCAGGAGACAAGCAGTATCGATAAAGATGACGGACTGGAGCTTACAGAAATGAGGCCGGTTTTTAGACCAAACTCAGGCTCACGGTAGAGATGGTGCTTGTGGAAAGATAGATACTTGGTGGCTTAGATATGCATCATAGATTAATGGCACGCGCGATGACCTGTTCTGCCAATTTGACTTATCTTGACGTAGGAGCCCGATCACTTTGGTACATACCTCTGGAAACCAGCCAGTTCGCTTCTGTGATCGCCTTTTGTTTTCGCACCAATACCTCCACCTCTACCCAATTTCGAGATTAAGCACCTCTATCGTTATATAATTCGACATCCAGGTCCATCTCACGAAATAGAGATAAAAATCCAAACAAGGAAAGCAGTATTTTATTCTCTAGAATAGGTGATAGGCTTACGTTGCCAGATACTCGCTTACTTGCGGATCTAGCCTATCATAACTAGTACATGACCCGTCTAACACGAATTCCAGATACACTGAGGGCATTTGCTGTAACAATATCCACCGCAACCAGACTGTCCGTTAGGGCATGTGCAGCAGGTGCCACGTAACTCAAGACCCCTCACAATGAGCTCATCAGCCTCGGCATTCCTCTTCTCCGACGGGCCAGCCAGAACGACTGTAGCGGACATCATAGTGTACGTGATCGCGGTGATGAATCTCATGATGACTCCTTCGGGTTAGCAAGTGGAAATGAATGCAATTCTTATGATATCTTACCTCGTCAAGAGATTGGAGTTGAGAATAAAACAGATGCCGACTTGATGGTATGACGATATAGTTGAAGAGATGAAAGTAAGCAATGGAAATTACCAATGGACGTGGTCAATGGGGGAGAGAAGGTGATCTTATATACCTTGATATCACGCAGTATATACCAGCTGGACTTACAACTACCGATTCGCTGCTTGATGATATGGTCCTATCCCCACATTTCGGCCCTCGGCCGCGTCATGTTATACGAACTGGAACTCGAATGAAGTGCTTTGAACCATAAACCAGACCCTCTTCATCCAAACTTACCTCCTAGCCTGCGATGATCGACGTTCCGAGTTCCGAAAGTCCTGCAGCTTATATCTAAGCACAGCGGTTAGCAAACATGCAGCTACGAAACTTGAGAATCGGTGAGTGATTAATGGTTGAACTCTCGAGGTCTCAATATTTCTCTTCATTGGATGTAATCCGAAACCTCGTATTTCGTCTGTCTGAGCCGCTGTGGAGATCGGCTACGACGGCCCGTGCCGGTATCCGAAACCACTCTGAGCCTGAAGAAACCTGTTTGTATAATACCGTGGTCGACCTTGGTTAAATGGCTGCGTACGCGCCAGCAGCTTGCAAATCTAAGTTGTTGCGATGGTCCAGAATCTCGCTCGACTCAACATTCGTTGATACACTCGCCAAGGCTCCTTAAGGACATCGTCGCCGTTGACTATTTCCTCGAAGCGGTTTATCACGATGACGATCTTCTGAATCATGAAACAGAACGTGTCATGGCGAGCCATATTCGGCAGGCTACTCGACCAATATTACACCCTGTCATCGCAGGCTGAGTTACTTAGTGTGCCTATACTGAGAGCCTCCCTGAGCCGTAAGGGGGCCACGAGTTGTCGCATCCAACTGATGAAGTCGGGATGGAGACATTCTTGCTTCCGCCTTGGCTGTCGTGACCGCAATAAAGAATTTATAGCTGTGCGAGTGCTTTGAGTATGGTCGCCAGCCGGGTTGCGGCTATACGTTTAGCTGAATGATGTAAGGTAAAACACCACATTGGGTCATATCTTTGCTTATCACGATCTATTAGAAATGTCAGTATAAATTATAAGTACAAGGATAGAACTATTGTTAGACATAGGGCAGACTGAATCACCAAGCGCTAGTTTGTTCTAACCCGGCGGCGAGGTGGATTTCAGCCAAGACTCTATGTTAGGGAGAAGTTTAGCTCGACCTTAGAGCTTACTCTTGGGACAGCGGTGGAATTCGGCAATATCTGCTTGGGGATCATTTCTTCAGGGGATAACCGAGGTTGTCCGGCAAAAGGCTGCATGTACATTTTCCTCATTCGAGGACGCTCTTTTGATAGCAAGGAGCTCATGCTGCTTAGTCCAGCTGTGAACTCCGTGAGATGAACATCTCGCAGCCTCTCGAGAATATAAGCAAGCTTCGGACATCCATAGCTGGCTCATCACAGTTCTTCAGCAAGATGGACTCATGCACCCTCAGAAGTTAAGAGGCAGTAATGAACTAGTCACCAGCGATTAAAGTAAGCAAGCTTCTTACATTCTAGTGGGGTTAGTGGCCCTGGAACTGCGTATTTCAATACTGAACGCTCAACGGTGATTGTCCGATAGCTCTGAGCTAGCGCCGGATACACACCGATCCTGTCGGACACCCTCCACATCTAAACTAAAGCTAAAAAACCATCCTCACTCCAGCAAAAGGCCATAGACATACGATTATCGACTATACAAGCAATTAAAATGCCAGTACCCATTTTACCGCCTGCTGCATGGAATTCCCATGTGCACTGCTTCGACCCGGCGCACTACCCTTTCAAAGCAACGCGCGCTTATACCCCGCAGCCAGCGGTACCGCAAGACCTCATTCAGAACTCAAAAGCTGATAATATGATGCTTGTACAAGCGACCATTGAAGATGGGTATGAAGGCTTATTGGAACACTTGCAGCAATGCCGGGACCTGCATCCCGATAAGCATGTCCGTGGGACTATCTTTTGGGATCCTGGAAATACAGGTCTGAAGAGCCTCACTGAATTTGAGTTTGAGAAACTGCATAACGCAGGGGTTCGATCTGTGAGGATTCATGGCTCATATGGCGGTTCTGGCGATGATGTATCTTGGGTGGTACAGCAATTCCTGGACGTTGCTTCTCGTTGCCCTCTGCGTAAATATATCTGGAGTATCTCAGCCCAATTACCGCTCAAGACATGGTCTTCAATTGCAGAAACCCTCTCTTCTTATCCAGACCTTAAAGATATCCCGATAATCATCGATCACAACGCTTCTGCAACACCATCCGACATCAACAGCCCCCTCTTCACCTCCCTTCTACACTTCCTCTCTTCCCCCAACAAGTACATCAAACTCGGCGCCCTTCACCGAAGAAGCTCCCCAATCTCTCAAATTGAGCAAATAATAAAAACCATCGCAAACGCCGCGCCTGACTCAATCCTCTGGGGAAGCGACTGGCCGCACTGCAACGCTGCGATCCGAGGACTTACCCCGACGCCTCCGCTCGAAGTAGACACAGACCAGGAGCTTGGACTGTTGAGGGATTGGCTTACGGAGGAGCAATGGGAGCGTATGCTTGTTTTGAACCCCGAACGGGTATTCGGCACGCGGGGGTAGAGGCTAGTGAGTGTGGGGAGAATCTGGGGTCGGGATGGGTCCGAAGGTCTTGAGTCTGGGAAGATAAGTTGGGGAACTTTGGTGTATAAAGAGAGACATCCTCATGAAGTTCATCGACGCATTGCAATTCAATCTCTTATCAATTTTGCTTGACCATTCGCAACATGGATAGTTCTAAATCTCAAGTAGACGACGTCACCGTCCTCAAATCCACGGGTGAAGAAGTCGAAAATGTCGCTACCAAACAACTCACCCTCCTGGATACCTACCGCTCCTACACCCCAGAATTCTCCCAAGAAACAGAAGCTCAACTCGTGCGCAAGATTGATCTTCGGCTTCTTCCCCTAATTGTTACTATTTATCTCTTCAACTACCTCGATCGCAACTCCATCACCCAAGCTCGTCTCTATGGCCTTCAGGAGGACACTCACGTCAAGGGCGCGACGTACCAGACGGCCATTTCTATCTTTTCTGCTGGCTACATCATGATGCAGCTTCCATCTACGATGATAATGACAAAGATGCAGCCTCATATTTTCTTGGTATGTCTTCATTTATGGGATCTGGAACTTGACTAATTTGTATAGCCTGGTTGTATTATTCTTTGGGCTTGTGTCAGTGCCTGTACATCTGCAACTTCTAGTCCAGCAGGTCTTCTCGTCGTTCGTTTCATCCTCGGTGTCGTCGAAGCTCCATTCTTCCCTGGAGCTATATACTACCTCAGCACATGGTACACCAAAAAGGAACTCGGTATTCGAATGGCGTTGCTCGTCTGTGGCATTCTCTTGTCCAATTGCTTCGCCGGTTTGATCTCCGCGGGTATACTCTCAGGAATGGCTGGTGTTGGACACCTCGCCGCATGGCGATGGCTCTTCATCCTTGAAGGTCTCGCTACTATCGTCATCGGAGTGGTCGCGTTCTTCCTTCTTCCTGATTACCCTGGTACTACGACCTGGTTAACTGAAGAAGAACGAGTTGTCGCGCAGGGCCGATTGGCTGTTGATGCCGGAAGTGAAGAGATCCTCGGTGAAGAGGAAATCACTATGAAACAAGCCATACTCTCCGCTGTTCGTGACTACAGAGTATGGTTGTTTGCATGCCTTCAAATGTCAACAACCGCATCTATTTCATTCTCGCATTTCTTTCCTACCTTGATCAAACAACTCGGCTTCAAAAACAACACCATAGTGCTTCTCCTTACTGCACCGCCATACCTCTTCTCCTTCGTCTGGGCCCTCAGCTTCGCATGGGATGCTGATCGACGACAGAAGCGATCTCCCCACGCTGCCATCTCTGGCCTCACAGCCATCGCCGCTACCATCGCACTTGTCGCCATTACAGACCAGAAATGGCCCCGGTACGCATTGACCTTCCTCGTCAGTGCTGGAACATTTGGGATTTACTCTACGACTTATCCTTGGCTGTCTTCGACGATTGTTCAACCACGAGTCAAGCGTGCGGCTTCAATTGGTATCGCGAACACACTTGCAAACAGCGCTTCACTTTTTGCAAACTACTTCTGGCTTGACCAGTATGGGCCCGACTTCCGTGTCTCTTGGGCCTGTATCCTGGCGTTTCAAGGACTGGGTTTTGCTTGTATCATGGGTTTGAGGTATTCTCTTAAGCGGGCTAACAAAGCTTTCGATGAGTTGAGTGCAACCGTTGATGAGACCAGTGAGGAGAATGTGAACAGGCTGGATAAGGATTCTCAGAGAGCGGTTCTGAATGGATTCAGGTTCATTACTTAGAGCTGTTAAGATAAAGACGTGTATACCAAGCTCAGAGAAGATTCGGATATCGTGTCTCATAAGATGTAATGAAGTTCGATTAGCAGCAAGCACTATAATGCGCAAGGTTGGTGTATAAGTAAGGTTGAAATATGCAGATAAATCCATCGTATGCTGATGAGAAGATATGCCCCCCACGTCTCAACTCATGTTGATCACATCACTCTTCATCTCCATTCAAGAACTCAAACCCACAAGACCGCACTCCCGTCTCAATTCAGATTCTTTATACCCGCCAAAAGGTTTGTTGAGAAAGAGGTGCTTATACAGTTGATTCCAACCATCCCAGCCTCAAACTCACCAGCAACACGCAGAGCTCTGTTGATGTCGCGTGTGAAAACACCAGCAGCTAGTCCATACTCGCTGTTGTTAGCTCGAGAAATGACTCGATCCCCTTCCTTGAACTCTTTGATGATAAACACCGGGCCAAAGATCTCTTTAGTTGTGATCTCGGACTCTTCGGCGACTTCGATAAAGGCTGTAGGAGGAAACCAGAAACCCTAAGTGTTGTTAGTATTCACAAGGGAATAATTGGGTATCTGATTATTCTGATAATATACCTTGTAACCAACGGTCTGCTCCTCGTCAAAAGCTTTCCATCGCCTTGCTTCAAAGCTTGATCGACTCTTCCATTCACCCGATCGCACTGCAACTCATCCAGAAGCGGGTCAAGTCAAACCTTGTCTTCAGATCATTCACATCACCAAACTCCTTCGCCCTCACCTCCATCGCATCTCGATAAGCCTCAACAAACTTATCATAAGCACCCTAATGCGCAGAAATATGACTACAAACTATACGGTCCTGTCCCGTGTCCTGAAGAATACTCTCCACCGTCTCCGTGACAGCCTTTTCCAAATCGCAATCATCAAAAACAACAACTGAATTTTTCCCACCTGGCTCTAAGCTAACCTGCTTAAGGTTGGCAGCCGTAGCGGCTGATAGGATTTTCTTCCAGACGGGCACTGAACCTGTGAAGGAGACTTTCTTGACGCGTATACGGTGTGAGAGGAGCGAGCCGGTGGAGCACTTGGCAGTGAGGATTTGGAAACCGCCGGGCGGGAAGCCGGCTGCTTTGTGAGCTTACCGAGGGCGAGGGTGACGAAGCGTGTTTTCTCGGAGGGCCTGTAGATGTAGCAATTGCTTGCGGCGAGAGAGGCTGGGGTTCTGTAGATTGTCATTGGAAATGATGCGTCCCATCAGACCATTCCGAAAGTGACGCCTAATGGTTCATGGCGAGCAATCTGCATCTACAAACGTCATCAGGATTTTCTAATGAGTGTTTTGAGAGTTCCACGTACATAACAATTATCAGCTGGGAAGGCATTTTCGGCGGCGTCGACTGCGCCGTCAACGTCTTCAGGGCCGCGATCTGGATGTCGTCTTCGACGAGGGAGTCATCGGCTGGATTGTAGACAGAACATCTAGGGATTTGGATAATATCTAATTCCTTAAAACTCTTGCCAGGATCTTATTCGTTCATGCAGGTCCAGGTTTGCCTGTCGGACTTAGATAAGCGTTGTGAGACTCCTCACTGGTGAACTAGCTCCACGTATAAGTTTATCGAGCACGGGTCACAGCTTGCGGACTTTGGTGAATACGAGATTATGGCATTGGATTCCCGTCGCGATTTTGAATTCATCGCTGTTTATTGTATTTTGGTCATTCGGAATCGCGCTCTGGAAAATGCTCTTCGAAAGTTCAATTATACGGAGATGTTCCACCTACTGACTAAGAACCTTACCCTGATCTAAACAACCTTGAATCATAATCATTCATTGCAATCCAAACGCTAGAAATCCCATGAACTTTTCCCTACACATAAAAACTCATCCATCACTCCTCCCCCCCTTCCCCGTATTCAAATTCTCATCACTCCCTCCCTCCTCCGTATACCACGTACTCGGCTGTTTCTTCGTCGTCTGCACCAGCGAGATCTCACTATCCTGATCCCTCGATTGGAGATAACTCTGCCCCGATCGAAAGCCACTCGAGCTCGGAACTCTAAGATTTCTCGAGGCTGATGTTGATCGCGGCATACCCGCGTATGAGGATCCTTTTGTCGTTCCGCCTTCGCGAAAGAAGTATGCGAATATTGAGCGGCTGAGGGCGAGGTTGGCGCCGACGATGCCGAGGTAGAGTTCGAGGTTTGACCAGATTGCTGTTATAGCGTAGACCCCTAGATTTGTTAGAACATGGTTGCGGATTGGGGATTGGGGATGACTTACAGCTTAGATCTGATGTCACCACACCGAGGGATGCTGCACGAGCGATTCCGAAGCCAGTAGCCCTGTTGAGTGTTAGTGACTGAATCATAAGAAGGGAGACAATGGCTGGGCCAACGTACACTAGCCCCAAGCTCATCAAAGCCCAGACTGAAATCTTTGTCTTTAATGGGAGGCTGGTGTTCCATATCACAAAGACTGGTAGTAGTGAACATATCAAATCGGTGAGTATGGAAAATGCTGCCGGGTTTTGTTAGCCCATGTCAACCCAAGCCACTCGAAATCCAGAAATACATACCAATCGTAGCATAAATGTAGTAGATTCGAATCCTTGGGTTCCAACACTTCCCAACACCAGTCCAATACGCACTGACAGGCCTGCACTCCGAAAGCAAAATAACAATGCATCCAAAATTCGTCACAACCAATCCCGCCATGATCCCCCACGCCGCATACCTCACCCTCCTCGAATCCTTAATCCTCAACAACAGCAACAATATCGAAATCTTTAGCAGACAAATACTCGCAAAAAGCAAAATCTGCGCTACCCAGCCCAGCTTATTATTCTGCACGTAATCCTCCGGCTCGATAAACCATCTATGTCGCCCATTTCCAATACTGACCTGCCCAACCTGTACGCCGAACCGCGCGACGCCGAGCAATGTGACGATGACGATGGTGTAGTCGTCCCAGCCTGACGATCGTAGGGCTGTGCGTACCCAGATCCGAACGCTAGTGGTGATGATCACCAGGGCGAGACAGGTGCCTGATATGCCCAGGAGGATTGGACCGACGTTTTGATCGGGTGGTAATGGGTTCGGTGGTTGCACGGATGCCATGATCAGCGTATATGACGAAAGGGATTGTCAGTAAAAAGAGGGGGAAAGGAAGGGGGAGTACATGAAGTGGTAGTAATTAGTAGCGTGAGTTTTTGTTTATGTACGGTCTGCGCGGCATTTGTTGACGGGACAGGGGAGGATGCGGGATCTGATGTCTCACACGGCGCAGCTGCCACCGAAACTTTAATTCTATTAAAGGTAGCATCAGGTTCTGTCACCTACTGTATTCATCACCAAGTTTCCACTGTTCGAGTCAGTGGCCGTTGGGTTTATACGCGGTTTCTAGTACCCGCGCATCAGACCATGGCATTATTCAGGTCTCTATCCCCCATTCTCTCTAATTCTATTCGACGCTGTAAGCGAAGGACCCCGAGTCCCTGGTCTAAGCAAAACCTTATAGTGCATTGGCGGGGTTTCATCGTCCGCCAAGGACGTATTGGTCGCCCTAAACAGGCCTCGCTCCGCTCCCTGTCACGGATGAGTCTTCCGCTTGTCAGTTAAATTTACAGTTAAATACTACCTTGTTCTGCAGGGGCCAGATGCAGGAGCGGGCGACGCAATAAAGGGTTTTCTCCTCCTCCCGTTGCTCTTTTTCTTCTTTTGTCTGTGTTCTGCAGCTTTGTGGCGATTACCGTGCATTGCAATATCTGTTACTTTTTGGAAACCATGCTTGTCAAGTTGCAATTGTGGTTTAGCCTTGCTGCAGCTGCAGTAGCGGCTCCGTCAAAGGACACCTACGATTATGTGAGTCAATTTGTCTCCCCCGACCCAAACGGCATTTGTCTCATACTACCAATTGACACGTTTTAACTCTAATGACATGTCGCATTCCTCATCTTAAATCGAGCAACTCCTCGGATCTCTCGGCTAATCTTGAACTCTTTTTTATAGATCGTCGTCGGAGGTGGCACAGCTGGTGTCGCAGTCGCTGCTCGTCTCAGCGAAGGCCTCCCATACGCCAACATTCTCCTCATCGAAGCCGGGCCCGCTGTAGACGATGAGCCAAAGATCAATGTCCCCGGTATGAAGGGCACCACCCTCGGTACCAAGTACGATTGGAACTTTACGACTGTTCCTCAGGCGGGCGCGAATAACAGAGTTTGGCCGATCAATCGGGGCAAGGTTTTGGGAGGGAGCTCGGCTCTCAATCTCATGACCTACGATCGTGCTGCGGCTGCTGAATACGATGCCTGGGAAGCGCTTGGCAACCCTGGGTGGAATTGGAAGACGATGATCAAGGCGATGATGAAGTCTGAGACATTTACTGGTAAGAACACTGCCACGTACGGTTCAAAGGGCGTCGGCGACAGCGGCCCCGTCAAGGCTGTCGTCAATCGCATCATTCCCAAGCATCAAGAGTCTTGGATCCCCACTCTCAACAAGCTCGGAGTTCGCAAGAATCTGGAGTCGCTGGGTGGCAATCCTCTCGGTGTCATGTACCAGCCCAGCAGCATTGATCCCTCCAACTACAACCGCTCTTACAGCGCCAACGCCTACACGGAAATCTCCGGTTCCAACCTTGAGATTCTTGCTGACACCATCGTCGCTAAGATCAACGTCTCTGGCCCTGCTGCAAAGAAGAAGGCCATCGCTACTGGCGTGACTCTCCAGGATGGAACCTACGTCAAAGCCCGTCGCGAAGTTATCCTATCTGCTGGTTCAATCCAAAGCCCCGGTCTTCTTGAACAGTCGGGCATCGGAAGTAAATCCGTTCTTTCCGCCGCCGGAATTAAGCAGATCATCGATCTTCCCGGCGTCGGTGAGAATCTTCAGGATCATCTCCGCGTCATGACTTCATACCAGCTCAAGCCTCAGTTCCTCTCCTTCGATGCCCTTCGAAGTAATGCCACCTTTGCCGCTGAGCAGCTTGCTCTCTGGAACGCTGGCAAGCGCTCTCTGTACGATTACACTGGCAGCGCGTATACTTTCTCGACATGGAAGCAAGCCCTGGGTAACGATGCAAAGCTGGTGTCGCTTGCCAAAGATGCTGCTGGTAAAGATGCTAGCAAGGTTGACAAGAGGAAGTTGGATTTCCTCAAAGACTCTTCTGTTCCTCAGGTCGAGGTCATTTTCTCAGATGGTTACACTGGGGTAAAGGGCTATCCCGCCGCCACGTCCCCGCTCTTCGGCAAAGGCTTCGTCACTCTCATCGGTGTAGTCATGCATCCTCTCAGCCGCGGCAGCGTTCACATCAATCCCTCCGATCCAGCCGGTAAACCCACCATCAACCCCAACTACCTCAGCAACTCTCACGACGTCGAAGCTGTTTTCCAAACAGTGAAGTACAACCGAAAGATTGCAAACACGGAGCCCATGCGCTCAATCTGGGAGGATGAGTACGAGCCTGGCCTTGATGTCAAGACTGATGAGCAGATAAAGGATTATGTTTTGAGAACGACGCTGAGCATTTTCCATCCTAGCGGTACTTGTGCTATGCTCCCCAAGGCGGATGGTGGTGTCGTTGATGCTAAGCTCAAGGTTTATGGAACGGAGAATCTTCGTGTTGTTGATGCTAGTGTTATTCCTCTGTTGATCTCGGCGCATATTCAGACAGCTGTTTATGGCATTGCTGAGATTGCTGCCGAACTTATTATCAAGGATACGAAGTAGATATTTCTTTCCACTATGTTGCATATTAAGAAAAACCCATTTACGTAAATTCTTGTGATTTCAAAACAATTTTCGCAATCCCAGGTGCTTCATGGCGAGCCAGCGAGTCAAGAACGTGGTCAGCGGTTTCGTGGCGAGCACCACAGCCCATGGTTTCCCCGAGCCCGATAAGGAAGTCGGCACAACTGGCTTTCGCTGTATCGCCATTCAAGTACGCCTGGTAAAACGGCACGCTCTGGTGGTGCATCTCCGTTAACCACACAGCCTCACCATACTTCTCAATCACCATGAGCTCCCCTCTTCGTGTCAACGCCTTTCCCAGCCCCGGTCGTTTAAGCACAACATCGCGCCACATCTCTATTAGCCAGATATATTATTTATAGTTAAGACTTGTGGCTAAGAGCTTAAATTAGCAGACGGAACTTGGCTCTGTATTACTAATGAGAAGTGCTGGCGTGACGTTATGTTCTATACGTAACCTGTTGTGCGCGCAAAGTTTGGCCTTTGTTTCGCAACTTACCCTTTGAGCATAAGCTTTCCAGCCTGTGACTCAGAACCAGCCTTGCCAACCATTCTGTTTCTCTTTCTCCACCCGCGCTCATTTCTTGCCAACATCATCTTCACTAGGTATTATGCGACGCCTCCTACCCACCACCAACTAGCCGCATTTCAATCAATCAGCACTCGCTAGCCCCAACTCTTTGACATACTGCACTGACCTACGGCAGCAAAAACAAAGTAACAAAATAAAGGCTCCGTTCTGGCCCATTAACTGAGAAACTGACTCTTCAAGGCCGCGATAGCTCTTGTCTGTCGTCAATTAAACCGAGCGTGTAGTCTCATTGCGATGGCTCTGCCAATCATTCACATCAACGGCTTCCCAGGACAAGGCAAGCTCACCATCGCCCGGAAGCTTGTCGAACTTCTCAAGTCGTATAACGGCAAGCTTGTTCACAACCACCTTCTCATCGATCCTGTCGGTGCTATCCTACCACGTTCCAGCCCTTACTGTCAGCCAACACGAAGCGCAGTTCGGTCTGTCATTTTCGATGCGCTGGCAGTCTCACGGGACACAATAGGGTCCGTCTACGTCTTCACCGATTTTCAGTCCAACGACAATATCGGGCATGGGGTCATGGCTAAGTACTACAACATGGCTGCTCGCCGGGGCTGCACATTTTTGCCAATTACAGTCACCTGCAGCAAGGAGGAGAATCTGCGACGGTTGTCGTCATCGGAGCGGGTGCTGCACGAAAGGCTGACAGACACAGCGCTCGTGGCGGATCTGCGCGATAACGCCGTTACTTACCAGTGGTCAGATGATTCTTTCCACATGGAGATTGATGTTACAGAATTGGAAGCTGATGCGGTCGCACGGATCATATATAAGCATACTCTGAAGGTTTGCAAAGAGCTGCATAGTTAGTCTTTTGTGAGGTTTGTTAATAACCCGTCTTTCATGGATTGACGTAAAGGCATGGATGGATTGTCCTACTATGAGCTACTAATTCTGAAGTGTTCTCTTATGGACGAGTAGATTCGTCCGGGTCGGATCGCCCAGTTGTGAGACTCCAACGCTCATTTCACCTCTCAACTGGGAAATGCGAGAGATTTGACTCTATTTTTTCTATTACATGAATCGGAAGCGCGTTGCCCGAACCATCTTTCATTCATCTATCGACGCGCAAAGAAATAGTGAATCACTGATGCTGAACGTCGGGTAATCACCTTGTCTGGCACCTTCGCTCTGTGATTGAAGTTCATAGTCCATCTCTTCAGTCATAGTTTCACCACAAAAAGGTATCTCCATGGAAGCAGCTTCCTCTGTAAATCTGCATAGTAGTCTGCGTATCACTGTCCTCGTGCCTTGATGAATACAACAGCGTCTCGAGCGCGCTACATCATTGCCCAAATGGCTGTAGAAAATATGCTCTCAACCACCGCCCCTTTCCATCCTCGAGCATCGCAAAGCCGAGAGCACGCTCCTCGTTCAACTCATCGCAAACATCACATAGCAACCGTCCCAAGACCAGTCAATCTCACATTTCACGATGACGATTCAGTACGTCCACAACTTCTTCCGCCGAGACCCGAGCCGTCCATCCAAAGACAAAAAGATCGACCGCTTTGTCGAAAAGTCACAAGGGCAGTACCAAGCCAAGTTTCTGGATGAAGAGAAGCAGTTCCTTCGCATCACTCGGGCTTTTGTGGAGAGCAACAGCGTGGAGGACACGATTGAAGACGTCTTCAAGGCGATGAAGAGAAGGGGGCTCAAGAAATACTGGCAGCGGAAGCTCACTGTGACTGGTTGCAATGCCGACCATGTTGCGGTTGACGTTGCGGACCTGAAAGTTTGAAGAGATTTGAGGAGGTTTGACGGCGACAAGCGAAGTTGGAAAGAAGAAATGAATATTCACCAGTTACGACAGGGCCTGGATAATAGACCGATGGCTTTCTTGGGCTATGTGGAATGATCAAATGCTGGGCTGGTGGCAAAGAACGTTAGAGGAGGAACTCTGGGCAGTGAGAATCCGACCGAGGATCAGGTCTTGACTGTCCCCGCAATACAAACAATCACTAGTCCGTGGCATGTATTATCTCAGTCTCCATCTTTTACTTGTGCTAACTCGTCGTTGAAAGAGATCATTGGTGAAAGACAAAGAAGACTCAAGGCGAATCAGAGCATTCGGCCCTAAGCTGGATTCCTCAGCTAAGCTCAACAGCGCTTCAAGAACCGCCATCGTCCTTTGATGTGTAAACAAGGATGATCTGCTCGTAACTGTTCATCCACCGTGTCGAGAGCATCCTCATCACAGATGATGCCAGCGAATTTTCCTTATAAAGCCGAGTCTCCCGCCTTCTCCATCCCATCTAAGCTCCGTGTGCTGATTTAGCTCTCAAGCGCAAGTCTCCGCTGCAAAGAAAACATCTAGGCCACTCACCAAAACATTCTAACAAAATTGTCAGAAACCATGTCACAACCAGACTCCGCCACTAAACCTATGTATCTCCACACAATATGGGGCCGAAGGCCTATGAGCATAATGCAGAGACTGGTCGCTCTGTTGATCCCCTGGGCAGAAGTCAAGCTTCTCAACTTCGTCAAGAAGTATGAGCTCCACCATAGGGACTTTTGGGATGATGGGCTACGATTGACGGTGCCGTTGGGTAACAAGACCCCGCTAAGGGCACTTGCAGATCTGGCTACTCTGATGGAAATTGAAGAACTGGACAAGGACTGGGAATTTGTGTCGTATGTACTTACTGAAACTCCGGATGAGTTCGATCCAGTGACCTGTGTCAGAGACTAGTTCGTTTGGTCTGACGTGAGAGGTCTTGGAAAGGGTTTCTCAATTACTCCGCTAGGAACTAATGATGGTTGAAGAGGTAGTTCGAGCAGCAGTTTTCAATTAAAATCCCATCATCTGCATTTACTTCTGGGGGTGAACTGTAGTAAAAACTGAGAAGAAGGCGTTTTGGCAAACCGTTGAAAGAGCACTCACGTATATCAGAGCGTCTGCGCTAAACTGCATTCATTAATGTGAACAGCGCTTGAACACTCGTGGTTATCCCTGATGTGTGAACAAGATACGGTTTCCCTAGGCAACATCACTGTTCAGCAGCTGAGAAGAGAGTACCATTATCACAGTCAATGTCTGGGATCTTGGCATATCTAATTGACCGCCATCGCCCTCTCAACCTACCCATCGAACCATCCCTACACAACTCCAAGAAACCATGTCTGAACCAACTCCCATCACCGAACCTACGCATACACACACAATATGGCGTAAAAGAGAATTAAGCAGAACACAGAAACTCATCGGCAAAGTCAAAGGTACACCAGAGAAGAATACTAAGGACTTCATTATAAAGCATGGGATCTACTGGAACCGCCAGTGGGATGACAAGCTTCGATTAACGATGCCATTGAAAGGCAAGAGTCCAGAACAGACACTTGCAGACCTTGGAGCGCTGATGCAAGATGAGGGAATGGATCAGTATTGGAAGTATGAGGCGCAGGTTCTTACTGACGATCCGCGCAAAGTCGAAAAGGTGGAACAGATCAAGTAATCAAGATGCGAAAAATGGAGCTCTCAGAAACAAGTTCTGATCTTATTTGCTACATTGCCCGCTCGGCTTATTGTTTTGCCTTGATATTGGCTGTGGTGATAGGGGAGAGGATCACTTTACCTGAATGATTGGTACCAATAAGCACCAATTGTGATTAAATAGATCGCTCTTCTCGCCATGTCAAAACTAAACAAAATGAGTTCTCATTAATTAAATTTCCTCTTAAATGAAGTACTATTTATAATTGTCCCTTTGCCGTCTTGTTAAATATTCAGCATCAAGTCCAGATATCTCTGCTAAAGATTGTCACAGGCTTTCATGAGTTCCCGTCAATGGCGTGGCTTCTCACAAGCAACTACTTCAGTCAAAGCAACAAGCCAGCAACGACTTCTATTCCTGCCAATTATTCCCGGGAAGTCTGGATATTTGCAGCAGTGATGAACGCTTCTGTGTGTATGTACGTATGTGATAGCTCGCAAACCTTCTGGCCTCGGTATCACTGTCTGAGAATCGACTGTGTCACAGAAAACCTTGTGGCGCTCGTTGATGGTATAATACAGTTACCTGGGTGTTGAACTTCCGGTCATTCAACAAACACGTCACACGAACACATCAACAGCAAAGCTACGGTCAATATCATGGGTGCAATGACTGCCAAAAAGTTCCGAGAATGGTGTGACATATGGAACGAAAGCTTCAGACACTACCACTTTGTTAAAAATGCAGACGGCTATTTCCCATCATTGTTTGACTTCACTTGCAAGTGCAAGGGCAAATATGAAGTCATTTTGGACAAAGTGGCCGAGACTCTACATATTGTATTGCCCAAAGATGATTACTATCACAAAGGCTTGAACGCTCAGAAACCCGTCAGAAAGGAGCTTGAAAGAGCCATGGCTAAAAGAATGCCCCGCTATTGGGTGAAGGATGAGGCGAGACACCGAGAAATAGAAGCACATTTTACACGTGAGGTGGTAGCGCATTATGAAGAGGAAGAGGCCAAAGAACGGAAATGAGGGAAATGATGAGAGGCGCAGTGGTGATCTGAACAAAGCAGATAAAGAAGACAGAGAGGAGAAAGAAGAAAAACAAGACAAAGATTTTATTCTCAGCTTGAATAGCTGACTAAGATGAATTCCCCCTTCAGCACGGTTCCTGCGTTATGGCGACGTTATGGTACAGCCTTAAGATAGCCAAGATCATGTTAAACTAATGTAAGATGATGGCCCGTCCAGTGAAAGCTAAGTGGCCAGTGAAGCAACAAGACTCAGGTATGGCCTAGAAGTAACATTGTTCCTTACGGGTCATCCAGTTACCAACGCCAACAGAAGTAAAAGGCTCCCGGGGATCAAGTAAGCTGACTTCCAGCAAAGGGGAATTCTCCATGGTCACTGAAGTTGCATTTGGAATGACCTGAAAACCGACGAGCGGCCACAAGATGTTCTCTTTGGTAGAACTCTCCGCGCACTCCTTGCACTTTGTGAATCAAGTTAGCTGGAGCAATCAAAATTAGCACTGATTAGCCTTGTTCAGTATGAAACCTTTCCACTGTAAGCTTTCTAGCCTCTACGGACTCACTGAGGGTTCTGAGTGCGAGTCAGACCCTAATAACTTGCACAAGAATCACTCTCGGTACTCGCTGGAATGGTGTCCTCTTCACTACCTCTCTTTCCTTCAGCATCATTATATAGAAGCGTTCAGCCTGCTCTTTCGGCCAACTCACCAAGGCATCCAACACACAACTTACAAGAATATACCTGATCAGAAACACAATGGGACCTCCCTGTTTTAACCGACAACCGCCAAAAAATTCTAGCGGGCCACCTCCGCCACCGCCATATAGGGATATGTCATCCCCCCCTCCATATCCTGACGCACCATCTCCAGAGTATCTCAACGAGATGTTCAGATGTTTCTACCTTCGCAAATCTTACCGTCGCAAGAGTAGGGATGGCTGGATGGCCACGCTTAATGATTTCATTGCCGAAAATACAGATTACAAGGTTGAGTTTTGCGACAATGATGAAAGCCTTCACATCATACTACCCGACGCTTGTTACATGTCGATGGAACTTGAGGAGCTTCGGAAAATACGAAAAAGGCTAGAATATGCAACGATACACGCAAAGCTTTTTCACTATTGGGAACTTGACTTGGAAAGGAATGACCATTCCGTTCGGGGACTCATAGAAGCGAAGTTGAGGAATGAGTACCAAAATAGGCTGAAGCATGACGAGGAGTTCAGAAGGATGGAGGCGACGAAGGCAGCCTCACTCGTATCCGCAGAGCTGAACGTAGGTGTAGCTAGTGTACTTCTTCGATGGTGAGGTTATGGTAACTGCCGGGGTGCCTGAAAACTCCGAGAAGCGGGCCACGGAACCGCAATCGCCATATGACAGCCAACCACCGCTAGCCTAATGAAACAGATAGCGCTGAGGAGTCTCAGGAAGAATTTAGCCTCCAGTGTCTCCTTACTGAGCATCTATCGTCTCCAACTGCTTTGAACCTTTCGATACACTGTACTTCCAATGACGAAGATATCGTAAATAATCTGACTTTTCAAAGAGTAGGATTTCTAATGTCACATGCGATGAGGGTTCTCCAACAGTCCCTTGTATTCGGGGACAAATTAATCATAGAAGCAAAGCAAAGGCAGTAGAGAATTGTCGTAAACTCGAGGCTATCATAGGTCTGCAACGCGTCGAGTTAGCCCTTGACATGTCCTCCGGTGTGAGAATTGCTATCAGCCTGTAGAGAGACAGACCGTGACAGAGGATGGTAGCGACCATTTTTGTTTGGGTTTAGTATTGATGCCCTTCGACTCTAACATTCAGCAACAGACACAGCATCACAACAAGCCTGAAGTGTGGCAAAGATCTCGATGGACCTTTCAGGAATCACAGTTAAACACCACAGACGCCACATCAATTTCCTTTCGATTTCTTTTAGCTCTGCCTAGTATTGTGCAGATAAGGGTCATATAATGCCGTGAAAGCTTGATACAGATGATGGATTGCAACACGTAACATGTTAACTTTACTCTTCAGGGTTACGGAGATGGCGAATGAAGGTAGAGGTCACTCAATTTTAAGAGGCGGGGGACAGCTTGTTTGAATCCTCGAGAATTGGCAAATGTAGCAATTCGGAACATAACCAACGATACATTGATCCACTGTATTCAGCTACTGCTGTCTAAGGACCACCTCAGAGATGTGCAGAGACAGATCACCATGGACAACAGAAGTCAGCACTCGCCTTCTATTCAACGTCGGCTTTTTGTAGATAACAGCACCGTTTCACCGACCACGCTTATTCTGAAGCTGACAGAGGTTCTCATGCGAGTCACAGTCTGTTGAATCTACCAAGGTTGCCTCATCACAGAGCATGCTTACATTCACTCGTCATATATCATGATTGCCAACTACCTTCTCCGCCCTGCTCAACCAACATCTCTGAACAGACCACTTTACAAACTATCAACCTATCTGATCAGCAACCCATCCACTATGAATTCCTCAGCCTCTAAAGAGGTGAGAAAGAACCGCAAGGAACTGACCAAGGAAGTCAATGGAGCATTCAGGAATTACTTCTACGTCAGAAACAGAAACGTTCCTCTCACTCCCGAAGCCATGGACGCCCTAGAGTCCTCTATTTACATCACGTGGCGAAGTTTAAAGTGGAATTCGAGAGCAACGATGAGAAGATCCATATTACGCTGCCCAAATGCGAAGATGAGATGGGTCGTGTAGCGCACATGCGCAACGCTCGCGACCTTCAAACGGCTTTAGATATAACAAAGATATCCACATTCTTCGTCATGGATACAGTCCGGTGCTATGAGAGTCACATCCAAGACCTGAAGAGGATCGTATTGCAGACTCAGAATATACACCAGAAATGTGGAGGCTTGGAAAGTGACATAAAAGATAAACAAGAACTTTTGTCCATATTCATTCGAGGTGGCATTGGCAAAGCTCCTTGAGACTCCCCAGGCATAAAGTTTACGATTCTGCGATTTGGATATGGATTAAGAGATTCGAGTTCAGTCGCTACCTCCGTATAGAAGCTCAATCCTTTCAATAAAGTTCTATGCGATTACCTTCATTGTAATAATCACGTAGACCAATCTCCCCTCATATCCTAATGTTAAAACGTATCATTGGCTATGAATATATGATGCCGGGGTGTATTGTTCGCAATCGCTTTCTTCCGAGAATCATCTTGGTCGTGTTTAGAAACAAAGGTACAGTTATGAACAGTAGGATTCGTCACTGGTCGGTTCTGTTCAGCGTCGATGTAATTCAACACGAAGAACAAGCGCGTGTTCGCCAATGACTTTTGGCGTGTCGCTTCCAAGCGCATAATGAACACAGACCGTCATCACAGCAGTCTAGTTCTATATAACCATAGCCAACGCCCGCTGTATGACACGTTCATCACCACCTTTTTCACTTCACCTCACGGAATTCAGCTAACCACTTTACCAACAAACTCATCATGCAAGCCTCGAGTCCCCAAGAACAAGAGCAATTGGAAGAACTATGCAGACATTTCTATTACATCAGAAATCCAGAGACTCGTATGTCTCCACGCAAAAAGGCCTCACTTGAAAAGTCACTTCAGAAATACCTTGCGGCGTACGAAGTGGCTTTTCTGGATGACGACCAAACACTTCGTATCTCGGTGCCTTTAGATGTGATTAAGAAGGACGTCATGGAGGTATTTCACAGCATGAAGGATATTGCAAAGGCTTTCAAGAATACGGAGCTTTTGACCTACTTCCACGATGACGCAATCAGAAATACGGAAAAGCTGATCCAGATATCGCAAATCCGTATTGCAGGCCTTGAACAGAGAAATGCTGACACAACTCTGCAGAGACAAAATCTCGAGCTTGGGGAGGAGATACTGAGAATACACGAGGATGCGATGGAAAGAGAGAAACGACTTCGTGAAGAATGGAAGAGCTGAGACTCAGGATCTAGCGACGTGGGTGTAAACTAAAGAGCATTTGCAGTATTGTTATGTAGAATTCCCCTTACCAATAAGACTCTAGGTATTAGCCTTCGTTGAAATAATCCAGAAGAACTTATCATCTGCATCTTCTTCCAAAACCGCATGTTGAACTTCTAATCCAGCATCCTCAGTCAACGCCTTGATAACCCCTTCTTTACCAAGCCCACTCCAAAACATCCAGCCTTTTTCGTCTATCCATTTCTCATCGATAATGACTGACGCCTCATCAGTACCAAACGTAGACAGAAAGACACCGCCTGGTGCAAGCCATCTACCAATTCGCCGTATTATCTCTCTCTGTTCTTCTTGTGGTAAATGTATGATGCTGTACAGAGCCACGACTGCTGTGAGGGAACCAGGCGCAAAGTCTAGCTTCATCATGTCGCCGGGATGGAAATCGACACGATCTTGGTATGGAGCGAGGTTTTGTCGAGCAAGGCCTAGCTGAACATCGGAGAGGTCGTTGGCGTGCACGTAGACAGAGGGTGCTCGAGCGAGCAGAGTTGAGACGAAAGGACTTCCAGAACCGCATCCAAGTTCGAGGACTTGTTTCTGCGCCGGATCGCCAGGTGATTCCAGTTGTGGGCAGGAAGTAAGAAGTTTATTGAGGTATTTCATACGAAGTTCGTTGTGACGCGCGGTCCAGGTGTTGTATGCTGGTGCAATCGCATTGTACGATGTCCGCAGGCGTTCCTTCACATCAACAGGTGGTTCCATGTTTCCTGTTGGTAGGAGGTTCAGCCTCATGAGATATAACTAGTATATCAGAGGTTTAGAAAAATGAATTCAAGTGTAGAAAAGTAGTCAGTCTGATGAGTCATGCCGAGCACCAAGTGTAAGACTACCCTCAGCTAGCGTATTCCGTCGTCGCTGCGTTTCGGTTCAACGTCGGTTACACCAACACTAAACCACAACTTAGATGCTCCCAACATTCTTGGGTCCAACTTGCAAGGGGATGCGGTCAGACTGTCGGCTATAGCAATTCATAACAAACTGCACATGCTGCCCGGAAGACTTTTTGAACTGCCTGAATAGGACTATCGACGCAGATCTTAGCCTGTCGCGGTCAAGGCATCGTCATTTCTGCCCCTGTCTTCCCCGCGTCGTCTGCGGCCCAGTGGTGGGACTCAAGCGGCTAAATTATCCCATCCATACAACCGACGAGATCTTCTCCCCGGTGCATTTACTGCCGAACTCTTCGGTACAATTGAGCCGAGTGATGATGTTTGCATTTAAACCCTGAGAAGTCTCTTTTACAGTAGATATCAGAGATCAGAAACACAATCATGATGGTGTTCTTCTCGTTGAAGTCGTTGGCTTTGGTCGCTGGGCTGATCAGCCATGCTTTAGCCGAACTGACTACTACTGAGAACTCTACCCACATCTCCCTCTCCAATAAACGTTTCGCAGTCGTGCTCGCCAAGTCTAGCGGACACATCATCGATGCTACTCTCGATGGTCAAGACCTTCTCGGACCGCTGAGCGGGAATAGCGGCAAGGGTCCTTATGTTGACTGCTCCTGTATCCCAACTGGTTTCTGGACACCCGGGAGCACCGCAGATCTGCACCTTGTCAAAGGTACAGATTCCACTGGGACCAAATATGGCGGGATTATCATGAGCGACACCTACAAGCCGACCAATCAGACTCTGTCGCAGTACTTCTTCCTTAGTGGTGAGGAAACAGGTCTGCATGCGTTTACTCGTCTGACGTACTTCAACGCGTCCAAGCCATTCTTGCGAGACCTCGGTGAATTGCGTACGCTCTTCAGGCCGAACACAAAGCTTTGGACCCATTTCTCTACCAGCGAAGGAAACTATGGTCCTTTGCCAGATGCGTCGGGTGCTCTGACAGTCCAAGATGCCACTTGGTATGTCGGCAACAAAACCGATGACCCGTACGTTGAGCAATATTCGGACTACTGGACCAAATACACTCTTTCAGAGAGCTGGCGCAACCACGACGTCCACGGCCAGTTCAGCGATGGCTCTACCAGTGCTGATGGAAGTACATTCGGTGCCTGGCTAGTTCACAATACGCGAGAGACATACTACGGCGGACCCTTGCACTCTGACCTCGTCGTTGATGGCATCGTGTATAATTACATAGTATCTGGCCATCACGGCGCGCCAATGCCAAACATCACTCATGGTTTTGACCGAACTTGGGGCCCGCAGTTCTACTACTTTAACAAAGGTGATAAAGACGCAACTCTTGCCGATCTCAGAGGCGATGCTGCCAAGTATGCGGACCCAGAGTGGAACGCAAAGTTCTATGACAGCATTGCCCAACATGTTCCTAACTATACCCCGTCAGCGAAACGAACTACCTACAGTGGTAAAGTGAAGCTTCCCAAAGGTGCAAAGAAGCCGATTATCGTTCTTTCCGAGAACAAGCAGGACTTCCAGCTCAACGTATTCAACACAAAGTCGCTTCAGTATTGGGCTGAGATTGATGCGTTTGGTGGCTTCAGCATTCCTCAGGTCGTCGACGGAGTGTACAGAGTTACTATCTACGCTGATGAAGTCTTTGGATGGTTCATCAAAGACGACATTCGCATTTCCAAATCTCACAACAAGGGTACTTTCACATGGAAAGAAGAGAACGCCGGGAAAGAACTTTGGCGTATCGGCACACCTGACAAGTCATCTGGCGAGTATCTTCACGGATACGCCCCTGATACTTCAAAGCCACTTCAGCCAGAGCAGTACCGTATTTACTGGGCCAAGTACGATTTTGTTGAAGATTTCCCAAAGGGCGTTAGCTTCCACGTCGGAAAGGACAAGGAAGCTGAAGATCTGAATTACGTCCACTGGTCATTCATCGCTGCAAAGGGAAACCATCTCCGTTCAGAGAACTACTACGACAACGTCAACAACTGGACCATAACATTCGACCTAACAAAACCTCAACTCAAAAATGTCAAAACAGCTACTTTCACAGTCCAACTCGCTGGCGTACGCACAGGTAACGGCAACGCGAAGTGGACACCCGTCAACGACCGTTTCAATAGTAACCTACCCTGGACCGTTAACGTTAATGGTGGGTATGAAGATACATGGGTGATTCCATACTGGCGCAGCGGGTCGTGTGCTGTTCGTAGTGCGGTGGCGTGTCAGAACATTGAGCACAAGTTTGAGTTTCCGGCCGAGAAGCTGAGAGTGGGGAGGAACGAGTTTGTATTGAGTTTGCCGTTTAATGCTTCTAGTGTTGAGACGGCACTTTTGCCTGATACGCTTTATGTACAGTATGATGCGTTGAGGTTGGAGGTTAAGTAGTAGACAACCCTTGGTGCGACTTGCTTTAGCAATTCATTGGATTACCTCCTTGGGCAGTAATTGCTACTTCTATTCTGCTGAACTTGACTCAGCTGTCTAGCAGCCAAAAGAACCTATCGAGCCTTTCCAATACAAAGCTAGTTGTCGTTGAATTCCCAGTGCTCGATCCCAGTAGCCTCAACCTTCTTCAACTCTCCAATCTTCTTGCCATCTTCGTTATTAGCGACTGCTCCAACCTCTCTATTCAAACCACATTTTTCACAAAGCATTTGTGCTGGCTCAGTGGCTCCACGACAGATTGTCCCATCGGCCTTTGTTCGCATACACTTCCAGACCTCGGTGTCCTCTCGAATTTTGGTGATCATAGGCATTGTCGATAAACTTTGGTTAATGGAAGGAATTAATTTTTGCGGTCGTAGATATTTTAGGGCTCTCTTACGCGGTATAAATAGTCGCTACGACCATGACCTTTGTACATCTTAGCTCAAGTTCACTGCCGTGTTGAGACTATGTCATTCACATGGAGTTGAGCGCCCTACCGTGGAACTGTGTTATCTCCCCTACGTTAGGGATCGAAAAAAACATCAATTAATACAAAACCACAGCGATTCACGAGATACAGAGCGCATTCTATGAACAAAAGACGTATCGTTCTTGTATCTAGACCGGTCTTCCCTGTTCTTAAGGGGGGTCAGCGATTACCCTGTAGCCACCAACTGCCTCATCCCCCCCAACCAAGCTCAGACATCCACGTCAATATACTCCCAATACTCCACTAGCCCTTCCACCTTCTTCAACTTCCCAATGAATCGCATTTGTTCGTTGTAGGCTTGGTCTCCCTTATCCCGTCTCATCTTGCAACTCTCACATTGCTTGTTCTTTACAGAATTGAGAACACCACATTTCTCTCCCCTACCCTTGTCCTGGCTGCAAACCCAGAAAGAAGTACTTTGAGGAGGTTCGCTATGTGTCTCCGCCATGGTTGTTTCGTTTTGGATAGTGGTTTGAAGTTGTAGGGTAATTGTTGATGCGTTCGGTGGGTGTTCGTGGGAAAAACTGTCACTTTTATAGCCGTGCTCCCTGCAAGTGATAGACTCCAACATGTGTCACTGATTGGCTCCTTGTAACTACAAGCAGCTACTTTGACAAGGAAGGGTAATTAAGGAAGCGAAAAGATTTGAGGGCTTTGCTCGAAGACTGATGTAGAGCCCCTCCAAATTTGCCTATCACTGAGATGCCACCCCAGCTTTATATACCTTTGGAGTTAGTCGGCATGATCTCTAGCTTTTCTGTTCAAAGAATGATATTTGTTAACAGAGGGGGATGAGTGTATTCCCTATGTGCGTTCATTGGTGTTATTTTCTTTTGTGCGCTATGGTCAAAGCCTCTTTTGACCTCTTAACCTTATCACAGTACACTTTCTCACAAAGAACATTCCAATGGAGTCAAAAGTGTTAGGTGTTGCTTGATGTCAGAATTATACGCCTCTTAAAAGAGTCCTCATGTTCAGGCTAGATTGCCTACGTCTTTTTGATAAAAGTCCTCTTCTCGCCTCCCCATGACAAAGTCTTCCTAGTTCCTCATAGCCACCCTGCTGCCTCCTCCCTTCAATCACACTCAAGTCCCCCCTTGAACCGGCTCATCCATCTTAAAATGCTCCCAATGCTCCACCAACCCATTTACCTCCTTTAAGATACCAACTTTGCGCTTATATTTATCAAGGGCGACATCTCCCTTGTCTCGTCTCTAGTTGCACTCGTCGCAATTCTTGTTCTCCTTGTGATTAAGAAAGTTACATTTCTTCTTGCCTAGCCACTGCTTGCACTGCCAGAACAGAATTGTCTCAGGAGGGTTGTTGTATGTCTTTGTCATGGTGCAAACTTGGAAATTCCAGGATGGATTTTGTGTTGAAGATTGAAGTGCGATTGTGATTTGCTTGATTGTCTGGTTGCTTCCCTCCTCTGTTGTCGGCGATATCACCGCTTCTGTGACCATGCTCCATGATGTCCAAGTCTGAAGTCACTGTCGGGGAGTTTTGCTTCATTGAGCTGATTCACCCAAGTGTTACCCTATACAACTGGCAGTGATCTACTTCAGCATGCATCAAATATACATTCGCCTCTCAACAGTCACAGCGACAAGGCGAGATATACCAATCACTGGGCAAAGATGATACTGAATAGCAAATCCTCTTGCAGATTCACATCACTCAAGATATGTCTTCTTCAGTTCTTGAACTCCCAGAACTCTTTTCCCTGTTCAACCTTCTTCAACACCCCGATCTCAAGGCCATCTTTATCGAGAGCCTTATCCCCTTTATCCCGCCTCGCCTTACACGCCATGCATACCTTGTCCTCCTTTTCATTGATCTTGAAACACGTCTTGCCGTCACCTTTTGTCTGGCGACATTCCCAGAATTCAGTTTCCTCAGTGAGTTCGTGTAGTATCGTCATTTCTGCTTTTTCGCCTTCTGTTTTTGGGCTCTTCGTATCAGTTTGTTATTTTGTGGCTAGCGGAATGATTTGTTGTTCCGAACTGCAAAGAAGGCTTCCTCGTTTTTATAGTCATGATGCGTGGTGATTAGTTACTCAGATATGTCGACTCCTCACAGTCAGGTTACGCATTGTGTTTCTTGTCCTGTCACTGCCATTACTTTGGCGTCGGCGGCATGAGGCAGTTGGCCATGATGACAGGCGATGCAAATTTGTCTCGTTCCAGCGCGAATGTTCAAGGTGATGAGGTAAATATATGAATCACTGTTCGTTAATCTTATTATATCTGAATCTCAATCGCTCCCATTACCCTTTTTTCCCAACCGAGACAAAGAAAAATAATTACAAAAATTATCATGACCAAAACTTGAGTTTTCCCGCCCAACCCGACGCCTGCCCACCGTCATCGTCACCCCTGCCAGCATTCCCAAACGACACCTCCCTCGGCTTAACATAATACAAATCCGTTTCCCTGAACGAATAGTCGACATTCGTATTCGACGGCAATATCGCTGACCACGCAGAAGGCTGCTCTCCGAGATCTCCACTATCCGTGCTCAAACTCGAACCAACGGAGTTTCTCTCTGCAGGATTCTCGTAAACTGTTGGTGGGCGCGTGGTGTCAAAGGATGCAAATGGCTGATGGCGTGGGGAAGAGCGTGATGCACAGCGCTCGGGGCGCGGTGAGTCGAATTGACTTCTGCCGGAGAGACTTGATACGGATCTCTCGGGGCGGGGAGAGCGGAAGTATGTGCGGAGTAGTTCGGGGGATACGGGCTCTGAGCCGCGGGAGAATCTGTTGGAGGATTCGGAGGATGAATTGGCTGAGCTTGATAGACTGCTACTTCTGTCGTGATCCATGATGCTTTGGTTAGTTAGGTCTGTTCTTGTCGTGGGACGTCTTGAGAGTTGACGAAGGCCGTAAACCTGGGGTCGCTCGAGTGAAGAGTCGCCAGCAGGTTGCTGAGGGGTCTGCCATTCATTGTACCAAGTAACTCCAAGGCGGGTAGACTCATAAGCTGAGGGAACAAGAAACATGCCGAGTAAGAACAGCCCATGGAATGCTAGCAAAACATAACCAAGCGCACTCGCAGCGATATGAGTCCACAAGTAAGGAATCATTCCCAAGCAGAGAAGAAGCGCCGAAAGTCGCGCCCCGGCGATCAAGACTGGTTTTGAAAGCAACTCAGATTTCGCGCCGACCCAAGCGAGAAAGCCCAGCTGAATGACTTCACAAGCCATGAGGGAAAACAACTGAACAGTTCCAAAACGCTGTAATCCACCGATAACAACTCCCCGAGCGAAAAGAAGGATGAATGTGACATAGCTGTAATAGTCTTGTGTTCGGGAAGGCTCCTCCGGCGTCTGTTTGTGAAGATTGTCGACCAGTAAATAACCCATGTCTTGAGGACTCCGTGACATTCCCCACCAGCACCCGATGATCAACAAAGCAACCACCAGGATGACGAGAATTGTGTAGTAAACCGGGCGTGCGCTGACGCTGTCAAGTTGATACGTCGTCCAAGCCGTGAGCGGGAGAAGTAGATAACTTAGGTAGACTCGTAAAGCGACCCAGATCGTAGCTTTGTGCGGTTTCGAAGACCTGTCGATCATCCATCTCCCCGACTGCTGGAACCAATCGCGCGTCCATCTCAGATGAAGCCCTGCCTGAATTACCGCGTATAAAAGCACGAGAATGACAACCGCCAACGTCGCAATGTTGGTCCAGGTTTCAACTGTCACAGGAGCCCCCATCACCTGCGTCATGTGCTCCAGCCCCGAAGTCCCGCCAAACGTCCCGTTGATCTCATGGATTCCATCGCGAATACCGTAATAAAGCGAATGTCGCCAAACGATACCCCGTCGAGTCATGAGCGTGGACCAACTCGTCGAACTAACCACCGGTTGAAGAAATCCAGGTTGTCGGAGGCTGAGCGCGCTAGAAAAGAAGATGAATTGGATGTATGCGAGGCAATCGGCTATACGCGTGAGATGAGAACGGCTTATACTCCTCTCCTGCCCAGACTCATCATCTTCTCGCAAAGGATGCACGAGATTATACCATTCCTTCCCCACAGCTGCCAAAATGACCAGAATAAACGTAAGCACTGGTATCCAGAATGAAATCTCCTGGACCGTGTATCCAATATCCGGCGTCAAAAACCCATTGAGACACGCCACAGAGAAATGATCCGGAGCATCAATGTTAATGTCAAACTCATACGCCGCCAGCGGTTTCGGATCATTTATCCTGAAAAGAACCTCGAGATACTGCATGTAGAAAACCATGTTGATCTGCTTAAACTCCCTAGTCCGACACGTCGCATTCCGAACCTCGCCATTGTAGCGCGTCGTCCCGCCCAGCGCTTCCAGGCTCAATTCGACAGAGGCGTTGTCGAGCAGCGATCTCCGACACGACGCTATCGTGGGATAATTCCCTGTGATCCCCAGACTAAGCGTCGTTGTTCCATTGCTGTGCTGGTCAAGATACACGTCCAGACTGTTTGGGTCGTAGGAATATGCTGATGAGGATGGGACACTGCAGTCCTTGAACTGAACGTATGAGGCGTGCGCGGAAGAGAAAAGAATGAATATAGACAGTAGTGATAACGAGTGCATTTGTGATTAATTAAAAATGATTAAGATGGTGAAGGAATGCATGGAGGGGTCGGATTGGGTTAGATGAGGTCTCGGCTGAAGATGAGATCTCGGCTGTTTTGGGAAGAAATTGAAGAAAGGGAAAATTGTCATCGGTGCCTGAGGTTGAGAGAGGCGCAATGACAGTGCGTGCGTGGGTCGAACCATTTACTTGCCTGGTCTGGTCTGGTCTGGTCTGGCTTGGTTTTGTTAGTGTTGCAACTGAAACGCTATGGTCCCGGCGTAAGTGCCGAGGCAGACTCGAGGCTATTGAATTAAATCAAGCCACGTACCGAGTACATTCAGATGTAAATTTCGACACGATTACTACTGAACAGTCAGAAATACAAACATCTCTGCTGTTTTCAATCAGATATCTGCCTTCAAAGTCAATCAATGCTTCTGCTTGATGAAAGCAACTGTGAACCGCCACTCGGCGTCTCCGAAGTTTTGACTTCTAAAACGCCCAACGGACCATGAATTATCCGGCCGTCTCAGCTAAGGTCCCCCCTTTTATTTTCGCCCCCTTGCTAACAGCGCACAAACGTCGCACTGCTCAAAGCTCAAAACCAATGAAGTCGCATTGATCATCTCTCACCAATCGCTCATTAAAGCGTGCGTTGTCATCTCAGTGCAACTATGACTGACCAATTGAGGGATATCATTGGTCTTTCGGTAATAAACACTCAGTGTACCTGAGGCTAGTCTGCATTCGGCTAACTTGACAACTTGATGGATGCTTGATGACCTCACAGCCAATGTCGAAGCTGCAACGACTGAGGAACTCTGTTGCGCTGTTTACAGTGAGGCATCATGTAATGGACTATGAAATTATTGAGAATACATTCATAAGATATCGAGTGATGCCACTTCCGTTAGCTATCGGTCGATGCTTTTGCCGACCCCCATTCCGCACGTCCCTATTGTTTCCTACTGAATCTTCAGCTTCTCACTATGATTTGTCAATCAGCTGATATTATTACAATCATCTGACGGCTGCCGACAAAGAAACCCGAAAACTAGTGAGAAACACTTCACCCATTTTTTCCAAGTGGCGCCCATCAACCGCTAAAAAACTAGCCCTACCCTGAAAAGCGCCCCAGGACTAAAAATACCCACTTCCCTCCTCCGATCCTCTTCCACCGCCTGCCTCATCACTTCCCCCAAACAAAAGCCCATCATGTCTCCCTCGTGCTTCTCATCCCTTCCCGCGCAACCAACCGACGAGATCTTCGATCTCCTCGCCCTCTACCGCGCCGACGCCTCCCCCGACCGCGTCAATCTCGGCGTCGGCGTCTACTGCACCGACGAGGGCAAATCATGGCCCTTGGATGTAGTCACCCGTGTTGAGAAGCAGCTCTTCGATGAGGCTAGCCTCACGAGACATGATTATCTGCCTATTGAGGGTGATCAGCAGTTTTTGAAAGTTGCGAGGGATTTGATCTTTGCGGAGCAGGATGATCTAAGTATCGCGAGCGTGCAGACTGTCTCCGGCACCGGAGCGAATCATATCGGTGCGAGGTTCGTGGCGGATTATTTGAGACCGCAAAATATCTGGGTGTCGGATCCGACGTGGGCTAACCACCATATGATCTGGGAGTCTGTCGGTATGAAGCCGAGATTGTACCCGTACTACAAGAAGTCGGATTGTTCCTTGGACTTCGAGGGTATGATCAAGACGCTGGAGGAGCAAGCTCAGCCGCGCGATGCTGTGTTGCTGCATGCTTGTGCGCATAACCCAACTGGTCTCGATCCCACAAAGGAGCAGTGGAAGGCCATCGCAGAAGTCTGCCAGCGAAAGCAACTCTTCCCCTTCTTCGACGCAGCCTACCAAGGTTTCGCATCCGGATCTCCCGCCGAGGACGCATGGGCGATTCGCTATTTCTACCACCAGCAGCCCCGCCCCGACATGATCGTTGCTCAATCATTCTCCAAGAACTTTGGTCTGTACGGCCACCGAACAGGCGCCATTCATCTTGTTCTCGCAGAGCCGTCCAAGGAGATTCGCGATAACGCGTACTCGACGCTGTCGTACCTGCTCCGATCTGAGATTTCGATGGCGCCCAAGTATGGATCTACTATTGTAAAGACCGTTTTGGATAGTGAGGAGTTGACTGCGGCGTGGATGGCGGATCTGCAAGTTATGAGTAGTAGGATTAAGAGTATGCGACAGGCTCTTTATGACGAGTTGGTGAGGTTGGAGACGCCTGGTACATGGAATCATATTGTTGATCAGGTAAGTCAGACGATCTACAAAGTGATGGCGAGGAAGTGCTGACATTATAGATTGGTATGTTCTCATACACTGGTCTTTCTCCCTTCGAGGTCAAGGTTCTTCGTGAGCGATTCCACATCTATCTGCTCAACTCAGGCCGTATTTCCATTTCTGGATGTAAGTTTGCTTTTGTTGTTCTGGCAGTGAAGTTTCTGACGATTTGTAGTAAACAAGAGGAATGTGCAGTATGTCGCCAAGGCAATTCACAACGTCCGAACTCAGGGCCATGCACTTAACGGGACCAACGGTACAAATGGCACAAACGGTGTCAACGGGCACTAGAGTTTATCTTTCATCTATAGATCATAAGAGCTAAAATACCCTCCCGGGTCAAAATAGAGGTATGATTTACGACAGTATTATGCTGTATTCAATTCGGAATGAGATAACTTGCCGTATCACTCGCCTGCCTGGACAACGTCCGTGATTTATTCTGTTTTTTAATTTTTTTTAATTTTATGAGCGTCTGTCTTATCTTTCTTTTTGTTGTTCTTTCCTGGTCTCTCTCACTGAAGACTAAATGCGGTGTGATCCTCACTCTGGGTCAGATGGGATGCTCTCCGATGCCGGGCCGAGCTCGGCCATAAAATTCACATCGCGACGTAAAAAGCGCAATAGGCTCAACAACAATTTATAACTAAACAATCAACTATAACATCGAGGCCCACCACTCAGACATGGCATATTAATTTCACGTTGGCCATGCCATTATATTGTTGACTGGCTGAGTCAGCGCATTGAAAGAAATTGCGGGAAATTGATCTTGTCAGGCTTTGGACTCAGTCGCAACATGGTCCTTTACATATAAAGTCACAGTAGCCCTTCTTCGATTGCATGAGACACAGTGCTGTACCTATCACAATCAGGGACCTTGGATTTAAGACTATCTTTTGTAACCCGTGTGACCGAGCGCTTCTCTGCTCTATGGGTAGTCTATAGCATGAGTCTTACACGAGTCCTTGAAACATCTCCTAGCTGACTGCAGTGGGCGGCCTCAAATCTCGGTGGAGATACCAAGCATGCCTTTGCTGCCAATACTATGAGCAGCTCCTTTCCCAGGCGACCATTATCGATCCTGAGACAGTCTAAGCCAAACATTTACTGTGTCTCCAGCCCGCCCAGTCTGATGCCATGAGCATCCAAGTAGGACGTGTAGTAACCAGTCCTACGCTGTTTTGGGGAACTTTGTCTGGGCGAACAGGATATTGCGTAATCGAGCCAAGGAAACGTATAATATGTATGAATCTCTTGATGCCTGATCAAATATGACTGGCAGAGAATGGGGAATTTTACAAATGCACAATAAATGTTATAAACATGGACTATGGAAAGATCCCTTTATATAATTACTAGCTATTAGTCTAAAGGCACTAAGATAGAGTAAGGTACTAGTTAACGTATAGCTCGCCGTGGTTGTTATAGCTTTGAAAACAAATCTGGTACACTATGGGATAGATGAGATCTGTTCTTGATTCTTTATTGTTGTTATATTGATGAATGCCAATTATCCGCCTTCATCCTTTGGCAGCGGCCTAACTTTACACATGTAAGTGCTAAATGCCGTCTGTGCCGTCCTTTACTTTAACCCCGCGTTGAGGACCGTAGCACCATTGGATATCTGCTTCTCAGTCTGAAACCCAACAATTTGCCGAGGCCCCCCTTTAACTGATCCAGCCACTATTCATCGAGACCTCAGATGCAAAACTCGCAACAAATCAATTTTCCTCCATATCACAAGGTGAAGAAGGACCCTGAATCCGAGGCTGGCTGACAAGCTGCATGCATACCCCACACTTTGATCCTGTATTTGAGCATCGAAATGCGGTTCTTGATCCTCGGCTTCCCCACTTCTTGGTTGGTCATGCCTTGAGGGATATATCTCAAAACCCGGGGTAAGCATCCTTTCTGAGGTTGACTGAACTCTGTTTAAATACTGTCAACCAATGTGAATGAGTCTGGGGTACAATCTGCGGAGAAGGCCCGATACGTACATGAAATAGGGTCGGGTGACTTGTTTGAACGTCGCATTTTAGACTGAAAAGACCCGGAGGCATTCACTTGAAGTTTGCTTGAAAGAAATACTCAAAGTTTGCTCGGCAGGAGAATCAAGACCATCCTGATCATATCTATAGGATACAAAAACGAATTCGTTTGGCTTCTCAGTGAATTGGGGGAGTTGGGTTTAGTTCCACGTAGATTAATTATGTCTAGCAAAAGTCTGACTCTTAACACGTGATAGTAAGAAAGGAACGACACTACAGTGCCCTTCTAACAAGCGAGACTATACAACCATGTGAATTCCGTGTAGCCGATCAAGCGTAGGAGTCTACAACATATGTACTAGGCAAGAAGTGGAAGGAGAACTATACACTGAACAGCACTATGGAATTTGTAAAGATGACTGAAGGAGAGCAGTCGTCTATATAAAGAAGACAGCTATCTAGACATAAGCCTGTAGATTCACACTCAATCTTCCTGTTCATTAGGCGAAGAGACTGCTTCTGAGGAATATCATACTATATTCAGCCTTCGAATCTCTCTCCAACATGCGTGCTGCATTTGTCCTTTCCTTCCTCCTGGCTAGCGGTACGGCCTTACCAACAGCGCTTTCAGATGAAAAGAGAGCTGTTGTTGCCCAAGATGTCAATCTACTGGAAGCCCGAGATCTTCTCAATCGCAATGATCTTGAGAATGGCGATTCTTCTAACTGTCCCTCAGCAATCCTGATCTATGCGCGTGGCAGTACAGAACCTGGCAACCTCGTTCGTTGCATCAGCTCCATACTGCACACTGTCAAACGCTAATCTCGTTAGGGAATCACCGTTGGGCCAATACTCGTTGAGGCCATGCAGCTCGCTATCCCTGATATCTGGATACAAGGTGTTGGTGGACCGTATACAGCGGATCTTGCACCAAACTTCCTTCCTGAGGGGACCACAGATACCTCCATCGATGAGGCTAAGAGACTGTTCCAAATGGCCTATGACAAGTGCCCAGAAACGGCTGTCGTGACGGCTGGATATAGGTACTTCTCACAGTCGTCCACGTACTGGCTCTTTGCTAATCTCGTGAATGAAATAGTCAAGGAACGGTTGTCGTCGGATATGCACTAAGCGAGCTCGACGGCGCGGTCCAGAATCAGGTTGTTGGAGCGGCCTTGTTTGGATATACCAAGAACGAGCAGCTCGGTGGCCGTATCCCGAATTATCCTACTGACAGAACCAAGATCTTCTGCCTGCCCACTGATCTAGTTTGCGACGGGACCTTGTTTATTCTTCCTGCTCACTTTCTATACGGCGCTGATGCGGCGGGCCCAGGTGCAGACTTTCTCATTGGACAGGTTGAGGAGGGGCTGTAATGCGCTACAGGTGTTTGTGTCTGGTGCAGAAACGAGACGGTGGGCATGGAGGAAGAAACAGGAAATGGCGACGCCCCTCTTGGCAATTACGAAGATAAGGACATAAGCATAGCAATGCACGTGGAACCAGGTTATGCAAAACACGAATGTGTATAAGTGTGCACACATATTTACTATGAGACTCGCCAACGCTATGTTAAAAGAGCCTGTCCGAGATACCTAGCTGTAACGTAGTGACCCTGGAACTAGTCTCCTTCTCAATGGCTTCCGTAGCGGGTGCTAATTCCAACCGCCGTGGCGAGACCAGCTGATCGTCGTGCATACACCAGATCAATTTCTTTGGCTCTCCCAGAAGCTTCGACAATTCCACTGCAAATTGCGCCGCCGACCCATCAAACGGTCTCCCGTTCAAGTTACCCCGCCCAGCAATCGCCTGAATGAGTATGTCTGGCTGTGGCTGCACTGTCTTGAGTATTCCATCATACATACCCAGATGTCCATTCCAAAGCACAGTTTTACCTTCCCCAAATAGAAAGTTGAACATGAGCTGCCCTCCATCAAAAGGAGATGAACATTTGCTCGCAGGGCTGTCGATCCAGTCGACGAAAGAGCGCATGCCTGCATCCATAGCATCACGAGGCATATGGTCACTGATCTTGAGGAGGCCGTGTCTCAACATGAACGTGATATCAAGCGTACAAGCGTACTGGCTTGCTCCACCGATATACTCTTTCCCTGTATCCATCACTTCTGGCAACTCGAGAGGCGAGCTACCAGGTAACAGGCAATGCAGTGAAGGCCAGACGTGGACGGAAGCCACCGCAAGACTAGGATCTGGACGCGCGGGGGCGCCTGGTGGCCCAGGAACGATGTTGATTTCACCGCGAGCCGCAGCTTGACGACACTCGGGGCCCGCGCCCCCCCCCAGCCACTGGTATCAACTGATCCTCGGGGACTCCAGCGGACCGGAGAGCGTTGATAGCTTCACCGTTGGCGATAACGTGTGCCCCGGTCTTGATTGCTATCCTGTCGGCTCCGGGTAGACTGTGCGGAAGACACTTGGTTAGCCGCCTCTGTGTAGTGTACGAGGAGATACTGTAAATGCTGGAACTATACTCACTGGTCAAAGTGTGCGTGGGAGATAAAGATATAATCCGCATCAGTCACATCCTCGATAGCCAACACTTTGGGCATTCCATTTGGGCGTTCCAGCCATGTGTCTAAAAAGATGACGAGACCGTTGACCTTGATGCGGAACGTAGTCCAACCTAGATGATTGATAAGCCTTACGACTCTTTACAGAGTAGAGTGCCGCGAAAACTTACCAAGCCACTCAATTGTTGCGTCCATACTGAAGTTCATGCGGGTCGTAAAAGGGAAAAGCGAGTAAACTGCGATGATGCGCGAGAGCTCAGTTCAGATTCAGATGTATTTGTCCTAGGCACGGTGTAGTTAGATACCTTGATATAGCTAGGCCAGTAGAAGACCATGTCAGCTAAACACGGGGGCCTCCGCAACTCCACACCGGGGGGCGGACGAACGGACTTGTTCTCAACTCCGAGCAGAGCTCCACATACGAACGCCTCCACCCTCCGGGGTAATCCGACGTGGTGTTGGGCCGTCGGCCCAGCCACGCAATACACCACGACTAGAGTGACATTAAGATATAAGCGATATGTCAAATAAATGTCGGGTTTTCGGAGAGAGAATATGCTCCCAATTCCCCATTTTTCTATCTGTCGCTTATTGAATTAGACAACTACTGAATCCACCATGTCCACATCCAAGTTTCTCTCTGGCGAGGAAAATAAGGGCAAAATTCGAGTCGCCATCATTGGCGCAGGTCTCGCTGGCCTTGCCGTCGCCAACGGTCTGCTCAAAGACCCAGATCAAAGGTTCGATGTCCAGATCTTCGAACGAGACACAGTTGCATTCAGCTCAGAGCGTGGCGGTTATCAGCTCCGCCTCAGCCGCAATGGCCTGAATGCCCTCAAGACAGTGTCCAGCCCTGAAGTTTGGTCCAAAATCCGCGACGTCTGGTCTGAGGACAAGCCGACGGCGCCTACTGTTGTTGACCCTGCTACCTTCAAAGCTCTCCTACGCCTGGACAAGCACAATTGGTATCCCCTGAGCCGGTCCTTGCCAAGACTCGGATTGCGCCGTGCTTTACTGGAGCCAATGCTTGCCCAAGGTCGGGTTCACTTCTGTTATACCTTGGAACGCTTTGAACTCATCTCTGATGAGAGACGAGGTGTGCGGCTGCATTTCGATGGTCAAGACCCACAGGAGGCCGACATTCTCATCGCAGCAGACGGCAGCAGCAGCCAGGTCAATAAGCAGGTTGGAATTAATAACAAGGTCAAGCTACAGACCCAGTTCTTGGTTCAATCTCGGGGCCATATTCCGCAGTCTGTCCGCGATACACTGCCCGAGTCACTTGTCAAAGACGGCCCGGTCTTGTTCTTTGGCGGCAAGCATGCCTTTGGATATGTATCGATTTACAAGAACACCGAAGAAGTTGGTGCGGGTCAAAAAGCTTCATACCAATTGTTCTGGTCAATCGTTGTATCTAGAGCTGATGGAGAAGCGCTACTAGCCAAGGCCGGCTCGAATCCTCAGAAGATGGTTCCCCACCTTGTAGAATACGTACGAAACAAGCTAGGTTACGGTGAACCCTTGGTTCAAATCATGCAATCAGCGACTGAGTTCATCCGGACGGGCCCATTGACCAGTTCTGTCAAACCGGACGAGGATTGGCGAAATGGCATTGATGCAAACTCACGAGTTATCCTCCTTGGAGATGCCATGCATCCCATGCCCCCGACTCGAGGTATGGGAGCAAACCAGGCACTGAATGACGCTGGTAACCTTGTCAACCTTTTCATCCAAACCACTTTCGACCAGGGTGCGCCATCCGATACCGAACTTGCCGCTTTAGTACGCACATTCGACGACGAGATGTTGACCCGCACATTCGGAATAGTCAAGAGCAGTGAGGCGCTTACTTCGCTGGACACAAGTAAATTATCAGGCAGGATGATTGTAGCCTTTGTTGGAATGGTTATGACCGTGGTAGGATGGGTGTGTTCATGCTTGGAATTTGTTGGCTTGAAAGGGAAGCAAAAGCTTGACTTTGTGTCTCAGAAGATTTAGTGTATGCAAGAGATTTATACATATTCGTCTATTGTACTAAGCACAGCGGAGAAGGCCTTGAACATGTATTAGCCATGGTTTCGAGCATTCTAGATATCGACAAATGCTAGTAGTGGCTTTGATCTAAACACACCAGCATACGCGAGTGAGCGCTTACACCAAGAAGGGAGTGACTGTTTAGAGACGGCAAATCAGAAAGTCTGATGGGTGAAAGCTGTAGTCAATATAAAGACCTATAAGCGTATCCAAACGCAGCTCTTCAAAGTTCGCGGAATGTCTTATCGCTCAGAGAATAACCATGGGCTTGCGACTCGAGAAGGCTTGATATTACTTTGGCCATTTTCGAGATACGAGACCCTCTTGCTAAGATCCGCCACCCTTCTTTATATAAACGGAGTACGCTGCCGTCACTATGTAGGAAACCAACACCGGAGACGTGAAGTCTCTTATGAGTCCCTACTTGTAACCAGTCGTTAAGAACATCTCCATCAACGACTTGGTCCAGTCGAATAATATCCATGCCAGACGTCCTACCACCAGCGCTATATCGGCCGGAATCGTGATTTTGCTGCTCGATGACATCTACGTACAGTATCATATAGAGCACAGAGACTAAGCAGCCCATAATTTCAAGTACAGTTGCTGGTCTGGCGATGCGAAAGTGTTGGAGGACCTGAGCTGAGTAGTACAAGCACCGTCTTGCTCTGCTGGTATTTTGCAGCACAGTGTTCAAGAGCTCGGATCGGGCGTTGCTTTGACCTACGTCTGTCGTCTGCCACTTATTGTAGGAGAATAGTAGTGGTAGCGGCGTAAATGAGAGTATAACGAGAACACGAGAGAGTAAGGCAAAGCCATTCGAGCCACCGCTGGCATCGGGTTCATGTAACGCCTGCGAGCATCCTACTTGTGATAAAGCATCGAAGGCCTTCTGAGAGAGTGCTGACGCCATACCTAGAGATGGGCTTGGTCTACTGGCAGTGTTGCTGGTGGAGTCGAACTCCATAGCTCGCAGTAGGTCTCTCTCCGCAGCTTGCTGCAATGAGGCCGAGAAGAGTATTGCAGACTGTGTCAGTTGCTCTAAACTCGCCGGTGGTATATCGCCAAGACCGACGCGGGAGAGTAGAACACAGAGAGTTGGTGAAGGCTGCGGCCGAGGAAGAAGGTGCCATTGCTCGCAGCTCGATGACCAGTACCGATCGGCGATGGGTACTGGGGTTTGCAGCTCAGCAGGTGAGAGCAGAGGAGGGAGCATAAAAAAGGTGTAATAAAGAGACTCGAGTACTCCTTGTGTAAGCTTGAAACACGATTAGGTTGCATCATGATGACTTACTATAAGCAAAGTGGACGAGCCGCCGTTTCGCTTCGACTTGTATCCACTGGAACCATGCGTGGTCCAGGTCTTCAGTCGATTCAGGCGTGTGCATCAAGGTACTCTCTCTGGATAGTAACAGACGACAAAGGGTGACGAGGGTATTCCGGTAGAACTGAGATTCGACCATGACGCTCCACTCGGCCGAGATCAAAAGGGTATGCTGGAATAACAAGCGGGATTGCGCACAGATCAAGACGTTGACGCTCGCTAGCTCTCGAAACTACCATATATCGGACATAAAATTAGCTCAATATTTTACAAAGGGCTCGAGGGTCGGTCTCACGTCCATCTTTATCATATGCTGGGCAACTCGCTGTAGTAACTGAACATGATCGTGATGATGGTGCGCTTGCGAGTACCGACTGCCGAGGCAAACCACACCGAGAACTAGCTGCCATGTCTCGGGAGATGCCTGAAATGTCGGGACATGTAGCAGAGGCATCCGCGGATGAAAGTGCTCAAAATACAATTGCATGTATGTGTCGAGATGACGTAGAGAGGGGAACTTGGCGTCAAGCCCTTGGGCCTCGTGCTGAGGCAGTCTAGCTTGGATGGCTTGGATTATGTATAGTCGTGTCTCTTCAGTCACGGGAGGTACGTGTGGAATATTCTCCGCGATCAGAATGTCTTCTTCTTCCGTAGTCAGATTCTCCGGTCCAACAAAGGTATTACCGGCTTCCACTACATCTCGTTGTGGTGCTTCTGCACCGAAGCTATTCTGCTCACCATGGTCATCCCCAAGTTGACCAGTGGTGGGGAAGGCAGCGTCGCCGAAACAGAAGTCGGCCAATGCTCCGGGCTCAAATGAGGGCAATGGCGAGAAGGGAAGCAGGAATTGCGCAGAGGACAATAGGGTGTCCCATGAAAGCTCTGGGTTGATCCAAGGTTGGAGCGGAACACACGATAGCGGAGTCAGTGGCTGTATTTGCTGTGAAGGCGAAGAGTGAGTAGCGGATACAGCATCATCGGTCGCAGATTGAGCAACGACAATAGTCTCAGCCTCTTGGCTGGTGGGATTTGGTTGGTATACACAGCGACGACCTTTGTTTATACATTTTGCACAAGGTTCAGGCCTGCGGCCATCACAGCGCTGCTTAGCTCTTGCACAGGCTTCGCACGCACGATATTGCTGATCTCGTGAGAAGCGAGCATTGTTTCGCGTCCATTCAGCAAGGGCTGCAGCGCCATGCGTTCCGATATGCCGTTTCAACGTGTCTCTTTCTCCCCCCAACAGTCAGCCATAAGTGTTGCACGAAACAGACAGGCCAGGCTGTGCAAGGTAGGGATGAAGCATACCTGCGAGAGAAAGCTGTCTTACAGACATCGCATGTGTAAGAGCGACGTCCGGAATGACGGTCCAGATGTCGGATCAGGTGCTCGCGCCGACGGAAGGTCTGTCCGCATTCGGGGCACGTTAAGGATGCGGAGGAGTCGCTTCGGGGGCGAGTGCCGTCACCGACACTGTCGACTGGACTATGGTTGTCATCATCGACACAGCTCCCTTGGTCAGGGACTGCGGAAGCATCTGATTGCATGTTGGGGGATGTACTGAAGTGCGACAGTATCTGTATAGGAACGTGAAAGGCGCTTGCAGTACTCCCTGCCTTTGAGATGCTGCATTCGAGTTGGACAGTCATGCAAAGCTTGCTCGATTTCGGGTCACAAGTAGAGCGAGCACCCACTAGCGTGTACTCAGATCCACTCTAGGTATGGGGAAATATGGAGGCGGGGAAAGGCGAATGCGGAGGCGGGGTCCCGACTCGACTCGATCGGCTGCTCACCATCTCGATCAGGTCCAAGCTCGGGACAGAACCGTGTTGTGCTGTTCCCGATGTAAGAGTTGGCCTATAGGAAACAATAAAAAGTAAGTAGCATACCACACACGACCTAGGTTCAATCCATCGATTACTGACTACATTGATCATGATCCTGTTTCCACTCATCACTGAGCACTCTCCGTTGGCGTGCCTTGCAGCAGCTGCCGCCGCTGTTGTCACGCTTCAGCTTCTTAGGGCTGTGTACACTCTCTACTTCCATCCATTGTCCAAGTTCCCGGGGCCGCGCTCTGCCGCCATCAGCCGCCAATGGCAGGCAAAGATCGTCCGCAAGGGATTTCCCGAGAAGGAATATGAAAGGCTTCATAAACAATTTGGTAAACTGCCTCCAGACTCATTTTCCCGAATGCCGATTGACATATCCCAAGGCACAAAGGCGCTACGCATCGGACCAAACCACCTTCATATCTCGGATCCAGGTCTCTACAAGGTTATCTACAGTCAGACCAATTCTTTTCCGAAAGAGAAAGCTTTTTATGATACCTTTGAGTCAGACCACACAACCTTTAGCGAGACGGATCCCCAATTGCACAAACAGAGACGCAAGTTGCTTAGCCCTCTCTTCTCCAAGTTAGGAGTGAGTAAGCTGGAACTGCTTATCCTGGAGAAAGTAGAAGAGACAAAGGAAAAGGTCAAACGTATCTCTCACCATGGTCCAATCAATGTATGGCCTGCCTTTAGGTAAGAGGATCAACTCCATCGATGAGAAGTCACGCACATTCGTCAATCCTAACGTCAACCGATCCAGATGCATGACAATTGACATCATCTCCGAGTTCTCGTTCGGGTCTTGTATCAATCTTATCAGCGAGGATCCAGACACTTTCAATTCGCAGTATCTCAAAGCCATGGAAGTTGCTTCTGATCTGCCTTTTCTAAGATACTATAGCACCACGCAAAGGCTCTTGCGGAGGTTTGTTCCTCTTTCCATTGCTGCCAACTTTAACCCAGTGTTGAGGCAGACTCAGAGAATGGTGGGAATAATAGTGAACTCGTATGATAGCTATACTCAGCGGAAGACTGATCCTCGCTTCCCGGTCCTTTTTGACAACTTACAGACGGTAGCTCCTGATCTGCAGAAGGCCGAGGCCATCAATACCTTTATCGCTGGCTCTGACACGACCGCCTTTACGCTCGTCACAGCGTTCTACCACATTCTGCGTTTACCTGAGGTCGAAAAAGCCCTGACAGAATCATTGGATCAAGTGTTTGGAGAGTCTCAAGCCATCCCATCGCTTGTCCAACTCGAGCAAACCAAATATTTGGTAGCTATATCCTATTCATTGCACAAGAACGCTTGCTTACTCGCTTCTAGCGCGCATGTGTCAACGAAGCTCTCCGTCTTGGAATGGCAGTGCCTGGCATGCTCCCCCGTGTTGTACCCAAGCGATCACAACCGTTCGTTGTAGACGGCAAGTTTGTACCTCCAGGTGTATGTGTTATCCTGAACCTGCTACCTCAAAGTCATGTTAACCTGGGTAGACGATTGTTGGCATGTCAGCGTATACGATGAATACCGATCCCCAGATTTGGGGTCAGGATGCCCACTCCTTCAACCCAGACCGTTGGCTCGGTCCAATCGCGAAAGAACTTGAGACGCACATGTGTACATTCAGCAAAGGCAATCGTCAGTGCATTGGGATCAAGTACGTGACATTAAGACTTGGGGAAATATAAGAGGCTAACTTCACAGTATCGCGTACGCAGAGACTACCATCGCTTTAGCACATTTCTTCTACCATTTTAAGATGGAGCTGAAGACTAAGGAGTTACGTATAGTCGATAAATTCACTACTGATGTATGTGAGCGGGGGTTAATGGTAGACTTCAAGCTCCGACAGCGTTCTTGAGGCAGTTCCAGCTTAAACAAGAAGAGGCAAGGAAAGCATTCGAGTACTGTATAAGACGTATTGCATATTTAGCTCAAAGAGTCTCTTAACCTCAAGCAGGGTTTTCAGTTTACTTCTTTTCAAATTTATGCCTTAAATCTATTTGCAACATGGCCTTATGCGACTTTACCATTTCATACCCCGGCACTCACTTACATGCAGAGTAACGCAAATCTAACCGGGTCGATTGAATAGGTTTGATAGACTTCTACCCACTCACTGCATCTGCTGTCACCCTAATGGAGGGGGTGGGGAAGTCCGGTATCTAGAAACCGGAGTAACCCAGAATGAATATGATCTGCTTAGCGGGGGTGGGGAAACTCCATACTTGGAGCTATGAACATTCAGTAACATTGTTGGTGATTTGAGTTTATGCCAAATGGAAGAGTTATATAAAGCTGCTGACTACAACATGGAGCAAGCATGCGTACTTACAGGACAATACAAAGAATTCTATAGTGAGATTTGTATTTTTTGTTGATATTGTATACATCTTGACATCTGGAAACATTGACAAAATGAGCCAAACAGCGCAGCCCTTCTCTGTACCCATCATATTCACCGAGCTCGACCATGAGCCAAAGAACACTTGGGTTGAATATGGCCCGACCGAGAGGCGAACTATTGCCAAAGGATGGGCCAAAGAGGAAGGTCGAAAGGCATTCACTGTCGATACAGTGTGGGAGAAAGACATTCGTATCCCGCTCCGAGATGGCGTCGAGCTCTTAGCTGACGTTTTTCGTCCACTGACTTCCGACGACAAACCTGTCCCAGCTATCATGCCCTGGAGCCATTATGGCAAGACCGGAACAGGAGTTCAACAGCTTGACATGTTCCCATGGAGAGTCGGTGTGCCTCGCTCCGAGACAAGCGGTTTGGAGAAGTGGGAGGCCCCTGACCCTGCTGAATGGGTAGCCCGCGGTTACGCCGTCGTCAACATCGATGCCCGAGGGTCTTTCAAATCCGGAGGCGATCTCTACGTGTACGGGACTCAGGAGGGTCGTGATGGGTACGACTGTATCGAGTGGATTTCGCAGCAATCCTGGTGTAACGAGAGGGTTGCCATGGCTGGTAACTCCTGGCTTGGGACAACGCAGTGGTTTATCGCTGCTGAACAACCTCCTCACTTGGCCTGTATGGCACCTTGGGAAGGGCTTGGAGACTACTACAGAGAGTCCATCTGTCGCGGTGGCATCCCAGACCATGCCTTCTGGAATCTGCTGATGAACTGGACGTGTGGTAAGTGTTTCCTGTTTTCTCATTTGGGTACTGTTTGCGAAACTTCTCTAACTTTGCAAATCTCTATAGGACCAGGAAGGCGTGAAGATGTTGGCGCCATGGTAGAGAAGTATGGTACTTGGAACGACTATTGGGAGGACAAAAAGCCGAAGCTTCGCAATATCATTACTCCCATGTATGCCACTGCCAGCTTCTCAACCAGGTTACATACCGAAGGATCACTCCGAGGATTCCAGCTCTCTCGATCATCTGAAAAATGGTACGTTCACTGTCAGGGCTGACGCTCATCATCTGCTTTAATTGCTAACGCATTGTGATAGGTTGCGTTGGATTGTCACCCAGGAATGGCACGATCTTTATCGGCCAGAAAATGTTGACGACTTGCAGCGATTCTTCGATAAGTATATGCTCGACAAGGACAATGGCTGGGAACAGACCCCTCGCGTTCGATACTCTCTTCTTGGCTATAATCGTCCAAGCGTAGTCCACGAGCCAGCTGATCAGTATCCGCCAGCAAAGTTCAAGTACGAGACCTTGTTCCTCGATGCGTCCAGTGGCACTCTAGGGCACGACAAACCATCGACCGAGAGCGTAGTTGAGTACCAAGCGGATTTGCCCTCTGACAACGGATGCTCATTCACCTATACATTCGAGGAGTACACTGAGCTGTGTGGTATCTCAAAGGCCAGAGTATACATGTCAACACCTGATCATGACGATATGGTAAGTATTCTCCCTTCTGGCTCTTGTGCGTGCACGTCATCGCATTTGACTCTAACCTAATTCTGTTAGGACGTGTATGTCGTGCTGCGTAAGCTCGACAAGAACGGCAAAGAGCTGTGGCACCGGAACATTCCCATGGAAGACCTCCCAGAGGGCACAACAGTGGATGATATTCCGAACCACAATGTCTGGTAAGTTTTAATTATCCAAGGGTATATCAATGGCCTCTGGTGGTAACAAATTATATGCAGGCGCTACATCGGACCCAACGGTCGTCTTCGCGCCTCGCATCGCGCCGTCACTTATGAGTCGCTTCCGGGCCTTGGCCCCGGCGAATACAACAAGCTGATGGGACCCGCGTACGTGTATCATCCACATACAGCAACTCAACCATTACGCCGCGGCCAGATTGTCGAGCTCGGCATTAGTCTCTGGCCTGGTGGTATGATCTTTGATGCTGGAGAATCCATGAGACTCGAATTTGCTGGCCGAGTCCAGATTCTGCAGGACTTTGATGGCGTGGAAAAGCATCTGGTGAATTACAACGTTGGGCGGCACAGACTGCATACAGGTGGAGCATATGAGTCTCAGTTCTTGGTGAACCTGTGGAGGAGCAGTCGAGAAGGTGGTATTACTGAGAAGGCCTAGGCTGGGTGTTGTGATTCCACAGTATCGATCACAGAACAGGGCATATGTGAATAGGATGGCATGGGTTTCATTCGCTGATTTATGAGTATCAAGTCTTGTAGGCGAGTTACCTGATCATAGCAACTCACATAGCTGGTATCGACATTATAATCACCTAGAAAACGACCGAGGCAGACCCAGTAATTGCAACAGGTATCTGCTTATAATGCTCTCATGCCGTTCTTGAGACTGACGAGGTCGCACTCCGTGTGGCTGAGCTTATAACGCCTTAACTAGATAATGAGTGGCTTCGTTCAGGCTCGGAATACTGCTTCACCCAGTCCTCCCGAGCTGTCGGGGCATTATCGGCGGGCCATTGGCGGGTTCCCCCGCCGCATCCCTAGCACCTTGTAGATCGATGCTCAACACCCGCGGCCCCTCCCCCGCATCATCACCATCTGGCCTGACTAGAGCGTGGGCCGGATAACTTACCGGTATTACTGTGACTTCATCAGCGGAGGAGATTGGGTACGGAGAAATCATTAGACGATGATGCCGGGGACGGAAGGCTGGGGCCGGCAGCTTGCGTCGGTAAATAATAGCAACCTGATCGAAGACCTTGACTACTATAAAGTAGCATTTATCGTTGTAAACCATTATTTTCTCCATTTTCTAGCTATAATTGAAAAATTGATACTTGAAAATTGATATTTGAAATTGATACTTGCTCTCAATCAGCTTCTAGCCTATCTCACCTCGAAGCAATGTCGTCCTCATCGCAAGTCCTTCCTCCTGGCATTGGACCTTCTGAGCATCGCCAATTCTTCGATGAGCTTGCTAAGGTCGTGGGCGACGAGAACATCTCGCGGGATGCATCAACAGGCGCCTTGATTGGTCCTCATCAGCAGCAAAGCTACGGCGATCCTTACGCCCTGGTCAATCAAGACCAGCACGTACCTAGTGGTGCCGTTCGACCAGCTTCTGTAGAGGAGGTGCAGCAGGTTCTACGACTGGCAAACCGATTCTCAATGCCTCTTTGGACAGTGTCCCGCGGTAGGAACCTTGGCTACGGTGGCTCTGCACCTACTGTGGCAGGAAGCGTGGTCCTTGACTTGCATCGAATGAACCGCATAGTGGAGGTCAACGAGGCGGATGCGTACGCCATTGTGGAACCGGGCGTCTCTTTCTTTGATCTATATGAAGAAATCAAGCGACGGGATCTCGCGCTTTGGCCATCTTGTGCCGCCATCGGATGGGGTTCTGTCGTGGGCAATACGCTCGACCACGGCTTCGGTTATACTCCTGAAGGCGTGCACACAGAGGCGCAGTGCGGCATGGAGGTCGTCCTTCCTACAGGCGAGCTTTTGCGTACTGGAATGGGTGCTATGACCGATAGTCGGCTGTTCCCTCTTTACAAACCGTGAGTTATTAGTCCTAGGCTGTTGTCATCTGCTATATACAGCGTGCTGAGCATTCTCTAGTGGATTTGGGCCTAGCGTAGATGGCCTTTTCTACCAATCAAACTTAGGTCAGCATTTTCCATTCCATATTATCAGTATGGTATCAGTACGAGTATACTAAATCAACCATCAGGCGTGGTGACTAAACTGGGCATCCATATCACCCCGGCGCCCGAGGCTTACACCGCTTGTGAGCTGAGCGTACCAAACGAGGGCGATCTCCCTCAACTCGTGGAACTCCTCGCAAATCTCCAACGGCGGGGCGTGGTCACCAATCACCCATCCATTTCTAATGTTTTCCGTCAGGCTATCCTGTCCCCAGATGACGCTGTCAAAGCAAAGCTGGCACCGCATTTTGGTCCTGGCAAGGCCGTGCCCGAGAGCGTTCTGGACGAGCTAAAGTCGATTCATGGCTGGGGATTCTGGAAAGCCGAGTTCGGCCTGCAAGGCGACGCGGATGTTGTGCCGGCCCTGGAGAGTTCACTGCGTCGAGCCATCACAAAGATTCCTGGAGCCCAGCTTGAAGTAAAGCAGTTTGGTGGTATCCCAGGCGAGTTCCTTCGAGGAGAAGAAGTCAAAACCCAGTCTGTCCCCCATAGTGGCGTTCCGACCCTGGAGGCGCTGTCCCTGATGGACTACCGCATGTCGCAGGGAAGCGGACACACAGACTTCGCCCCAATTGTCCCTACCTCAGGCCCAGAATTGCTAGAGTGGTACCTAGCAGCGAAGGAGATGGTCTCTGCAGCAAAGTTGGACTTCTTTGCCGATTTCCACGCTTACTCTCGTTATATCATCCCCATCGTTTTGGTCGTGTACGCGCCTGACGAGAAGGAGCGGGCAAACGAACTCTGCAAGAATCTGATTGACGATGCTTTCCGTCGTGGATTGACTACATATCGAACCCACGTTGAGTTCATGGACCAAATCAGAAGTCACTTTTCGTACAACGGGCATGCCCTGGCAAAGCTTGTTGATAGCTTCAAGGCTACGATGGATCCTAATGGTATTTTGTCACCTGGGAAATCGGGTGTTGGGGGAACCAAGTAGAGGTCATAGTGCAAAGACTCGTGTTTAAGAATTTAAAAATACCAGATCTTTATTTCTCCGTCGCAGTTACATTTCGTAGCCATGTTATCATTGAAATCGAAAGGTTAAATCAACGCCATAAAAACCAGTTTACCTTGGCTTTCTGGCATCCTCATACAATCACGTATCAAAGCCCCAGCCGATCTGGTCACTTGACGCCCCAGCAATTCGCATCAGACTCCTCGCACCGCTCACAGCATTGAATCGTCCGCCCTGGAAGGCAGCAGCAGCGACACCCAGAGCAGCTCTCGTATCAACACCCTCATTTCTCGTGTTCGTATCTCCCCTCTCTAGAACCTGATTCAAGAACGCATCGCCCGCCAAGCCCTCATATCGGTCTAGACAAAGCTGCTTGATGGCGGGTCCATACAAGTCCACCCATTGCTGCTCGCTAACAGTGGTATAGCGCTTCTGGCCGTTTGCATCGGTCAGGGAGAATGGCCATTCGGCACTGACGACTTGATACCGCTTTGTGATGAAAAAGAGGATTGGCCATGAGAAGATCCAGAGGAATGTAAGGTAGAAGATCCAGCAGATCCACGTCGTCAGGCGCCATGTGTTCAGGCGGTTGGACGAGTAGATGTCGACTGCTCGGTCGGCGACCGGAAACTCAATTGTGAGGTTTCCTTTGTAGTTGGAGCTTCGGACATAATGTGTCAGACTACTGCGGAAGAAGGTCTCATCCATGCCGGTGACTGTTCTAGTCAGACGGAATCTGGAACTTGTTAGAAAGGAACTCAAGCCAAGCGGTGAAACTTACACTTTGGTGTCAGCTGCTTTCGCACAGTAACGGTGACACCATTCCTTCAGTGTTGGCTTCGCATGACCAACTTCGATGTCACCTTTGACACCGCTCTGACGCTTCTTCAACACCGTGCCGCGATATGTCTTCTCACCACTCTCAACAGTCTTGAGCGTCGAGTTGCCAAGAGGGTTTACGATAAAATTGGGATACAGATAATTCTGCAGATTCACCATGATCCGGAAATCGGTGACCTCCTCGCGCTTGCTCTTGCCATCGCTATCGCGCTTGGTTTCCTTGTGAGTTCCCGTTATGTTGATATACGGCGAAGGGGGAAACGCTGCCATGGTTCTGACCCATTTCTCGAGAAATGCTGGATCCGCATCGGAGCGAGGATCGCGCACGGCGTTCACTTCGTTACCGATACGAGTGCGTTTTTGACCGATGCGGTTAGAGGCGAAGGCGATGTGAGACTCGGGCTGTGTGACGCCTGTTTGAAGGAGTTCTTCTTCACCATCAGCTCTGTCGATACCAGCCATCGTTGGAGTATTTGACTCTAGAGTTGGCGTATCATGGTATGCAGGCGGTGGCGCTTCATCGCCGTTGAGAACGTCGTCCTCTACGTGAGCGTATGAGGTTTCCCCCGCAGTCGTGTGTAGTGACACGGCATCAGGGTCATCCCGATAAGGCTTGGGCGAAGGAGGATTACCCATTGTCGCGGGGGTGAGGCAAATAACCAGACCAGAATTTTGTGAGAATGCCGGCCGATTTCAGTATTTTAGGTTCAGATTTAGCTTAGGCAGCAGCCTTTTTGTGTTGAAAGAGGAATTATCTTGATCTCACGCGTTCACGGCGCGGTTTTTGTCAGATTTCATACCCCAAGACGGATAGAGTAACCGCCGATCCGGCGATTTCCAATTTAGGGATAGCGGCCATCCTAAGGCAGCTAAGAAACAAGTTGCTATAAAACAACAGGATTTTCATTGATGAATCACTTTAACAATACTAAATCTGAAGATGAAATTCCTGTCACAATTGAGCTATACGCTAGAGTTGGCGGCATCATCTATCGACTCATCTGGATTGTTAAGCTATGACCAGGTCTCATTTAAAACCGTAGCTTCCATTGAAAGAGCGGAAGCTGCTAGAAATGAACATCGCAGTATCCATTTCTCTCATCCACGTGTCAGCGGCACTATTGCCTATTGTTCACTTGTGCTGAATATGCCATTCCGGCAGACAAAGATTAGCACTGCAGAAGTCTCAGGGCATTTACTTGTTCAGTAGTGCTGTTCCACTGGAACTCACGACAAACAATATGCTTTAGGTAACCAAGCAATTAGTGGTTCTACTCGAGGATAGCGTATTAGCTATAAAATCAGACGGCCTCCCTGAATGATGTACATTTCTCTCCTTCTCATTTAGTACCCAGGGTTCAAAGGTAAGTCCCTATCACTCCTCATACTAACTCCGACACGTCTTCTTTCTAGAGCTCTCCGATACAACAGAAGCAATTACTCTCATAAAACAATGTCTTCAGGTGTTCACTTCAGTTCCCTCCCCGAGCCTTCAGAGGTCGGCAAAATATGGCAAGATCTTCAGAATCTCATCGACGATCTGAAGATTGAACTTATGGAGCAAGAAGAAGAGTATGCTGAACTCGCCACTGAATTTGATAGCGAGACTAAATCTGGCATCTCGGATAAAGAATTCCAGGCCCTGCGTTGCCGAGTTAGTGAGTGTTGGGAGCGTCTTCAGACAACCAGACAGGATCAGTTCTTTTACTTGAAGCAGCAGAGAAGGCTGGCTGAGGGTTGTTTGTCACGAATTGCTGAGCAGCTTGGGACTCTAAATGTTGCTTCCATGCTAAGCGCTATCCAAGCGAGTCACACGACCAAGGGCTACTATGAGAATCCCATCCAGCCGCTGTTTGAGACTATTGCTGAGTCGCCTCATGAGTATACGTCAGACTCATGTGAATGAAGGGCAGAGATGAGGGTGATTTGAAACGAAAATGCCATTGAGTCTAAAGTTAGTATCATCATTAAGCAATAGTTTGGTGGACTTTGTGTAGAAGAGTCGAGCAAAGGCATTCGACACCAATTACATCCGCCACAGGTAACAATAGGTGAGATCAAGGTTCGGGCGAATATTTATCAGTTGTGATGATGTAGATCAATGTTCTAGACACAAGCTAGCCTAATACTCTATAGACAGGATATTCATCTCCGACATTAACCGGCAGAATATTGAACGTGGCATACGAATCGATGTTCTCAGGCTCAAGAACAGTAAACGCATACCCAGCAGCAGCCTGCCTCGTCGGAACCCAAAAGCTTCCCGCCGGCATAGTAATCTCCTTCTTCTTAATCTCAGTAGTAACCTTGTTCAGCACAGTTCCCTGGTAGACGGTACTAGCCAACTCAATGCTCGTAACATTGTAAGACTCAACCTCGCCGCGGAACTCAGAGCGAATATTCTCGACGGTGACGCCGTTGAGACGAAGACGATCGGCGGCTTCTTTCCATGCTTGCGGGAAGATGTAGGCTTCGGGGCGGGAGCGGGTAAGGTTGGATTTCACGGGTGTTGAGCTCAGGAATTGTACGGGGATTTCGACGAGTTTGCCGGTTGGGAGGTCAATGAAATCCCAGGTGCGATTGGTGGGCTGGAAGGAATCTGTAACGACAACTTCATCTACGCCGTCGATGAATTTCTGACGGGCGCCTTCGACGACTTCGTACACCTGTTTAGCTTTGTCGGCGGCTGTTTGCACGATGGCTTCAATCATGGTTAATCCTGAAGCAACGCGGCGCTGGAAGTGCTGGCTTCCAAGGCCAATACCACGGGTCTCAGTGAGAAACACCATGACTTGCGTCAGCGCCAAAGAAACATCACCAGCTCGTGCTTGAGTATCAAGCTGAGTAAACACTAAAGGTTCCTCTCCGGCATTTCCGGTGATATAAGGACTCCAACGCAGATTCAGCTTATCCATCGCCCCAGCAATTCTGGGCACGAAAACCTCCTCGGAGTATTCCCGAATATCCTTGTGAATATTCAGATTCTTCATAGGATCAAATTGACCATCCACGGCTTGCGCCCACTGATCTTTGAGGCCATAAGCGCGATTGGCGCTGTATTCATGAGCGTCCACCATGATATGAGGAGCAAAATCAACAATTAGCGCCTTGACCTCACGAGTTTGTTGGCTTGCGAAACGGATGTGATCTCTGTTGGGGTCGTACCCCGTCGCCAGAAAGCGCTGGAAGTATGCGACACCATCGGGATTGTAGCGGGGCAGGATCATGATGTCCATTTTCTCAAGGATTGACGCTGCCCAGGTTGAGTTCGCGTCAAATTTGCCGAGCAGCGCGAGTAGAGCTTGGTCGCCCCCAGGTTCGTTTCCATGGACGCCACCTTGAAGGTAGACGCGGAGCTTCTCGGATGAAGATGAATTGGCCTTGATCTCAGGCTGCGATGACGTAGACAAGTAAACATAGGGAATTGAGCGTCCTTCGTCGGATTTGAAGGATGGGTTGTTGTATGTCAACCAGTCATTGCGAGATGCAAGACTCTCGAGGAAATAGTCTAGGAATATTAGTGCAATCAATCTTGAAGGTGCGTTGACAACATACTCAAAGTAGCGTCACTTGTTGGACCGTTCGTGCCATTTTCAAAGCCAGCGGGGATACTCTTGGGGTCAAGGAAAGCAGGCGACTGAAGGTCGATCTGCTTGACCTCGGGGAAGTTTTTGGCAGCTTCTTCACCGTCTTTCGTAAGAGCAACTTGATTATCGTTATACCGAACTGCAGTGGCCAAGCCAGCGCACAAAGCGCCAACGAAAGTAATGCGAAGCGTCATTTTTCCAGTAAACATACAAAATACAACAGCAAAGAAGAGGCATTGGAACCCGACCATGCGGGCATTTCACCTTTTAAACAACCTTCCTAGTCTGTGATGATCATCATACATCGGGAAACATAATGGCCGAACTTCCCCGCCAATCCGCATAGCTTATCAGTAGTAAAGTTGGCCGATGATAAGCTTAAACCGTTTATAGTAGGTAGCTATGAGAATTGGCTCATTTAGCTCCGACTATGTTGCAATCAACAGCGGGGAACGGGTCTGCCAAGGCTTGGTGGATGAAGAATTGTTTACCGGTCTGTGGAAAGCAGGTTTACCTGTCGGCCTCGGCGCCTTGATTTTGTTTGCTGGGGGTGATAAGATAAGATATGGATAAGAGAAAGTCTGGGGCTGGGGCTGTTGTGGGGGAGAATGGGGAGGTTGTAGGGTAACTCCAGCAGCTAATTAATTACTAAGAGATGTGAATTCGGATAATAGACTTCCAATACTTGTTGGCCAGAAATTTTTATTTTCTCTCGTGCTGAAGATGGGTGCAGTCAGGGGCTTAATGGTCGGTAAACCAAGGTGCGTTTGAATGAGAATGGATGTTGTGGGTGAGATGAAGAAATCGTAGAATGGGAGTAAAGAGGAGAAGCCTACACAACGTATCCACCCATACAAAAAACTCACTCACTGCATCTACAAGCTTTACGTTATCTTGGCTCAATGGTCTATTAGGTTGCAAGATTTGTGTTGTCATGATTGCTTTCAGATTTGGGCATATCGCGTTTGCAGAGAGCTGAAGGATTGGACTGTCGAAGCTGAGAACCAATGTATCGCGCCGATCACATATATTTGACTCAAATAGGCAGCTTCCGTTGGGGGCCAAAGTGTACAGCTTTGTAGGTGATTGTTCATCTTCAATAGGCATTCCCTGGAAAAGCAAATCAGTTAAGCGAAGGATGAAGATCCGCCCGTGGGACTGATCCGGGCTGAGCTGGGAGGGAATCACTATACTGTCCAGACTGGATATGCAATTGACGCGTTGTAAGAAAGCCTGCGGAGATAACACCCAGATTGGAACGGGTTATTGACTGAGAAGTTACAATGTGAGTATCTAATTGCTGGGTGTCCTCCACTTCTACGTGAAAGGGCTGTTAAATGAAGCTCGTTGTAATGAATGAAATACAGAAGAACATGCTCAAAGGTAACAAGATCCATAGTATCTGCGATAATTGGCGAATCATTAGACAAACAGCTGTCTGCTGAAGAAAATATAGGTTGGCCATCTCGGGACCTGAGTCATGGTGTGTTTGACAAGGTAATTATGTGAAAAAGAGAAGACTGCCAGATTCAATCGAAATTGGCCTGAGAAGAGCTGGGGAACATAACGTAAAGATTGAAGTCGTCTGACATAATCGGAAAACTCAGACAACGTGGCCGAGTGGTTAAGGCGATGCCCTGCTATCTCTTCCGAGACATCATAGGCATTGTGTTCGCACGCGTAGGTTCCTGCCGTTGTCGCGATATTCTTTTTATTCTTTTTATTATTTTCGCATTCAATTAATATGTTTTCTTTTTCCAGAATAACGATTTGTTGTCGTCGCAAAACTTGCTGACATTTGTTTTAGCAGCGTGATTCAGTGCTGTGAGCGACAGCGCTGGACCCACTGAAAGCTCATCCCTGAGGCTAGAAGAGCCCGTCTGTGTCTCACGTACTCTGCGATTGACTACAGTAAATCAGATTGCCTGGACACTTGATATTTCTCCTTTGGCATATGAAAGGCATGCGGTGTAACGGCTGACAGTAATTGACACGAGCTCAGAGTTTAGTTTCCGCCACGCTTGAAGTTCGTTCTGATAGCGCCTTGTTCCACCAAGTTCACAGTGCAAACCCACTACAAGCTGCTCAATCGTCATTCATTCACCTGAGCGGCTGCGACCGGTCCGCGACAATCTGGTTGACTTTGGATAATTTTCCGATTAAAGAAACAGTTTAAAGTGTGCCCCAGCTTTGAACAGAAAATAGACAGTCTGGTTAACAATCATGCAGGTTTTCTGAGGCGCACCTGTGCCGTAATTCCGGCTGCTTGCTTCAACAAATCCCATTCCGGGCGAATGGTTTAGTGGTATAATACTCCCTTAGCATGATTCAGTTCTCTGAACAAATCTGGGAGTGGTCCAGGGTTCGATTCCCTGTTCGTCCAACGGTAGGCGGTTAAATCCCGCTATTATCCTCTCTTTTTGCAGTTTCACCATCTAACTCCCTATCAGGTAGAACACGTTCTTCTTATCAATGGGAATCAAAACATTTTATTTATTTCAAGACCAAGGAACTGTAGAACCTTTTTGGTGCGATTCCCTTGCAAGCTCAATAACCCTCAAACCATCTCGTGATTGCGTTGGTTTCACTTCCAGCTCCGCCTTGCCATTGATCGCATCCGCCACATTTTCATATAACCCCATCCATCGACCTGCAAAACTTGGATATCGACCAGTATACTTCTTAATCGCAGGGTCATACTTCTGAACCTTGCCGTCGAACTCTTCGTAAGTCGTGAGAATACCCCGCAGTTCATCGGCCTCAACACCAAAGCCTCCATCAAGAGGTTTGAGACCAGCAGCGATACCGTCCTCTGTTGCGCAAAAGCTATGCTTCTGGAACTGGAAGAACTATTAATACAACACCTGAATAAAGCGAATTGATATCTCACCTTCATGAAAGAACCCTTTGTTCCGCGAACGAGCTGCTTTAATTGCTGTGCCATCGGCGTCGTCACAGCTGTTTTGACTGTAACGAGCAGATCTTTCTGCGCACCATCATACTGTAAAATTATGGTAAAAGAATCTTCAACTTCACTTTCGGCATCGCGTTGGACGCGGAAGAACCCCGTCACAGACTTAGGGCGGCCAAACAGAACAAGCGCCTGGTCGATGCTATGCGTACCTAGAGACTGTAAGCTAAAAGACCGGGGGAAAACAGTGACAGGATACCGACCAAGACCAAAGGCCATTCCGGAGCCTGGGGTGTACTTGTCTCCCATTTTAGACAGCCACGGTGGTGACTCAAAATCGTAGTGCAGCTCAGCTTCTTTGATGTCACCTAGTGCACCCTTGTTAATGAGGTGGCGAAGGGTCTGAAAGTCGGCATCCTATCACAGAATTAGAATTCGATTTCAAATAATCCAGAAGTAAAGCGCTTACCCATCGCCTGTTCTGAAAGCAAGTAAGAATGAGACCCTTTTCTTCACCCAGTTTGATCACTCTGTCAGCCTCTTCAGCCGAAACAGCAAAAGGCTTGTCCACAATCACTAATCTCATTAGTTTCACCCCGACCTCGGAGAAAGGCTACTCACCATGCTTGCCCGCATTTATCGCTTGCTCTGCAAAAGATGCGTGGGTATCATGCTGCGTAGCGACAACTACAAACTGGATATCTTTATCGGCAAAGAACTCCTCGGCTGTGCGATAATGTCTGACGTGAGGAAAGTCAACGGTGCAGTGCGAGCCCTTCTCAGCGGAAGATGGATTGGCTGGCGCTTCTTTTCTCTGGAGAATAGCGATGACTTCGTAGTCTGGAATAGAAGTGATGAATGGTAGGTGAAAGCTCTTGGCTGAGTTGCCGTAGCCTACGACACCAACTTTGATAGGTGCCATGATCTGGATGTTGTTTACACTAACTTCACTTTGAGAGCCAGGAGACTTCTTTATCTGATCGATCGCTGAGAGCTTTTATCTAACGTTGACTTACAAATCAACTTCCCTTTTCTACCGCATCTTCTCATTCACCCGGCTAAAGCGTCATTGATCGATTGTCCCCGCATTGCTTTTATCCTTGGTGGATCGGAGATGGCATCATGACACAACCCCGCTCTTCGGGGAGTATCGGTGATAGATCCGCTACTCCGCGAGAGGCCACAAAGCAGTAAAGAAATGCCTGAGCCTTGAAACATTCGGGCTTAAATGGTCAGCAAGCTATCAAACTCCGAGATCGGGTGACTAAATGGATAAGATCGTCTGCAATGTTGAACGTCCCAAGCCTTTGAACTCCCAACTGCCGCACTTCGGTGACCACTATCCCGAACAAAACAGTGTTTGCGGGTCCCGCAAATCTACCTTATATCGACCACTCACTTCACATCGCGCAATTCTCAGACTCTGAAAAGCTCAATCAATTGAAGATCAGACCTCCACAATGGCCAGCTCAGCAGACTCTCTACTCTATCTACGATGGGGCATCCTTGGTACGTTTCTCCCTCTGTGCAATTTCAGAGCTAACTGTACCGCTTAGGCACAGGATGGGTCTCCTCAATGTTTCTCCGCGACCTCCTCACCACGCGTCCCGACGCCAAAGCAAGACATACCATCACGGCAATCGGCTCCTCTTCCACAGAGAAAGGCACTTCATTCGTGGAGAAGCTCTGGGAGAAAGCACCTGATAAGCCCAAACCCCAAGTCTACGCTGATTATCAGGGTGTTTACGATGATCCAAACGTGGATATTGTATACATCGGAACGCCGCACTCACTGCATAGAAAGAACTGTCTTGATGCTGTCGCAGCGGGTAAACATATTCTGTGCGAGAAGCCTTTCACGATTAATGCGAAGGAAGCAAAGGATATTGTTGATGCGGCGAGGAAGAAGGGTGTTTTTGTCATGGAAGGTTTGTTCAGTCCCGTATTTGTTTGACTGCATGCTGATGTTTGTTAGCTGCTTGGGTGAGATTCTGTTCCTTGTTTGAGGCGTTGCATGAAGAGATCATTGTCAAGAAGTCAATCGGTGAAGTGCAGCGACTTTCCATTGACTTTGGAAACAAGTTTGACCTGAGCAGCTTGCCTGACAATCATCGTCTCAAAGACCCCGCACTTGGCGGCGGTGCTCTGCTCGATATCGGCTTTTATACACTGACTTTTGCTTCGATCATTCTTGGTGATTGGAAGGTTGGAAAAGATCATCCGAAACCGACAAAGGTTCTGTCGTCTCTTGACATTGTGGACGGCATCGACGCGGCAAATACGGTTATCCTCGAGTACCCCTCTGCCAATGGAGGTGTCAAAACCGGAGTCTGCACCTCAAGCTTCCGCTATCGAGGCGCCGACGAATTTGGCTATATTCAAGGGACCAACGGAAGTATCACGCTATTTGGTCCCGCAGTCAGTGTCCCCGGTGGATTCCGCGTCACTGAAGGAGAGCGCCCAGGACCTCCTGCAGCCGATACCAGAACCACGCGCGTGTTCAACGTGGAGCGCCACGAGGGAACGTTGGGCTTCTACTGGGAAGCTGATGCTGTGGCGCAGGATATTGCGGCGGGAAAGACGGAGAGTGATGTTGTTCCGTTGGATGAGACGCTTCGTTTGATGCAGTTGATGGATGAGATTAGAGCTGCGAATGGGCTGAAGTACCCGCAGGATGAGAATTAGGGATGCATCGTGACCTGAAGTTTGAGGCGATCGATAAAGGCGGCATTTAGTCACTCGCCGTCGAGACAAATAAAGTTGCACCCAATTAAATTCAACGAGGGCTAATCTCCTCCATTCATTGACCTCACGCGACAACAAACGAGAGCAAACAGCGTCAGTATATCAGATGTTTCGCTTCGGCCGTGACAAACTGACGCTGATGGAAACTGTTTGTTCAAACAGATGCACGCAACTCAGACGCGATGCACTGTCGCAACCCTGCAGTCGAGTTTGTCTGAGTCACCCGCCGAAAGCAACTGCCCATCGCAAATGCCTTATCTCGTCAATGATTCCTTCCATTCCTCATTTTTCTCTCCTCCATCACCGCCTCGTTTTTGAACACGCCAGCGAAACTTGATCTTGAACTCTTTCTTCCTTCTTCTGCCTCTTGCGCGCGACGATGCCGGCCTCAGGATCCGGAGCCTCACTTCTTGCCGACGTTTATTTGCAAAACTGCAATCTTGGCTTCACCCCGCGATGGGAGTTCCAGCCTGATCTTGACAAGATGAGAATGACGATCCAAGCGCTTTTCCATACTGACAATGTCCGAATCAAACATTTTGCTGAAGGTTGCTTCAATAAACTCTACGAAGTTCAGGTCAACGATCAGGACCCGCTGTTGCTGCGAGTGGCGCTGCCCGTCGATCCGCAGAACAAGACCATGAGCGAAGTTGCTACGATTCAATGGGTCTCCACGATTACAGACCTTCCGATCCCGAAAGTCATTCATTACGATGCGTCGCGCGATTCTCCCGTCACTTACGAATGGATCTTGATGAGCAAGCTTGCAGGTGCGCGGATGCAGGATACATGGCGGCATCTTGCCCTCCCTCAGAAAACAGAAACCGTCCGCCAGGTCGCATCTTTCATAGCCTCCCTGTTTCGCGAAAGGTTCGCGACGATTGGAAACATGTACCCTCCCGTATACGCGAGCGAAACACCCAGGCCCGGCCCGATCGTGTCGACTTGCTTTTTCTACGGCCTCATCAACAAATCCGACATTCACCTAGGGCCGTTTCGGAACAGCAGCGAGTGGTTTTCAGCGCGGCTTGAGGCGACTAGAAGGGATGCGACAGCGACCATGGCAAAGTGGTGCGGCAATGAAGACCTCGATTGCGCCGCGGTCAAGGAGATTGATGATGCTGCACGAACATTTGGCATTGCCGAGAGATTGCTGCATCTGATACGGCGCATCTTTCCATGTCACACAGAAACAGAGGCCACAGTTCTCTACCACGACGATCTACATGGGAACAACATTCTTGTCGACGATGTAGGCAACATCACAGGCATTGTAGACTGGGAGTGTGTGTCCATCGTGCCCCTTTGGAAAGCATGTGGCATCCCTCAATTCCTCTTTGAACAACCCAGATGGACCGAACCTGACCGCAGGCGATACCGCCATAACGCCAACAGCGAGATGTCCGAACTATACTACAAGCATTTACACCAGTACGAAACCACGCGTTTGAGAGAGGTCTTCTTGGAAGAAATGGAGCGACTTGACCCGCGATGGATGGACATTCATAAAAAGACGCAACTGCTGAGGGACTTTGATTTTGCAGTGCAGTTTTGTGACGATGTCGCCGTTTTGAAGCATATCGTCAAGTGGGCTGAGGCTGTGGAGGCTGGAGGGGATGTGCCGAGGATGTGGGACCTGGTATGGGCGAATGCACTCAAGTGGTATTGAATATCCGTTCTTGAAGGTGCTAGTGCCAGACGGCGATATGGCGATACAGACACTTCAGACAGATCTTGCTTGTGTATATTAATTGAAATGATATCCATCTTGATCAAGATTGCGACGTCCGTTAAATGCCGCGTGGCATGTCCCTCCGACTACCAGCTCCTGCGACCATTTGGAAGATAGCCTCTGCACGCACTGATCTTAGCCACTGATGACTGGGCTGAAACCACGATACAGACGCGAGACCGCCATTCTCACGTAAGAGCCTCGGACGCCGGGTCGCAGCGTCTCACCAACCTGAGTAAGCCTACTCCGATATTGACCCAGAACCATAAATTCCCCACGCTCACCGCTCAGCGAGATTGTGTTATCAAGCCTATACCGCGCGCCGGTATTGACAGGAACGCAACAAGGACGGCTTCCCTCAATAGCCTATCTCAACCCGTGACACCTCGTATTGGTCATGCTCAGCCTCAGTTTCTCAGCCGTAAGCAAGGGAGCGATTGGACCAACATCCGCTCTAATCCAATTGGTCTACCCCAAGCCTGACTGTGCCCAAGAAACGCCTCCGAGAGGTTGATTGGGCTCACCTGATTCATTACCAACTTGTACGACCGTTGGCGTAATCACGGGGTGAAGTTCTGCAAGGATGGCGTTGTGATTGTGAGCTGCGGTAAGACAGGACGAAGTCTATTCGTGTTAGTCATCTGTATAGAGGCTCGGATTGGGTCGTTGGGTGAGAAATAAGTCCTAGGGCTGAAACATTTTGAGTGCCAAGACCATCATCCTTGACCGGCTGGGCTCGTATCGCAGGTTTGCTTGAAATTGGGAACATGATTGGATTTAATGACTACAGCGGGAACTTATGTATGTGATTGCCGTCATAATCTTGCATATTCCGCGATAACAAGATTGAGTTGACCGCGTGATGAACGCCAGCCAGCGTTCTTATTTAAATCCCGTCTCACAAAGCACAGAACCATGGACCCCAAACCACTAAAAACATTCTCAAAATGGCTCTCATCGAGCGAGTATGGCACGCCTGCGTCAGTATAGTCGCATGGCTAACAATGTGGCCCACCTCCCCTTCCACCTCCTACCAACATCCTCTCCGCCCTAATCGTCCTCACACTCACATCGAAGACCCCAGCCCTGACTTCCCCATCTTCCATCCCCCACCAGGTGATCATGAATTCCTCTGCGAGTACCCTGAAATGCCAGGCTTCGTACAATGCTCGATTCCAGAGAATCGAGAATGCTGGCTTAGACATCCTGATGGGCGAGAGTTCAATATTCATACTAACTATGAGAACTTTGCGCCCAAGGGGATTATGAGGCATTATACGCTTAATATTACGGAGAGTTGGTATAATGCTGATGGGCAGAACTTTACGGAGGCCAAGTTGTTCAATGGGGAGTATCCTGGGCCTTGGCTTGAGGCTTGCTGGGGTGATGTGAGTATACACCTTGCCTGTGGCGGTGCCCACGTTGACTAATCACGATGCAGACGTTCAATATTACTGTCACTAACAGTATGAAGAGGAATGGTACGAGTATTCACTGGCATGGTATCCGTCAGAATCAGACCATGGACATGGACGGTGTCAACGGCATTACTCAGTGTCCTATTGCACCGGGGGATAGCTTCAACTACGTTTTCAACACGACGCAGTACGGGACATCTTGGTATCATAGCCACTACTCTGTACAATATGCAGATGGTCTTCAGGGTCCGATTGTAAGCCTCCCACGTCCAGTCAATTGGAGATTCCGCTAATGACCCAGACAATTCACGGCCCTCAATCTGCCCCTTATGATGCCACCAAGAGACCGCTAATTATGACAGATTGGTGTACGTCCCTCTCAACCCGTGTCCCATGACCTGTACTGACCAAGTATACAGCTCACGAGAGTGCATTCAGACTGCTCTTCCCTGGCTCCCAATTCTCCAACAAGACCATCCTTCTCAACGGCGCAGGCAACGTCTCCCACTACGGCTACACTCCAACTCTACCTATTCCCGATAACTACGAGCTATACTTTAACAAAACTCCAACAGATAAGCCAAGTCGTCCCAAGAGATACCTGCTCCGTCTGATCAATACTTCATTTGACTCGACTCTCGTCTTCTCCATTGATAACCACTGGCTTCAAATCGTCACTTCGGATTTCGTCCCCATTGAGCCGTACTTCAACACCTCGGTGTTGATAGGTATTGGTCAAAGGTACAACGTCATCGTCGAAGCTAATCCTCTGGCCGGTGATGTCAATGAGATCCCAGAAGATGGAAACTTCTGGATCAGGACTTGGGTCGCCGATGCATGTGGCATAGCCCCAGGAGGAGACGGTTATGAAAAGACTGGTATACTTCGCTACAACCACTCTGACAAAGCTCTCCCCTCATCTCAGCCTTGGGTCAACATCAGTAAAGCGTGTTCAGATGAGACGTATACTTCGCTTCGACCCAAGATTCCGTGGTATATAGGCCCAGCGGCCAATGCTCAAGCAGCGGATGGGAATGGCGAGAGGTTCAATGTTACTTTTGATCCCAACGCCAAGAACACACCCGAGTTCCAGGAAGAGTACCCAGTCGCTACGTTTGGCCTTCAAAGGCCTGGTCAGAACTTTAGACCACTGCAGATTAACTACTCTGACCCTGTCATGTTTCACTTGGATGAACCGAGGGACACTTACCCTCCGAAGTGGGTGGTGATTCCTAAGGATTATACTGAGAAAGAATGGGTATGTATCAACCGCCTTCAAATCATGTGAGGTAACATGACTAACCATCGTAGGTCTACTTTGTTCTCACGATAGAAGGTATCAGTGCTCGTACCGGCGCTCATCCAGTAAGCACCCAACCCCTACCACATGATCCCCACCTGACCATATCAGATCCACCTTCACGGCCATGACTTCGCCCTTATACAACAAGAAGAGAACCAAACCTACGACCCAAGCAGACTAAACTTGAAGCTTGACAATCCACCGAGGCGTGATGTCGTCCTACTCCCCCGTAACGGCTTCGTAGTGATAGCCTTCAAGGCAGATAACCCAGGTATCTGGCTGATGCACTGTCACATTGCACGCCATGCTTCCGAAGGTTTGGCTATGCAAGTACTGGAGAGACAGGGAGATGCGAATATGTTATTCCCTGTTGATTCGCCAAATATGATTGAGGCGGAGAGGGTTTGCAAGGTTTGGGAGACGTGGATGGATGGGGAGAAGGATTTCTTTGAAGGTGACTCTGGTATTTAGTGGTTGATAGATAGTAGTGCACTTGGTAGTTCTGCATATCTAACAATTTGGCCAATCGAAAAGAGTTCATTGTAAGGAGTACTACATTCCTGAACGGGCCACGACCCTCGAATAGGCAATAATAGCATGCCCGAAAGCACGGGCAGAAAACCGTCCTCAATCCACGTCATCCACGGCAGACAGACTTCTCTTCTAAAGCCCCCTCGGCAATCCCTGATTCGCTCGCCAAAGACCTCCCAAGACGATAGTGCTTTTCCGCCACGGCGTCATACCGGCTTTTGGTAATTCCACTGGCAGATCTCCTCCTCTATCTGCTTTTCTGCACAAGCTCCTACCACCCTGATCCCAAGAGCACCAATCACAAGCGCTCTATCAAGTGTTGCCATCGTCATTTGCCAACCTTGTTTTTAAACTACGCTGATCCCCCGCATCTTGTTACCCCGTGGGGGGGTCTTGGCGTGGGAGCCGTTTTGCATAAAAACTGGCAGATGCTCCTTTATTCAGAGCGAAAACTCATTGTCAATTAAAGTTCTGAAGAATAATGGCGACACCAATGCCCCAAAGTTCAGGTGATCATGACCAAAAACCCGACGACACAGCGCGCAACGAGCATATTGAACGTGCGCTTGACAACGTTGAGTCAAGACCAAACGATGACGCCATATTCTCCAAATTTCCCAGGATGGATAAGGTAGATGAGTTTGGAGCCCATGCGAAAACGGATCCGAGAGAAATTGCGCTTGTTAAGAAATTGGATAAGTACATCCTGGTAACAAGTCCAATATGTCATTGGAATATTTCTTGTTTCTGACGCGATATAGCCTATGCTATGGTTCATGTATCTCTTCAATTACCTCGATCGCAATGCCCTCGTCAATGCGCGACTTAATAGCCTGGAAGAAGATCTTGGTCTCGTTGGGACGCAGTACAATACTTGTGTTTCAATTCTGTTTGTTGGCTACATGTAAGTATAATCGCCGTCAATTCCTCAGGGACCAGCAGTTAACGCATCCAGTGCCGGCCAAGTCCCAAGCAACATGCTCATCAACAGAGTCAAGCCATCTTGGTACATGGCTGGCTTCTGTCTCGCTTGGTCTATCGTCAGTCTGGTGACGTTCTTGGCGAATAGCTACGGAAGCATGGTTGCGCTTCGTTTTATCCTCGGCGTAACTGAAGCACCGGTGAGTATTGCCATGCAGATTTAAGAATTACACCTGACCTTGACCAGTTTTATCCTGGAGCCTTGTTTATTCTCAGCATGTTCTATACCCGTAAAGAACTCGCTGTCAGACTGGCTATCTTCTATACAGGCAACATGATAGCCAGTTCCTTTGCAGGACTCATCGCCGCTGGAGTCTTTGCTGGTCTTGACCAAAAGCATGGCTTGGCTGGTTGGCAATGGTACGTAGCAGATTCAACATCACTCAACCACGCTCACCATAATACAACAGGCTCTTCATCATCCAAGGCGCCTTATCAATCCTTACCGCCATTCTAGCATTCATCTTCCTCCCAGACCATCCCCTCACCACCCGCTGGCTCTCAGAAGAGCAACGACAGCTCGCATATAACCGCATCTACACCGACACAACAGATGTGCGTGAAAAGACGAGCGTATGGATCGGTCTCAAGGAATCTGCCTCTGATTGGCGAACATGGGCACTATGCCTCATGTACAATCTTCACCTCTCATCAGTTGGCTTCCAGAATTTCCTTCCGACTGTCATGAGGACTCTCACTGATAGCAACACCATCGCTTTAGTCCTGACATGCCCACCGTATCTCCTCGCCGCTGGAATTGGAATCGCCATGGCGTGGACGTCAGGACGCTGGAATGAGCGCACGCTACATATTACCATCTGCAAATGCATCGTCATGGTCGGTTTCATCATCGCTGTTTCAACCTTGAACATAGCAGCGCGGATGTTCAGCATCTACCTCTTTGTCGGTTTCAGCTTCGGCATTAATAACATCATCCTTGCGTGGATCAGTGCAACCGTCGGCCAGACGAGCGAGAAGAAAGCAGTGTCTCTTGCGATTTGCAATACGTTTGGCAATTTGGCTCATGTGTATACGGCTTATTTGTGGCCTTCCTCGGATGAGCCGCGGTACACTACCGCTTGGGTTTCAAGTATTGCATTTTCGCTTGGGGTTGTTGTTATCGCGTGGGGATTGAGGTTTCATTTGAAGCACTTGAACAACAAGACGAGGAGGGATCATCCCGAGGTTACGAACTTTTATGTTTATTGAAGAGGCTGGAAGCTGGCTTTTATACCTTTATGCAGTTTATACAGCCGTGTGGATGTTTTCCGATGCTTGTGCACGGTTCATAAATAACATCGGGATGTATCCGATAATCATCTTTCCTGACTTGAGTAAAAGGAATTGTGTAACAGAAAAAATTATCCAAGTAGCTAATAATTTATTTATCCCTATTGAAAATGTCTTTCTAATTGCCTCATTGCGATAGCAGCATACCTTATGATTCCTCCGTTGACCGAGGATGGCAATGAGCTACATGCATTTTGGCCCTAGGTAAGTCCATAATCACAACCATTATTTCACGGAGTATAAATAAAGGGCATTTTTCTTTCAATTCTACTGGCAATACTCTCATGCACTAATCGATGTCTAATTATCTCCCTAGAACCAAGAGCTTGGAAGCATGAAAAGGGTGTTGAGTTTGTGTCAACTTTGAATCGGATACCCTGGAGTACGTTTGCAGTAGGTCGAAGCTATCTCAGATATTATCGATTAGATAAAACATTCATTTCTTGGCGATGTTATCGATAAAGATAGCCGGGCGGGATAAGAGCGGAATGGCAATCTGTCGGATCTCTCCTATCGGTTGCGTATCTCTAAACTGAGCCACGCTTATCATCACGCGCGCTACGGATACCTTTTCGCGATACCTTGACTCACTCCGAGCGGAGCGGGAGTGCCGATCAACGACATGCCGTATTTTAGTCCGCCACGACTCGTAATCTGCTCAATCGTGCCCGAGATCACATCCACAGCTTCACAATCGGACTTGACGATTATCTGAGGATCAGTATGGCCAGGCAGCCAGGTTCATGAAGACTCTGATCAGCGAGTTTAGGAATGGCAAGTGTGGAGTTGCCCAGTCTTGGATGGGTCTTTGATGTCATTTGCCTTGAGCCGTTGTCTTGAAATTCTGAGTCGCTGATGGTCAGGAAGACAAGGACAAATTACATGATTCCATCATCAAAGCAAATCCAATATCTTGATACCTATGTGCCTCTGGACTTCTATTAATAGCATTCCAAATTAATCTACAACACAATCAGAAATCTGTATCACCGTCCTCGATCCTCGTACGCTTCACCTTGGGCAGTGTCACCATCCTCTGGTCCAATAACTCGTATAATTAAGCCAACCTCTCCCCAGCTTCCGAAAGAACACGCTCACCTGTCTCCCATCACCTGCTTTGCCCTCGCATTCTGGGCGGACTCTGCTTGGCAGCACCACGCGCCCACTTTAATTAAGCATAACGCGAGCATGCTTAACAAATAACCTTAACCGCCAAGCGCCACGCGCCAATCCCAATACTCCGCCAGCCTCGAGCCAAGAAAGGCCGCCCCCTTTGTAATATCTTGGCCCGGTGACTTGACCCATTCAACAGCGCGGTGATGATTCACTTTGGCCGCATCATTCTTACAGCCAAGGTCTTGGTGCACTTGGCCACCGTTCGGAGCTTACGACTGTGAAGCGGCCTGGGTCTCCCCATCCCTCGCCCTCGTTTCTTTTGCACTGTCGATCATATTTATCTGAGCGGCCGCTATTTGCTTTTTTCAATATTATTGCGAGAAATGCTGGGGCTTATAACAGCATTACGCGTTAACAGAGATCATCTCATCTTCGTAAGTGTTCAGCCTCAAGATTAGCGCGAGCTGTCGTAAACGCCATGATAATCCCATTCAGCTGGATATCGTCATCGGGATCAGAAATCCCGCAGCTTCCACTCTCGGAGCCGAAAAAGCGCCTGACATAATAGCAGGTGGCGTGTATCCTATCCCTGGGGGTTCCTTGACAGGGCTCTCTCTCAGCTTCTTCCGCGGCGGCAGTGGAGCACACAGCACTGCTCTCAGTCTTGGCTTACAACCTCCTTCGATATCCTGTTTTTAGCTTCCGCCCTGGGTAGCTTTGACCTGCTTGAATCACCCACGCAGATCTCATGTTTTAGTACTGTCTCTCATCACTCCCCCTTGTCTTCTGCCGTCAATAGTTCTTGGCTTGTGTTTAGAAAAAGAAGCTTAGGCATTTTCGCTCCCACAGCTTTAAACTTGACATCTCGCTTTTCTCTCCCTCGTGTTCCCCTCTGTACAAAAAGCTTTCTGCGCCCTGATACTGTGTCAAGACGTCACTATTGTAGAGACTCTTCCTTCTGATCTTGACTGACCCTTTTCCTTTTGCTTGATTCTTTGACAGAGCTTATGCTTTGTTGTTGACAAAGATATTCGCTGTTGCAGAGTCTTGTTACTCGAAGGGCTTGTTGACTTTCTTCTGGATAGTGTCTGGTACACGTCCTAACTAAATCCTCTCTGTCATCAAGCCTACAGCACCATCACCAGCATATCCTCCTTTCATGCTCCCCCAAAGAACTGTACCAACAAACCGGCAGACCGGAAGACTATATACCTCTGAATCTTGAACATTTAGTTACGTGATTCTGCATATATCCTTGACGCCAAAATGCCAGTTCTCAACCCTAGTGAGCTCAACATCGTGTTGGGAGTCTTGGGTCAGTACGAGTATCTCCTGGGCATTTCTTGGTGGTGATTTGCCCAGATCTTGGCGAACATTGGCACTGACAGCGTTTTACAGGTGGCTTCATGGCATTGTACGGTATAATTTCTGTCAAGATTAAGCAGTCATGGTATCTTGGAGAAGCCTGTAAGTTGTACTGGTCATACTGCGTTGACTGTTATTGATGGTGTTGATGCGCAGTACCTGCTATGGTGTTTGGCATCATCCTTGGACCCGTATCAGCCAAATTTCTCGATAGTGAAAGATGGGGTTCGGCAGAGCCTGGTCAGACTGAGGATATCGCTCTCGTAAGTGACTCAAACACTAATGCGATGGTCTGGGACTGATATCTATAGGGTTTGATGCGTGTTGTCATTGGTGTACAGCTTGTCATCGCTGGCTATTCTCTACCGGCAAAGTACAACGCGACTCGCTGGAAAGAGTTACTCATGTGTTTAGTGCCAATAATGACTCTCATGTGGCTTTTGACAACTGGCTGCATCCTCGCTACTATTCCTAAGCTTAGTCTTCTTGCTGCACTGGCTCTCGTGTCATGCGTTACCTGTACCGACCCGGTGCTTTCGCAAGCTGTTGCGAAAGGACCGTTTGCGGACAAGTATGTCCCTCGACACCTTCGAGAAATTATTTCTTCTGAAGCTGGTGCCAACGATGGGTTCGGTATGTTTTCCTTGTCGCGATGATTGATCGAAACTAACATACATAGGCTTTCCGTTTCTCATGCTTGCTGTCTACTTGATGCGACATGCGTATGAACATCCTGAGCAGAGTACTTCTGAGGCCGCGCATCTCGCTGTACGTGCCAGTGAAGGGGTCGGTCGCCTTGGGGGCGGAATTGGTGAAGCAATGAAGAACTGGGTTGTCGAGACTTGGCTCTACTACGTCGCCATGGGTATTGCCTACGGTGCAGTCATCGGTTTCACTTCATGCAAGGCCTTCAAGCACGCAATGCGTCGGTAAGTCACCTCCCTCCATCATTCACCTTCCGAAGCCAGCTGACAATGTCGCAGAGGATGGGTCGATGAAGAATCTTACCTCCTCTTCCCCGCAGCTCTCGGTCTCTTCATCATTGGTACGACCGGCGCCATCGGCACAAATGACCTCGTCGCCTGCACCGTCGCGGGAAACATGCTCAACTGGGACGGCGAATTCCTCGCCGAGACGCACCGCCGCCACGACGAGGTCAACCACTGCATCGACGTGCTCCTCAACTTTGGCGGTTTCATGTTTATCGGGATGGTTCTTCCCTGGCAATCATTCCACGACCCTGACGGAACTGGTGTTACGCTGCCTAGACTTATTGCCCTTGGCTTCATGGTCCTTGCGTTCCGACGCATCCCGGCCATTCTGCTGCTTTACAAGGCCATGCCTGCTGTTGTCAAGGATTATAAGGAGGCGCTCTTTATGGGTTATTTCGGACCTATTGGTGTCGGCGCCGTGTTCTACCTTGAGCACATGAGACACTTGTTTCCTCACCCTGAAGACGCAGACCAGGAAGAGCGCGATCTTCTCGCCGCTCTCGGTCCAGTCATCTACTTCCTCGTCTTCTTCTCCATTGTAGTCCACGGCCTTTCCATTCCTCTTCTCGACTTCATCTACCGCAAGAGAGGCGTTGAGCCTATTCAAGACGATGCTGTCTCTATCCGCCGCAAGTCATTTACGTCAGCGACGCCCGTCAATGCGATCGCCGCTGATGAAGACAACTTTATCGCGTTCAATCGCTTCAGTAGGCCTGTTGATGAGAATGGAATACTGCCTGGTGAGATTCCGCCTGCTGTTCTGGCGAGGAACGAGTTTGCTGTGTTTTCTGGGGATCACTCGTCAGAGGATGATGAGAGGGAGAGGGAGGAGCAGGAGAAGAGAAGGCAGAGGAGGACGATTCAATACATGGTCTAGAGTTAGCGTATCATCATAGATTTGTCTATAGCGTTGCATTCAGAATTGAGCACGGAGTTAGTGTTTTACTACTTTAATCCATTGAGATGCGTTCCGATCTGTTTGTTCCCTCGAGTCACGTCTCTTCATACTTGATTCTTGGTGCGAGCCATGGCAAGGCTGACGTCATTAAGGCATTAACCATCGGGATAAGATAACCCCTCATTTTACGGTACCAGCGCGATATTGGGCCTGTCCGGGGTTCTGCCCAGATGTCTTCTCTAGCTCACACGGGTTGGCTACCCGAATGGCTCTCGCATTCAATTCGACATGTCGACGAAGGACAGAAGCGCAGCTCCAGCAAAACTACAACCATTTGAGATCGTACGAGGCTTTTGAGCGGCTACAAGAATGATTCTCTCACACGAGGGATAGCCCTCAGAGATACACGTGACTGCATTTCACCTTGGGCGAGCATCTTGACGGGAGCAAGAACTCAAACCTTTGGAGTTCTTTTTCCTTCTTTTCGATTCCATCAACAGGAATACAGCTACTTCATTTGAATTTAACAGTTAGAATTGATTTGCTTGGACTTTTTCTGTAAAAGTTAAATCCTGTACAGGACATGTAGAGCCGGAAGGATTGGTTGCTCTTTGCAATTCGATGGTTTGGCACGTGCGGCGTTGGCCAATGAACTTATCGCGCGTGAATCCGTTAAAGTGGCACGCGATCCTTTTGCGATCGCATTAGCCTTTCTTTCCCTCTATTCCACATCGTGAAATAAAGTTATCAGATCTTTTGACTGATTCATTGGCCGATCCAGGTTGAGGACCAATGGCGCATCGCCACATCTCTCTCTTGTGTGTCTTGTCATTGACAAATGGCCAAGGCAGAGGGAGCCCATCAAGCCACATGTCCAACTCTGAATGACCTTACCTCCCTACTGGCCTTACGGATCGAGTGTTTGAGCTTATCCTGGTCACAAAGACTGAAGGATAGAAGTGAACCATAACGGGAGCTTGTAGCAAAGGCACATGTTAGAGGATAGGGCATCAGCCCCAAAGTTAATATTGCGCAACCGAGATCTTAAAAAGGTCGATTTGGCCAGCGAGGTGACATGCTGAGGCGCTCGCGATAGTTTAAAGTGGTCAGAGATCTAATCTCATATGGTCCGCAGCACAAGGAATGGAATCTTAAGACAGTATTATGAAGTCATGTATACAGCGCTTTTCACCGTGCGGAACAGACCCTCTGGTTGCATCATATTCAGAGTTGATACATTTCTACTCACCAAACGTGGGTAATATCTAGATCAGAAATGTAGATTTGACGACTCCCGTAGTTCTTGTGTTTGGCCAGTAGCCAGATAATGCATCTTGGGGTCCCATTCATCTCACTTTGACGACTCTAGCATTTTGTATTCTATCGGCCTATCGGGAACAAAAAAAAATGTCGTGCTGCCATTCATTATCAGTGTTCGCAGTCTAAAGCTTAACCTTATAGGCGGCAGTCATCCCCATCGTCCTACTAACTTGATAGCACCATCTTGTTCCCCTTGTATTGGAGGACGCGTAACATTTTAAATTTGCCGTGGCAAATTACCCTTTGCAATTAATACGTATCTGATAGCAATGGGACGGTCACAACTACTTAAAACCCTTCTTCCTCCCCTGTCCCCGCGAAAGAACCTTACACTCCCCTCTTCATCACTTCCCATCCCCAAATTCTCACCTACATAAACATCTCACGTACAGTCCACACTACTTGAAGATGTACTCCAACCTACTCTCGAAGGCTGTACTCGTCCTAGGGTTTCTGGGGTACGTCGCTGCGACAAACCCTAGCTGCGCACACCCTTGTATCCAGCTTTCCCCAAACCATCAAGAACCCTGGTACTGCCCCATCGGCATCCCCAAGCCTCATTACCACAGCGGTAAATGGCCTACTCTGGAGGAAGAAAACTTCGCCAAGGCTCTCATCGGCCCTGTTACCAAGCAACAGCCTTGCGGCTGGCAGGCTGACGGCAAGCTCTGCAGAGCTTCTCAGAACGCTCATGTCACCCTAAGTCTCGTCTCTTCAAAGCTTCTCACCGTCAAGGTCAAGGTCAGCAACCATGATTCCTACCCAATCACATTTTGGACGAAGTACTCTCCTCTCAGCCAATATGCTTTTGATTATGGGTACTTCAAGATCACCGCCCAAGGTGATCAGTCCGTTACCCTCGCACCCCCACCAGAGGGGTACAGACCAGAAGCTGCATCTGAACTGTCTGTCATCCTCCCTGGTGAGGCGTTGGAGTCAGACATTGTCCTGACCGACCCGAACCATGTCTTCCATCGAATGGTGAAGAATGGTGGTGACATCGAAATCAGCATGTCTGGACAGTGGAATGGCCTTTGGGCTACAACTGCGCCTAAGGTTATGAGGAGTGGTTTGGGTCATTACTGCAACAACATCTGGAACACCCTAAACATCACTTGGTCGTCATTGAATAAGCTCCTGCTGCGTTTTCCTAAGGAGCATCACGTCTCTGCGGTGCCACAACATTCTGAACCGAGATATGGAGCTAAGCCTAGAGCCAGTGCTGGTAATGAGCCTACTTATGACGATGATTCGTCAGGCGTCAGTTCCGATGTTGGACATGAGACGGAAGCAACCTCAAGCGCAGATCAGTCTGAATCTACAACTCCAACTCGAAAGGATGAGGCTGAATCTGGAGAGAGCTATGCTAGTTAGCAACCAACCAAAGAGTCTCCAGAGTATACCAGTCCAGAAAACGAGGGTGCCTCGCAGTCTGATACGGAACAAGTCGCGGCTACACCTGCACCATTTTTCGCTAAATCTGGACGCGCTGAGGAGGAACCCAAAGCTACGGCTACTACGCGAAGCTGGACAACCATACCCTCTACAACCACTCAGCCAGTATATAAGATGTATGCCCGTTCATTGGTTGCATGTGACAAGGATTGCAAATGCAAAGATCATTAGAAGCCCTCTGACCCTTTCTTGTAAAGAGCTAGTGGTGGATCGTATTCGGCTATGCACAAATTCCGCACCAAGCGACGAAGAACTGCAATCGGGATCTAATTGACGGCACAGGGACGGAAGATGGCAAGGTTAGGAGCCAGAAACTAAAATGGCTAGACTAGGTCACCAACAGAAGAGTTAGCCTCTGAATGCAAAAATACGCCGTTTAGAATACGACTACAGGTAGCAGATAATAAGATTTTCCTTTTCTCGTGTGAAGTCCCATTCTTGCATAAACCTGCACGGCAATAAAGTTGGCTTCCACAATAAAAATTGGGGGATCGCTATGAAGCGAAGATATTGATGTGAAAGTACCACAGATTTAAAGTACCGTAGATGAAAGTCTAGCAAGAATGGCCCACTCAGATTGTTTATCATCACTATTTAAACGAAAGCTTGTCTATCCCCCCCATGTACCCTCTAACCCTAAGCAAGATTGCGAAATCAGGACAACAAAGCATAAACGATAAATCTGTGTCAAATACAAACGATTGGCCGATACAGTCTCAACAAAGCTATAGGCCAAAGCCAATAGAAGGTTACTGTACATATCCAGGCATAGACGAGCGTCGTAATGTTTTCTCCGTGCCTGTAACTAAAGTGTGTTTACACACACAACAGAAATGCGAAAGTAATTGTCATCTGCAGAAATAAGAAATGCAGTAAGGAGGAAATTCCTGTTTGAGTTAAAAAGAAGTTGACTCTTCATTCAACAAAACAACCATCTCATCTCGCACCTGCGCATCAACCTTCACTATTGCTTCCACCTTCTTCTCTATTATAAGAACGAAATCAACATAACTTGACACACAAGACCATCATTCAAGATGCATTTCCTCAGCAAGCCTATCTTGGCCCTTGCCCTCGTTGGCTCTCTTGCTTCCGCCTCTTCCATCCTCCCTACACCATCTCTCACCACCTCTGTCGTCTCTGGCACATCTATTGCTCCTGTTGCCACTAGCCAGGCTGCCCCCAACGCAAACCAGTTGGTCAGCCATCATGGTATCGATGATCTCAGGACTCCTCGCCGAGGTAAGGGCTACGTCGGTCACTCAAAGAACAAGGTAGAGCTAGCCAAGCAGGGCGAGCTAGCCAAGAAACTCGTACCCGTCAGCCTCCACTGCCCCGATCGCTGGGCGTGCAAGAAAATAGGCATGAACTACCTCGACCCCAAAGTCAACGATGCTGTGCAGAAAGTCACCGTGGAGATGGAGCAAGTCAAGTCTTTCCCCCTCACCATCCAAGTCACCATCGCCAACAACGGTACAGGCCCTATCACATTCTGGACGGACTTGTCTCCCATCAGCAGCTTTGCCCTTGAGCTCGGCCACTTCCACTTTGAGACAGGGGCCGACGCTGTTCAGTTTGGGAAGCGTCTTGTTGGTCCTGATCACGGGTACCGACCAGAATCTTACAGCGACCTCACCGAGGTCCCTGCTGGTAAATCGGTGAGCGCGTATCTCGAGCTGCCGAGGAACCCTGACAACCATAGGCTCAAGTCGTGGTTCAAGATGCTCGAATTAGCCGGAGACGCCTCGGTGACGATGTCCGGAAGCTGGTATGGTATCTGGGCGGGCACCAAGAAGGAGGTCATGCTAACCGACATGGACGACGACTTGGATGGCCACGACTTCTGGAATAATCTCTATATTCCGTGGAAGGCGGGATTTTCCAACGCGAAGTGGGTGGATGGGAAAGGCCCGGCCATGCGCCTTGACCTTGACAAGTTAAATGGCTCCAAGGCCGGCAAGGGGTCATAGTCTAGGTTTTCTTCTTATCAGCCTTTAGCTATAGCAATTAGTTAGTCATTTGGTATAACATCTAAGTTATAAGCTAGATATATTATTAACAGGAAAGTCTTATGGATAAGAACTTAAATCAGCGGACAGATTTTAGAACTCAGACCTTTCTTCCAGGATCGACTGCCTTGATCGGCCCAGGACAGTAATTGATGTGGTATATCTACCAAGACATTGCGTGAGTTTGAGGAGAGACTACTGTCGGTCAATCTACGGATTACGTTTCAGTTTTGCTTTGCAAGAAATGCGCCCGAGGCGATCCAAATTCCAGTATTTAGGCAGGGTTAGCAAAAAGATTTATTACTTTTACTTTAAATTAAAAAAGTTATTTTTAGTATAAATTAAATTAAAAAAAAACTAATTTTAGTTAGCCTAAAAATTAAATTAGTCTAATTTAATTTTAGTTAAAGGTCATACTATACTTTTAATAACTAATTGCTAACCCTGGTATTTAGTATTATTGCAAAAGCTAAGCTTGTACTTTCGGGTTCTTTACCTTAGGAAATAGATAAATTTAAAAACCTAATACACTTTCCAGTATTTATCTAGATAACAATAACTTTTTCTCTAACAAAGTCTTAAGTATCAAGTGGCAGGGTAAGTTTTCTAAGAACTCGGAAAAGCACGCGCTGATCGACGGGCGTTTATGGCTCCACCAATAAGATGCTCCACAGACTCGAATTACCCTGTATTGAGTAATGGCTTTTCCGACTTGGCGATGAGGAATTTGCACACGATCGAAGGTTTGGGGGTCGAAAGATCAACATTGAATTCAAATGAAACCCCAATAAGCTTGAAACTATCGGCAAAGTCGCAATGATAACCCGAGCGATTGGGTGAGGTAGCGCGTATAGCGTTGCGTATAAAGATAGGTTGAGCCATGATGATCGCTATCGGGTCTGAAGTGCCTCGCTTTGTAGACATCGAGACGCTGGCATCCCTCAACCATGCGGTTCTTGCAAGCCCTTTCAGTTCTTGAGGCGCTGTTTCTTACTTCTGTCAATAGCGTGTCTCTTCCAGCTGGAGTACCCCGCGATATCTCAGAGTTCAGAGACCAATATCCCTACGCTCCACCCAAGCACGAACACCGTCAAATCGTCCGGATTCGTGCCTCCAATAATGACGCAGACGATGTTTCGGAAGAGTTCAAAAGGGGCGTACGCAAAGCAAACGGAGGAGGTACTTTGCATCTAGCCAAGGGAAAGACATATGTCCTTGGTAAAGTTCTAGACTTGACTGGCCTAGAGGATATCCACGTTCATCTAGAGGGCGAGATCAGAGTAAGTAACTGTGATGTATGCCGAAGCTGTCATGTTCTCTGACAACTCTAGTTTACGGACGATGTTGAGTACTGGCAAAAGAATGCCTGGTACCATCCGTTCCAGAAATCGATCATGTTCTGGAAGTGGGGAGGAAAGGACATTAAAATATACGGCAACGGTGTTATCGAAGGCCAAGGGTTGGTCAACACCATCCGTATTCATGATAAAAAGCTGACGACATCAGACAACGGTGGTGGAATGAATTTGAATCTGGAACTGGCTCGTAAGTGTAGTATCTCCAGAATCGAACAAATTGTTCAGACCTGCTTACGGACTTACAGCATTCTCAACCCCGACAACAAATATTACCGGCCGATTCTCTTCTACGCCGAGAATACAACTAATCTTGATGTCTCGGGTATACACCTTAAGGATTCGCCTTGTTGGAATAACTTCATCGTCAGCTCCAAGAACATAAAGTACACAGACGTTGTAGCGACTGCCCTTTCCAATAACGGAAGTATTATCCCGAAGAATACCGATTTCATGAATACCATGAACACCTCAACTGTTCGGATAGAGAGAACCTGGGTTAACATCGATGACGACTGTTTCTCGCCGAAACCGAATAGCTCAGATCTCTATGTTAATACCATGTATTGTAACGGCACGCATGGACAGGTAAGTAGTGAATTGTTTTGAAGAGAGTAAACTGACTGAGATAGTCGATGGGCTCCCTGGGCCAGTACAAGGGCGAGGTCTCTAATGTCTACGATGTGCACATTGAGAATGTTTGGATGATGAACGGGGATGTCAGTGGCAAACTATTCTTTTGTGGTTGTATCTAATCTCTGTAGTACTCGGCCGCCCGTATCAAAGTTTGGGCCGGTGAAGAAACTGGCACAGGATTTGTCAACAACGTCACCTTCAAGTAAGTCTCACGAACAATCGCACGAACAACTTTCGCTCATGGGTATCAGAAACTTCTGGGTAGCGCGAATGGACTACGGTATCTTTCTGGACTCATGCTACTTCAACATCTCAGCCGAGGAGTGCAATGCTCACCCATCAGGCATGCAAATCACCAACATACACTTTGAAAACTTTACTGGTTACACGTCTGGTATTTATGGAAACGCTGTCGCAAGGCTGTCCTGCTCAGCTGCTGACGATGCCGTTTGTGCAAACATCACTGTCAAAGACTTCGATGTGAAGACGCCGTGCGGGGGAGAGCCTGTCATTATTTGTGATGGGATGCACAGTGATATCGGTGTCGGTTGTGTGCCGTATGACAGTGATGAGGCCAAAGCGGCCTTGAAGGCAAAATGTACGACTCCAATGGCCGCTATTGACACGGATCCTTGGGGCAGCGGGGTCATTGAGAAAAAGAAGGGAGCCTTTCATCCGCAGTAGAGGTTGCGATTTGGAACATCTGCAACAGGTTATGGCATTGTACAATGATTACATAACTTCAATTGTTGTATGCTAAATGCTCGTTCCTACTCACTCTGTTAAACAGTAAACTCATGATACCCCGATCCAACAGTTTTCGCCTTCTGTGTACCCGGTAACGTGACCTTGGCCTTTGTGTTTGGCGGAATCCTGACCTTGAGACGAAACTTCCCATTCGTTACAGTCCAATCCGTCGAAATGGTTCCATACTGACTAACATACCTTGCACTTGCATGAGAAAGGTTACCGCCAGGAATAGGCGCAATAGCAACAGTCTTGTACCCAGGCTCCAAAGGCGCGATACCTCCAATGAACTGATGCATCCAATTGGCAACGGACCCAAAGGAGTAATGGTTGAAGCTGGTCATCTCGCCAGGGTTGATAGTGCCATTGGGAAGCATGCTATCCCATCGCTCCCAAGTAGTTGTGCCGCCCATGACCACTTGGTATAGCCAAGACGGAACCTTCTCCTGGAGGAGCATGCGGTAGAATACGTCTGTTGAGTTGATATCTGAGAGTGCAAACCCAAGTTGAGATGTTCCTGCAAAGCCTGTACCGACAAGGTAGTCGTTCTTCTTGATGATGTCTCTCAGGGTGTCGCCGGCTGCCTTCTTCTGCTTGTCATCCTTGAGAAGGTCAAAAGCCAGAGATAGAGCGTACGCGGTCTGAGTTCGGTTGACTAACTTGCCATCGGGGGCCCAGGAACTCTGGAACTGGCGCTTGAGATCAGAGTGTTGAGTTTGGTACTTCTTAGCGAGCTTGGAGTTACCAAGGGCTCCGATGATCTGGGATAGAGTTTCTGTCATCTTGATCAAGTATGCATCCGAGACTAAGTGCTTGTCTGTCGTCGCGGCGCCAGGGTCGTCGGGGGGTGCGAGAGGGTCGAGCCAGTCACCAAACTGAAAGCTACTGCGATTCCAAAGGCCAACATCGTTTCGGGGGATGCCAACATCAATCCAGTTTTGGGCCTGAGGGAGATGCTCCTGGAGCATCGCCTTATCGCCGAAAGATTCATAGATGTGCCATGGGTTACCGACCACCACGTCTCCCCATACTGATGCCGGCTTGGGAGGTCTGTCCAGGAACCAGGGGATTGAGGGGACATACATTGGCGGGACCATCTGGTTCTGTGACATTTCGGACCAGATATCCTTGTGCCAGCCCTTCCAGAAGGCTGATGTGTCGTAGAGGTAGTTCGACGTAGGTCCGAAAGCGTGAGCGTCGCCAGTCCAGCCAAGTCGCTCATCTCGTTGGGGGCAGTCTGTTGGAATGCTCAAAAAGTTACCCTTCATGGACCAACGGACATTGGAGTGGAACTTGTTGAGAAGAGGGTTGGAGCAGTTGAAGTAACCGGTCTCTTCCAGATCTGTATGAACAACAATAGCCCTGACGCTATTCTCATCCAAGGGAGTTTCTTTAGGCCAGCCATGAAGTTCAGCATAGCGAAAGCCGTGGAAGGTGAACTTGGGTTCCCACTCAATAGGTCCCTTGCCGCTAAGCGTAAGGCGATCCTCAGCCTTGGCTAGTCGAAGAGGCCGAAGAGCCAATTCACCGTCCTCCAGAACCTCGGCATGTCGCAGTCGGATAGTGGTGTTCTTGGGGCCATCAACGTTTAATCGCAGCCAACCAACGAGGTTCTGTCCAAAGTCGACAAGCTGTTTGCCAGAAGCAGACTTGAAGAAGCGCTGTGGCTTCACCTCTTCAACACGCCTGACAGGAGGCTGTTCCGCAGGAACAAGCTCGCCATCTGGAGAGGGCAGAAGACGAGTGTCACTCCAAGAAGAACTCTTGAACCCAGGCTTGGACCATCCTTTGATATCGGCTTCGAGAGTTGCATTGTATTTGTCTCCATCATAGATCTCACCGGCAGTGGCAGGGCCAAAGCTCGACTTCCAGGTAGTGTCAGTGACGATCTTGACTGTGTTTCCGCTCTTGGATTTCACGTGGAGCTGCGCCAGAATACCAGTACAGTTGCCATAGATGTTTGGTTGACCGCCTGCGAATCCCAATCGCCCAGCGTACCAGCCCTCACCAACAAGAGCACCTATGGCGTTAGAGCCTGGGTTGAGCAGCTTTGTCACATCATAGGTGTCGTAGACGTGGCGGTGGTGGAAGGACTGCCAGCCGGGGGCCAAGACACTATCGCCAACCCGCTTCCCATTGATCTCGGCTTCGTAAATGCCGAGAGCTGTGATGTAAAGCCTAGCAGAGGCAATATCATCAGGGAGCTTGAACTCCTTGCGGAAGTAGACAGGCCGTTTGGGCGCGGTGACATTGATCTTGATAGTCGAAGCGATGGGCTTCACGTTCTCCCAGCTCTTCTTGAAGAGTCCTGTCTCGACAGAGACCCAATCAGACCAGGGAGTCGAAGGTTGCTTTGAACGCCCATGAGCACGGACCCTGACAGAGACGGGTTGGGCTTCTTCGAGTGGAGAATCGGGCCAGGGCTGGTAAAGAGAGTCGGAGGACTTGGAGGAGAATGCTTTGGGTTTGCCGTTGACGCTGCGAGTGACTTGGATGTCGTAAGAGCTCTGTTCCCAGTCAGGAGTATCACCGTCGAATCTCCATGAGATTCTCGGCGTTGTCTCCGCGATGCCCAAGGATGAGCTATAATGCTCAAAAGAGACCCGTGAGATTGCCAGAGCCATCTTTGCTGAGCTTGCTTGGCGATGAGGCCAACATCAAGGTCGCTTGGTCCCTCATTTTATAAATGTGTACGATCATGCACTAATCCCTTTCGATGGTAGACATTTCGGCCCTTCACAAGTGCCGAGGTATTTTGATCATCACAGAGTATGCCGTCCTCAGCCTGCTCGCTGATTAATACCCCGAGACTTTTCGATCATCTTGTCCGAATGTTACATTGCGGGGAAGAGTGAAATGAACTGGCTGGGGTAAAACGCGGGGAAATGTAGATGGCCCATCTCATGACAGGTCAGGGTTTGTCATCGCTGTAACATAGCCCGTCGATCTGGAAACATACGCCGTCATCGACACATGATTGCCATCGTCACAATAATACCCCGAATCGTTAACTGGCCTACGGGACGTTATTCTTGGGTTAAATGTTCCAGACAATCGTTAGAATGAGACTACTCTTGAGTGTCCAGGCGAACATTTGGACCTTCCAGTCAATTTGCCGCTTCGCTATGAGGCATGTCGTTGACTAAAAGTGAATTATTGTGTCTACAGGCCTTTTCCATATTGGGGCTAAAACGCAGTAGCTGGCAGAGACTTTTTGTTTGCCGTCGGGTTTTCCGCGACAAGGCATCGGAAAACCCGGGATTTCTTGATCTTATTCACATCTCCACATGGACCACCAAACACTAGTCTTTTGTGGCCAAGGTTTAGAAATATCCTATGACCTTTTATTGCCTGAGGATGGAATTTTTAAAGAAGTCCTAAATAAGGTTAAGATTGATCCTAAGCTTTTTGAAATTTGTGCAAACGATATTCGATGTCGCAAACCACATCAAAAATGGTCATGGCTCACAGCCACCAAATTTGTATCCTTTATCTTGTCGAGAACTAAGATAAAAATAATTTCTAATGTTAAAAACCAACAGAATATTGCAAAATGATTCCTTCCACCCAAGAAAAGCCATAACTACTAAAGCAAGATCGTCAGCCCAGGTAACGAGGACAAGCAAATGAAAGATGTCTTGGCCTCTTTTCGTCCATGGTGATGTTATTTACCTTATCCATACAAAAGACCAGTCTGTTGGATATATGCGACGTGAAGATCATGCCCTCAAAAGGTCCTAACAAGAGTTGGCTGAGGGACAGACTCCTATGATGTCTTCCACAGATGCCGTTTCCGACAGTCCACTATTCCAGTCTGCTCCTTGTATGCAGTAAGCTTGTGTATACACTCCTCGAAACTGGACGTCATCTCTTCCAAGTTCGTGTTGTTCCGATCCACAACCCAGTCTCCCTCATCATCCTTTACGAATGCAAGGTAGTGCATCGGGAAAAGCCAGTATCCAGGAACAACCTCTGTTCCCTTCGCTCTGAAGCCCTGGATAAAGAGATCCGCTGCACATTGCCATTTCTTAGTTCTGTTTGGAAGACACTGGTGTAGTGTGTCTCCGTGACTGAACATGAAGCCATAGTTGACCTCGGGCGACAGCTTGATTCCTGTTCTGGTCAAGAGCCAGAACCAGGCCCAAGCACTAAGTCTCATACCCTCTATAGGCAGGTATTGAGGTGTGTTGGCTTTGGCCCACCGGTCGTGAAACCCAGGCGGGCCAACACTAATAGGGTCCAAGGGCTGTGGGAGCATACGAAGGTCCGCCCATCGTGGATCCAGACATCCTGGTATAGTGTCCTGAAAGCTGACGTTTTGCAGTCTTCCCAGGCCCTCTTTCCACAACTCCCCCTCTACATCGTCTTCTGGGAACGAATCATACTCCCAAGCTAATCCATTCCTGCCAGAAAACTTAACTTTGAGGTCAGGGGCTAGGTTGACGAGCCCAACATGGAAACGGTCCATGGCCCAAACACAATGAGCGAAGCGGCCAAACCCTTCGGTAAGGCCCATGCGTATGGTGTCCGATTCCGGACGGAGGTACAGAGTCCCCTTTTCGTAGAGCCCCGGTTTCATATATGTACAGGGAATGTGTACCCTGTAAAATCTTTTCGCAGCCTGGCGCGACTCAGCGTTGACGCGGAACAGTTTGCTTATGGCTGCTTTGTCATCGACCATGACACTGTATTCCTTCTTCGATCCCGCATTGACTTCCGCCGCTCGTCCGTCGGTAAGTTTGGGAGTAGTTAGAGAGTTGACCAGGTCTGAAAGGTCTGTTTCGAGTGGCCGGCCGTGGAGTAACTCCATAGTTCGTCCTGCATCCCTGCTTATTCATTAGCTTTGCGGTACCTTTGATAGGGACATCGAGATAGGCTTACGAGCAGTCCTCCCCGAGGGTCCAAACGTGCATAGTCAAAACTCTCTCCTTCATGAGAGCTTCTTCCCAGATCATGTCCCGCAGCTCGATCGGGAGTTTGGCAAATTGAGGGAAAGTTGCCATCTCGTTGTTGTTGGGGGTGTGAGGAGGGATGCTAAGGTCAGACATATCGGTGTTGGTTATGGTGTAATGTCTAAGTTGTGAGCTAGATGTGTTATTTGCAGGAGACTTATGGCTAAGAGCTTAAGTCAGCAGACAGAACCTAGGATACCGGTATTGGAAGGTCTTGTCAGTGATGAGTGAGCTGGATTGGATGTGAGAGACATTAGAAAGAGGAAATGGAATTTTTCTGCACTTCGGTCTCGGCTTTCTTTTATGTTTTTTCTTTTGTGAGGGATATTCGCGCACCAAAGTCAAACGAGATGATGAAGTTTGATACTTCACACTTTGGGCCGCGTCCGCGGGAGTTGTTGAGCTTTGAAGGATGAAGATTTAGCTTTCCAACTGTAGTCCTATTCTGTCTAATCAGCTCTATGCTGAGTGAATATACTTAAAGCTTCAACACTAATGTTTTTGGTATATTCACATAGTCATGTATTACTGAAAGGATAGCCTGTTCCCAGCAGAGTTACTCCTCTGAGCGGGTTTATCTGAAACTCTTCATCAACTGTAGCCAAACATGCGTTCTGTGGCCTGTGGGTAAATCATCCTTACCTCTGTAGTTGCATTGCTCGCATGAGAAATCGACGAGTAGCATTGGCTGAGTGGGCTAATATGCTACACTAAACAAAGGATGCTGTAGTAGATGGCTATTGTGACCCTGTCGCACATGTAAGCGTAACACTTAATACTCTACTTATGCGACTATTGGTAGTCCTTACTTTATCTAATCTACAAGTCTTCCGAAACAGCCTGTTCTTCGACAGCAAAGATGGGAACACTCGAACCTCTTGCTAACCCGTCCAGGGGCTGTCAAACCGACTTATATGTGTCCAGCTCATTCACCAGGAACCTTCCAGCCATGAGGATATATAGTATCAATGTCTAGGCTCGGATTTGTGTTGAATTTGTGCTACATTCGTGTCATGAATCATATCTCCTATGTACACTTCTGTTTCTTAGCAATTGAAGAAGCATCTGGACTATTCCAGAAGGAAAAGGCTCTCCAGATTGAAAACAGTGATAGCCTCCGTATAAGTTTTGGTTGGTTCTTTGTAATCATAAATAAACTCGCCTTGCAATCATAGACCTCGTAACCAACATGGTTGCCTATACTTTAACCTTGTTAGCGATGACGAATGATGTGCTGACTCACCTTGCGAACGCCATAGACCCAAACCCTCAGGAATTTAATGTCGCCTTTATCAATGGAAGTTGTGAGAATTTGGACTGACTCCACAGGTTCCAATCTTCCAGTGGATAGTCATGTCAATCATCCCATGTGTATAGTGTTCGCGTTCCTGTCACAGTATCTGGAGTCGTGTGAAACGCCAGTAGTCCTATTATTGTCATCGAGCTTTCTTCTGCATCTACGCGTCGAGTGGCAAGGTCGCGGTTTTGAGTTCAACACGAAAGTCTGTTGCAATTAGAGACCCTCGGGCGAGACTTAATGCTTCTGTACGAAGGCTGATTGGCTTCCGTCTGAGAAATAAATTACTTTCTCTCCTTTAAGCTTTTAAACTAAGCACGTCAGCATAAAAACGATCAGTGAGTGCCTACAGTTCCAATCTTCATGCCCTCAACTTCAGGCGTGTTGGGAATCATGCGTTCCCAAAACCTCAACTGTTGCAAGCCGACTTTGTGAATATGCTCTTCAATAAGGTTTAGTGCTACACTCACCAGGGCATAAGGCCGTTTCATGTTATGTAATATTGAGAGGATGTTGACCTGCCTCCGATTCAGGGGTAATGAGATACGGCAACGGCTGTTGTGCTGCTGTACCTCTCTTGAACACATGTAAATCACGCACTTTGAAAGCTGGCGTTCCTTGTATGCAGGCGATCTATCCCAATTCGGCGTTGCCTTTTTCTGTTGTGACTCAAAATGTCGTGTTGGTTCATGATATCATCAACCGCGACCTGGCTCACATTGACTCGAAGGCAGCAACACGAACCACGTCCAAGATTTTCCTTCCTCAACATCGATGTTTCACTAGAAGCTTGGCGATTGGAGTTACAAGAACTATTTCCATGACCGCAAGCAAGGACACTGCACCTCAAACTTGTCGTTTCAGCTGTAGGGTCGGATTGATAATAAAGTGTAGAGAAGGTTGGTGCGTGGCAATATGCTCCAGGCTATTTGTTGATAAACATAAATGGATGGACATCGCGAACGATAAATTCAGTCACAACACGCACAAAACTTTGAACCATTAGGCTGGTGTTATTTAGGCTTCCGCGCTTTTCTATAAGATCACCCTTTCCCCTTTCTTCCCGCGGAACAATCTTTCACCTTCTGTATTCACATCACCAAATATACTTATCTTTTCTTTATAAAACAATATTCATTACATCATCATCATCAGCCCTTGACTGGTATGGGGTAGACTGTCCTACGCTATTGGAATTGATCTACCTGACGCAGGATCATTTCCATCTCCAACACTCTGCCGAATATCAACACCACTCCCAACCAGCTTGAAGCTGATGAAGCGATCTGCTTGCGACCATGACAACTCTCCTGAGGACATTAAGAAGGATTCAGAGAAGCGGCCGAGAATGGAACAAGATCATATCGGGAGGTATCAGTCATATCCTCTTATGGCCTACATCCTTCCAGATGGCAATGGCGTGGCCAGATCCAGCCCTCCTACTCCGCCTCTCCAAGACTATGATCTCCCCAATCATACAAATGACGCTGTTTATGAGATGGATACTTCGATGTCAAGAGCGTTCGATAATCTTCAATACGAAATTGCACCGCCGCCTGCAGCATCTGATGCTTCAACCTCTGTCAGCGAAGATCCCCTCTCCGACCCTGAGTCCAATCTCGGCTCTTGGCCACCGAGTCCCATTTCAAGCAATGCAGGCTTTGACGAGGAACATCGCCCAATTATGCTACCATGCCACATTTCAGAGCGTACCCCTAGCCCTCTATCTTCTTCCTCCGAAAGTTATTCAGAGTCTTCGTTCTGCTCCCTTTCGTCAGAAAACTGTCGGGTCCCTCAATTATCGGAGCCCAACTTCACCTATGTCTTTGCAGAAAAAGACAATTCCGGCTCTATTATGTCTCCTGAGATCAAGCCAAATGCTCTTGACCGCTTTGAGAAACAGCGACTGGCGATCGAGAATACTGCTCTACCCAACACAAGGGAACGTGCTCATTGTTGGCTCATGCCTCTCCAAACCCTTGACATGTCAACTCATGGATTGTATGAAGCCTTCCCATACCATGACGCCAAGGAGGAATATCCTGCAACCGAACCTATGTGGAAATATACTTCTACCAGATATGCAGAACGTCGCCCTGTTCCAGCTAAGGGTGACACCCAAAAGCCTTTGAAAAGGCAAAATATGTACATACCTATGGACATCGAGCCGTGCAATTTTGGTCGCAGCAAAACAACTGTTGCCAGCTTACCAGAGTACATTCGCACCATGATCATGTCATTTTGTACTGAGCCAAAAGACCTCATCGCCTTGATCAACTCATCCTCACTCTTTCTTCAGCCCTTTTGCCGGAGCCGTCGTGCCATCGTTAGCCAAATCACCCAGAGCATGAGATTGCGTTTCGGTGGTGATATGCCCTCCAGCTGTCTTATGGTGGCACGGCTGCGCAATATGGAACCCAGGAGAGACTGTGGTAGCCCTGAGGTTCGTAAGGCCAGTGCCAAAAGAACCATCAAGAAGATTTTGACACTCACTCCAAAGGGACCTTTACTCCATCCGGCTTACAGTCTTCGGCAACTCAAATTCGTCTCAGAAGCTCTTGGGACAGCAGAAAGTGTGATGACGGGCTACGCGCATCACGCATGGGCAAATAGAAATGGAATGAGCAATCTAGGGCCATCTCACGCTGTTGAAGATTTGGTGCTCTCCAAGACTGAAAGGAAAATGTTCATCGATGCTATCTGTCTTTACGATGCTTATTGCACAGCCTTCTTCTCTGAAAATCCATTATTAACCGATGGCGACATCGCCCTGCGGCAGAGCTTCCTTGAAGAAGATGGGATACCAGGTGAGATCATCAACCGGTTCTACAGCACCACCACCTTCCTACGTCTGTCATATTGCAATTGGATATATATCGCTATGAACGAGGCACACTATGATCCTACTGCCAAGGACGAGAACCACAGATTAATTCCTCTTTTGGAAAAGCACATCGGCCTACTTGTTAACCATTTTGTCTGTAGCGGGCCAAGCGTTTTCAGAATGTTGCAAGACAAGGGAGCTACTGAACGCTCTCGCTTCCTTTTAAACCTACTTGAACGTTGTGACACAGACGCAGCATATCGTCAGAAAATCACGTCCCCACAAGGCAGAGAAGGTAATCGGCTCTGGGCATATCGCGAGATAGCGGGAGGCCTTACCATGGGAGAGGTACAGACAGCACAGCATTTCTGGGACCCAGCTATTGTCAGGAGTATGAAAGCAGCGCCCTCAATCTGTTCTACGGTCGGCCTACCATTGCGGCTCAGGCGGGCTATCTAGACTTACTTAACACTATTTCGTCACCACGTCGATATAGGACTTAGAGCAGCCATTTTATTTAGCATCCAAAAATTAGAAAACCACCAATTAATAACTAGTATTACTTATTCCTGTAATTGATTGCCACTGCATTGTCATAAATCTTATGAATTACGAGAGGTTGGGGGTTTTACAGTGTGTTGGCTTTATACGTCTCGCTGACGTGTAAAAGCTTTAACCATCAATCGATAAGGGGTCGGGCTGAGAGCAGCTGAGTAAGGAGCATAATGTACGCATCATCTGTCCGGTCTGTCAACTCAAATTAGTTAACCTACCTGTGACTCGACATTGAGTAAAACATAGACGTGTTCTTTTTGGGAAGATCAAAGATAAGTGCAAAAGTTACCAGCCTCAGCTGTTTCTCCTCAGTTGCGTTCCCCGTTACCATCACCATGATAGCACATCTAATCTGAGTCTGAACTACTACTCAAATCATACTTCCCACTTCCCTTCCCAAACTTCGACTCCGGCATATAAGATGCGTCAAATTATGCGTCTCTCCTTTCTCCATTCCCAGGCACGTATTCCCCGCATCAAAACACTTCTGATACGTATCCTAATCCCCATTGTTGCAAACACTGCAATAATAAAATCCGCCCTTGATCAAGAGGTTGCATACGTCACAGTAGTACTTGGGATACACCTTGAAAAATACATGCTTGCCTTTGCCTTTGCAGATCTCTCCTTGTGCAAGGCAATCTCTACATATATCGTAGTCGCCGCCATCACACTTCTTGCAGTGTGTGTACGGACCGCTGATTACCTGGTCGCAGATGTTGCACTCGAGGTCGACTTCCCATGCTGGAAAGTGGGCGAAGTCGGAGAAGCCTTCAGCCGTGCGGCCATGCTTCTTGGCTTTGCGCTTGTCTGATAACACGTTCGTGTTCTTTTCGAAAAGGAAGCATATGTCATGTTCATCTCACCAATTCGTTCTTTAACAAAATATCCGGCTGCAGCCAGGAAAGTCGATGGCTTCTTTTCCGTCTCAGGCAGCCTTGGTCGTTAGTCATGTGGATTGGCGTACTGTGGCTGGCCCAGATGTGTCCTCTGTCCATTGTGACCTCTACTGTGAGATTTTAAAATTCCTGGAAAGGCTGGCATGCCTGGAAGTGGCGTTTGTTTGAGGGGGTGCAAATATTTAAAGACAGGCTTAATACAATAGCTATATAATAATAGGTGAATTAGGGGGCGCACGAGTCCCATCTTTCTCCACCTCCCATGTTTCAAGTCTCTCCACTGCAGATATTGTCCCTGGGTGCTCGGAGCCATGTTCCTGCTTAAAGAGGTCTGCGCATTTTTGCATCAGCGCTCGAGCATTTTCATGTTGATCCATACTCTTCAGGATCCTTGCCCCGAGTGCCATGGTATCCAACGTCTTCGGGTGGTATTCCCCTAGTACCTTTTTCCTCAACGCTAGCGCCTCTTTCTGGATCCTAATTGCTTCTTTAAACTCTCCTCTTCTCCAATATGTCCAAGCCAGGTTATGGATACTCAGCATCGTGTTTGGATCCTCCAAGCCTAACGTTCTTTTCCATTCTTCTAAAACTTGTATTCCCATCTCTTTTCCCTTATCGTATTGATCCTGGAACACATACACTATGGCCAGCGTGCCTTTCAACATGAAAAGAAGATAATTCCTGTCTCCCCCGGTCCTTTTCAAAGGCTCCAAGGCCCTAACGAGAAGTTCTTCGGCCTCAGCATAGCGGTCCTGACGGAGATACAAACGCGCCAATTCGTCTGTACGCTCGAAGGTTGATGTATGCTCGTCTCCCCAAATCCTCTCGCTGGTATTAAGCAGCTGAAGTTGAACTTTTGCAGCTTCGTCCAACTTCTGCTGTCTCCTGTACGCCGTAGCTAACTTACTCAAACAACTATGCATAGTGGCATTCTCTTCCCCAAGACTTGGCAGCCCTGTCGTAAGTGCTTGCTTGCTGATCCCCTCTGCTGCTTTCCAATTGCCGATGTTAATCATATATCTTGCAAATTGACACAACAACTTTGCCCACTCTTCAACATCTCCCGCCTGCGGCTCCTCCTGTATTACAGACTCCAAGTGCGGTAGAAGCAGCTGGCACGTAGGCCAGTTTTCGACTCCGCGAGACCTGGAATTTTGACGCATGGCGTATATGAATAGTCTCTTCAATTGCGGCAATTTATCTGAAGATGATGCCCAGGCTCTGGTGCAAGCCTGCACCGTCGCGTGCAACTCGAAGACATCTCGATTGGCAGTCATATAAACGAGGTAATAGCTGCGAAGCACGTCTAGATCATCTTCAAAACTGACAGCTTTGTCTTTCCGATGCTTAAGTTTGCCATTGTAGTAATGGAGTGCAAATTCGGGGATTCCTTTGTGATCGAAAAGGCTCATGAATGATAAGAGATCGGCGGCTGAGGGCTTTTCCTGACGGATCTTCTCAAATGTAACTTACCAAGTAGTGATCACAGAGTTGGAAACAGTCTCGTCTCTACGGAGATCGCCAAGATCGACCTCGAGAAGGCTATTCCTCTTCTGTTCACTTTCCCGGAAAGCTTCCAAGTAACTTTCAACTGATTCTCGCGGTGAACGTCGGTTGATGTATGCTGCAGCTTGGGTGATAGCCAGAGGGATGTAATCCAATACCTGAAGAAGCTGAACAGCGGCGCCATGCTCAAATGCACTTGTGAGTTTGTTCGTGATAAGATGAAGGCCTTGAGCTCTGTCCATAGTAGACACTTTGAAGATGTTCTTGTGGCTACCGGTCAGCCTTTCTGCAACATCGAGGCTGCGAGACGTGACTAGGATGGTGCCGTCGTGGCGCTTAGGTAGGAACGATGCCAAAGGTCGATCATCTGTGTTCTTAGGGTAGAAGAGGCTGACGTCGTCGGCATTGTCGAGTATCATCAGCCAAGGACCAGACTCATCGTTTTGCAGCCAGTCGCGAACAAGCGCAAGAATGTCCGTGCTTGGCTCACCTCGCTTGGGTAATTTCATTCTCTCTGCCATAGCGCGGTAGGCTTCTTCGAATCTCGGTCTTGAGCTTGCATGGACCCAGAATATGTTGACATCAGAGTCCTCGTCGTGAATAGAATATGCAAAGTTAATGGCAACCTGTGACTTTCTACGCTGTGTTAGCGAACAGTACCCTTTGAGTGACAGAGGTACATACCCAAACCCTCCCATGCCTACAAGAGCCATGCGGCCGGTATAGTTACGGTACTTGTCTCTGAGCCATGCCGTCATATCGGGACGTGCGACGAAGTCGTGATCTCGATCAAAGGGAACGTTAAAACATGGTGGGCGAGCTACAAACGTCGTACTCTGCTGTTGGATCGACAAACCCTCGACCCTTTGCGACACGTCAAGCAAAATTGTCCTGTTATTGTTAACGAGGGCATTAGTCGCTGTGGCTACCGACTCACGTTTGATCGACTTGTAAACATAGAGTGATAGTCTGCTTGTAGTGCTCAAGGTTCGATACAATCGTGTTTATCTCCTTGCTGTCAAAGGGCCATTTGAGCGCACGGAGGCCGAAGCGACGCATCGCCTTTCGAGCACTGCCAGGATCGAACTTATCTTGGATTTTTTCCAGCTCAATTTTACAAGAATCCAACGAATCAACTAGTGACCGGGAGGTCGCAAGCTTCGTATTCTTCGGATCGTCGAGGAGTTGCTGTGCGGCTTCGAGGCATACGTTCAGGTCTTTCAGCCGACCCTGGAGCCGGGTAATGTCAGCCTTTGCATTTCCAGCTGCGGTCGAATACTGGACGCAAAGCGATCCGACTTTGGCGGACAGTTGGACGATGGCGATGATGCTCGCAGCAAGCCCTACGGCCTCGGCCATGGTGAGCAATAAATTTTTGGTCAAAGTTAGAACAACCTCGATGGGCTGCCGTGTCGCGCTTTATCAAGGAACAGTGAGGGGAATCATTTTCAACCCTGTCTGCCCAATGAGGCTGTGAAGTCAGCTGAGCCCGACGTGGCATTTACTGTCCAACGACAATGGGCTTTTGACGTCAAGGTGCATCGGTCGGCACAATCGGGCGGCGCATTTGAGTACGGGGCGTCTAAAGGCTGTTTCGGGTACATTGGCGAAGTATGAAGTTTGCATGAGCTTTGAAGATAACTTAAACATCATACCACGGAAGACCTATGACGAGGACTTCGATATCAGATTCGAGATGTAAATAAATTAGCTAAGCTGATCCATCATTGTCGTTATCACTGTGTAGCTCTAGGATAGTTACGGAGTATTTGGTATCTTAATCTCTTTAACTGGGGCCCATGTTGCTGGGGCACCTATTGGTTACGGCTGAGGCTGTGCCGAGGCAGTCTAGAGGATTGAACTCCAGTAGCTAGATATTACCCTTAAGAAAGCCCTATACTAACACCCGGATTTATACTTGGAATTTAAGAATCTTAATTATTTCCTGGTAACTAAATCTCAGCCCTTTTCTTCAAATCACTTGCAATTTGCTGCGCCGAAAATGCCAAGAAACTGGGGCGAAGCACAATGAGCTCAAGTTATGTGAAGACTGACAATATGCAAGATGTCGGCAAGGTGCAAGAATCGCAAATCACGGTTGCCGACCTGGCCTTTCAAAAACAACCGCAAGTCCTCTTTCCGATTTTACTAGTGATTCAAGGTTCTCTATTCGTAACTGGCTCGCTATGCAAACTGTGCTGAGCTCTATCATTTGACAATCTAGGTCATAATCCGATGTATGTTGTTTCCGCTTTGATATTGTATCTGTACCATCCGTCTAACGCCACGACCAAAACGCCATTGAAATGCAAAGTAAATATTCGTATCCTCTCAAATTCATGCAACAGATTCTGTCCGTCGTGATCGTCGACGCCTTCGACCTTCATGCAATGGCGTAGATCGATGCTTATTCACTGCCGCCAAATCAAGAGTTGACTCGGTAGCAGCTCTTTTGACAACCTCCATGGAACCATCTTCCTCGATGGTCTGGATAGCCATCTCTCTCTTCTCATCCTCAATCATCTCAATCTTCTCTCCGACACCGAGAAGTCGTGGTGTATCAGAAATCCTGGGCTTTTCGGACAGGCCCATCCAAGCCAGAGTCTTCTCCCATATTCCCGGTGGGGGAGGACTCCACATCCCTACGTCAAAGGTATAGTGCTGTTGCTCGTCGGGGAGGTTGAGCCATACGAAGGGTCTGTTGCTGTTGATCCGCCCTTCGATGACAAAATCGCCAATCTCGTCGGGGATTCGGATTGGCTCGGGAATGAGAATTGTTTGGTAGGCGGGTACGATGAGATGAAGCTGCACAGGTCGGCAGAACTGTTTTCGTCGTGCTTTTGACATTTCTCGCTTGGCGATGCGCTCTCGGGCTGCGAGCATGAACATGAAAACGGTGTCGAGTTGATTGGTGTATCCGCAGAATCGGGGACTCAGCGGCTTTTCCTCGACAAGATGGAAGAACTTGGGATACCAATCTGTGTCGGGATGGTAAAGGAAGAACCAGTGATCGCGTTCGGTGTCGACACTCGATTGACTTAATCGTTCTCGAATCATATCGAACACATATTGCGGGAAGTCTCGTTGCGCCGTAAGCGCCGCCTGAGCTTCAAGACTCGTCGAAATCTCGCCAAGCTTGGCCGCGATGAGGTTCAAAGCCTGAACGCCCTGATACGTCTGAATGACATTCGCGCCCATGCCCAACGTCGTAGCGACAATACTAAACTGATGAAACAATCTCGTACTATCAACTAACGACTGGCCCATGATGTGCATCTGCGGCAGGATGCTCTGCGCACCCTTGATGGTCTGCGACGCGCTAGAGAGAAAGTCGTTGGCATGTTGGATTACGTCTCCAACCTTGGAGATCTTATTCGCGGCCTGGACGATCTTGATGACGGGCGCTGCAGAGGCGCATGTGCTTGCCACTTCGAGGGCTGCTGCTTGGAATTTTCTGTCGCGGACTGCTTTGGTGAAGAATTCGTCGAGGCCCATGATGTTAGTTTCAAAAAAGAGTGCGTCGAGAGAGTGAAGCACGTAGGATGGGTTTGGAGTGAGGCCGTAGTAAAAAGGCGGTAACTGAAGATGGATACGGCTTATCGATGTGGCGAATGTGATTGGTTTAGCGAGCGTGAGATGACCAATTGGAGATGGACAGCTGGTGAAGTGGATAAGTCAACTTGCGGCCCAACGTGAGACGCGTATCATAACAAACAAGAGTCATCGCCTTGAAATCACGGACGAGAATAATGACGCAGATGATTAGGTAGAGAGCTTGAGCTAGGAAGACCCTCTTTGTGGATTGTCTCGGTAATGTGAGCTTGGTACCTGGATAGTAGTTAAGAGCTGAGGGAGCTAAGAATAGCTTCAGGGGGAGCTTCAGAAGTGGGCCCCCAAGATCTGCAGAAGAAAAGCTCTGATGCACAACTCAGCAGATCGTTTTATGCAGATTTATGAAAATGTTTCGTCTTGCATAGGGTAGTTTGAGAGTTTCGCCAAGAGACAGGATCATACAACCCAAGACCTGTTGTCAGGTTCAAGATAAATGATATTAATTACAGAATTAAAAAACTATCATGAACTTCAGTGAGGCTGGGAGGTCTACAAAGGACAAGCCCTTGGCTTCACTGCTCACTATACTGAGCCTACTGCTTCTGCATCTTAGCCCACGCAATCGTCGCACCCAACCGATCGCCAGACTCATAAAACATGTAAGTATTCCCTCCAGAGCTCGCAATATCCGGCGCTGCAACCCTTCCAACATCCTCGCCCTTACCTCTAGACTGATACAACAGAATCGGCTCAGCCCCAACATCCCGTAATGTCTGATCAATAGTCCTTGCGTAAATCTTGCCCGAAGAGCCATGATAAATAACATAAGCCTGACCATTCCACGTCCAGTAATTCGCACCCGAGACATCCGTCCCTTCAGGTCCGCCAGGCTGAACAACATAATCTGAATCAACAGTCCATTTCCGACCGTCAACAGATTCAGCGAGACGGATCTTGCGCCTGTTGTCTTTTTCGTTGGCCATGTAAAACATTGCATAGTTGTACTTGGATGCAGAGTTGGGATGCGCAAAGACACGAGCGTAGCTTGATTCTGTGGTGTTGGACCCGCTCATTTGGTTGTTGACTGCTGCGCCTCCGTAACGGAAGTCAACGCCGTTGCTTGATTCTGCCCAGCGAGTCTGTGTGTTATCGCCGTGGAAATAAAGAAACATTCGCCCAGCGTCGGAGTTCCAGCTTGCATCTGGGCTTGAGACGTGAGGGACCGAGTAGTATGAATCCCATTTGTTGGCGATGACTGGGTTGTTGGAATACTCCATCCAGGGTCCTTCGAGATTGTCAGAGTATACCAGAGATATACCACCTGGGTTCTCGTGCGGTGCGTAGTAGAGATACCATTCTCCGAGAGGGTCGTCTAGATATTCCCCTGCATGGAAGATACTAGGAAAGATGAACTCATTTGTTGGATTGTATTTAAAGGTGGCTTTGTCGGTAACATGGCCTTTGTACCAGAAGTTTGGCCAGCCATCAGGCGCAGGAGCAAGTTGTCCACTCGCAACAGAGGCCAAAAGAGAAACGCCCAACAGGCGAATAGTCGTAGTGAAGCGCATGGAGTATATATACAAAAAAGCCGCTGATTTTCACTCGGATACAGAGCAGATAAGATCAACAGATCATCACAAAACCTGCCAGCATTTTCTTCACCCTTTATAAAAATTATTACCATCTATTGTATAACCAACATCCATTATCATCGGCATCAAACCGACACTCCCCGAAAGCATGTGAGTCGTGCCAGCGCATGACGAGACAAAAAAAGGCATGACCCATCCTCATCTCGCTAGTGTCAGCCTTGCAAGCAATTATGCGAGAGTCAGGGCAGCGCCTCGACTGGTCAGAGGAGCCGCGCAGTGTAACATCGGAAAACAAGTCTGCATGCCAAGCCTGGGGCCGTTACATGGATCTCCCCTAGGTTTTGGTGGAGGGGTCAGGTACCGTGTTATTCCCGGCGTTTCAGCGTGTGACGCGGGCATGTGGTGGTTGGGGATGCTGACTTGTGTATGCATATTTTAATTAGTGCATGGACGGTAGTTGGATGAACAAAACACGTCATTGGGGTGAGGTTATTGGTTGTTTCGGGTGATGGTTCTGTATGTCAGCTTCCTAACGTGGCAGTATCTCGTCCGATGTAGCCGATGTGCAATGAGAGGGAACGATCTCAGCTAAGGATGTGGCTTGGCAATATCTTGGTTGTCAACGAGGATGCAAAGATATTCGGCGTGAGATGGCTTTGCAGCGAAGGAACAAGGATCCTTGACTGCGACCTTAGCATTAGGTGAGCATTCTCAAACTATGAAAGCATGGAATAATTGAAGTAAATAGAGCTGTAAACTGTTGAGCAATTCTGCGGAAATCTGAACTGCCGTGGTCAAATTGATCTCATGTCATGGACTCATGCATCTCAACGTCTCCATACGACCCCAACCAGGTGCTAAAACATTGCAACCCAATATCGAACCTTACATAACAGTCAAGAGACATCCTATTTCAAACATGCAAGGCTGACTGTTTCTTACCGAGCCCAATGAAACGCCGCGTCACTGCCGCCGAGCCTGCCTGTGAGCCATCGTTTGAGATGACGAAACAAAACCACTTTATTACAGATATTGAAACAAGTTTGCCCATGTATGATTAACAGAACCTAAGACTATTACAGCTCATGAATTTTCGCTCCTCAAGCCTGTTAGATTACCAGAAATGACGTGGCTACTTTTATTTTGTTCTGACGTGTTTATATGCATGACATGCACATGAAACACGTAAAGAGCCTATACTTCGAGGACATATATCAAAGCGTCCAAGCCTCAAAGCTGAGAAACCTGTTGAGCAGCGTCATATTGGCATGTCAAGCTGAATAGATGAGACTTGTTTGGACTATCAGAAATCGCATAAATGGAGGCATCCGTTGTTTGGTCAAAAGCCAATTGCCTTGCCCAGTAACACGTCATTGGCGGTTCTCACAGCGTTGTAAAGTTTATGCAAAAAGAAAGTTTGTCAAATGAAACGTTTTCGGTATTGCCGCTGATGTCATAGATGAGATTTGACAGATACTTGGTCAAAGAGAGTGCCATTAGAAATCATCTTATAATTATCATTAAATCAAAACTCATTACACATCATCGTCATCATCCTGCAACGATCGCTATCACCGATAGATCATTAATACCGGTGCAGCGCTTATTTGAGACCGCAGTTGCTGATAGCAACCTGAGTAGCAGTAGCGTCAACCCGTCCAAGCTTAACCGCCTGATTGTTCGTAAGCGCATTCATCGCAGCAGGCGAAATGTTGAATCCAGCATCGGTATGATCAATCGCGAGGACATTGATGCTCTTTCCCTTGTAGGTGAGCTTCCAGCAAGTACCGCAGTTGGGAGAGTTCCAGCCCGCGACGGCTTGCGCACCGCCGATGTAGGGAAACTTGGGGATTTGGCCCTGGGTCTTCCACTTGTACTTTGTGATGAGACCGTTTTTGCCGTCGGAACAGGCGACGGCTGTGAGAGCGCGGCCGGATTCGCCGTAACCGGGATCGTAGGAGACTGTGAAGCGTTAGATGGGGATAGTGAGAGGGGAGGATGTGGACGGACCTGTGGTGGCTGAGACCGAAGTCAGAGCTGCGGCGAGGTAGAAGAGGTTGGTCAGCTGCATGGTGAATGGTATTACTGTATTAAAGTATTATTGATAGATGAACAGGATGTTGGAATTGATGGATCAAGATAAAAGCCAGGGGCATTTCATCCTCTTTATATATTTCCTGCCTCTCACTCCTCACCCAAGAGCCGAGCCATCCGATCATAAACTTCGTGTTCAAAGGCCATAAGCCTTCCCCGCAGCATCTTCCCATCCATGTTCTGATCCCTCAAGCGGTATATGGATGTAACGGATCGGTCCGCAACGCTCGAGAATAGAAAGTCTAGAGTTCAAGCCATGATAATCAGCTAAGTATGACTAACCGAATGCAGCGTAATCCTCCCCAAAATGATCGTGTTCGAAGGAAATGGAGGGGTAGAAAGTGTTTCAATTGGTTGGTGGGGCATTGGGTTCTGAGCGATCGTACTAAGCGTTCTCGTATTCATGGGACCAGAAGCTATCAGATGATGATGGCCGGATCAAAGGATCCCTCAAGGTTTGGGGATTTCTGACGTCAGAAGCCACTCCAAACCTTCGAATTACTGCAGATTGCACCAAACATTGTGGTGTTTGCATGCGCGAGGATTGATACGGGCTAAGCGGATGATCCGGGTACAGTTGGTTCTTGATCATAGAGCGGCTGGACATGCTGCAGCGAAATCCATGATGTTACATTGAACAGATCTCGGCACTCAGGATAAATCAATCCCCGTGCCATGAACTTGCAGCACCGGTCTCCGCTCCAATACGGACCATCCGTCCATGCCTCGTATTCACCATTTAATCAAAGCACGTGTAGCTTCATTGATTCCACTCACACTCGTATAGAAGATTACGATATAACTTCACCGTCTCGATCGATTCCAGACGCACAATCCTTGGAAGATAAGACGCCGATCAGCCGTTCAAGCATCAGATAGTCAATAGCGGAGCAAAAAGCATCGATAACTTACTGGTTTGAAATTGCGAATACTATCGGAGAAAGGAGAATACCTTGCAAAATGGCGAAAATAAGTACATTGGTCTCTGAGATATATTGGTAGGGACAGCATTCAAGTAGTATCAGAAGAGCCTCTTCCCACGTGGCCTAACGACTTGACCATCATATTCTGGAAACATTCTATCGCTATCACGAAGTACATCATCCGGTAGGCTAACCTATGAAAGGCCGCAGTCAGAGTCACCTAATTGAACACCATGATAAGACGACATCTGCTGTGCGGGGGACTACCTTGCTTACATGCTTACGTCGAATGACCGATTGAGCACAATATAGGATCGATATCACGTGTATGGAGCCGAAAAGCGAGGCATCAATGAAAGAATGGTATTATACTAATAAGAAAGGTAAATAAATGTCCGACGCCGATTCATGAAAGTTCCACAGTCATTACGTAACACATACTCATAAGCTTAAGCCTCGATCTTCTCCTCATGCATGGTATGGCCCTTGTCATCACTCAACACAGAGCCTCTTCTTCTCGGTGCTGACACTGCAGCCTGCGCATCCCAGTAGAGGTAGATAGCGTCAGTATCACCATCATACTCGTCATCAGAGCCAACCTCGATGATGCGCCACTTCGCACGACTGACGCGCTCGCGGCAAACAGCGTTCATGTTGGCAAACCTGACCTCAGTATCTTCTCCCCCGTAGCTCTTGATGTTCTTGACCAGGTTCTTCAGGTATGTAACAGCAGTTGTGTCTAACATGTTGACGCGGGAGAAGTCTAAGACGACGAGACCGATGCCTGGAAGTGATGAAGGATCACTGATGTTGGCTTGCTTCCGAAGACGGGCTACTCTCTTCTCTCCAACGACGGACCAGTTACGCTCGATCTCAGGTCCATGGCTTCCATTGTAGAAGGCTGCGTGAAAGGTTTGGATCTCATCAAGTACCTTTGAGGTATTGGCGAAAGCATTAGGGAAAATGAGGGACTCATTGAAAGTGAAGATCCTAGTGTCTTCTGGGATATGGATTGATGAGAGTTGGTTGCTTCCGGGCCAGTTTGATCTGGGACTTGACTCAACATCGGCTCCAGTCGATGAAAGTTTGGTAAAGACCTGGCGAAGGAGGATGTAGACAATATTGAACCCAACAGCGCATCCAATGCCGACCTCACTAGAGTGAAAGAGAGTCACCCAGAGTGCAAGCATGGAAGCGACAAAGTCTGCCAAGGAGGTCTTCCAGTAGCGATAGAAGGTCGAAGGAGGCGAGATGAGACCCCAAACAGCTGTGATGATGATGGCCGCTAGTGTCGCTTTGGGGATCCAGTAGAGCGTACCAACAAGTTCGTAGACACAAACCAAGACAACAGCCATGGTAACTACACCAGAGAGGGGAGACTTGACGTTACATGAGGAGTTGACAGCTGTTCGGGACATGGCTCCACCAACACCCATGGCATGGAAGAAACTGTTGAAGAAGTTGGTGATGCCGAGGTAGCAGAGCTCTTGACTCTGGTCTGAGGTGTAGTGGTTCTTAACGGCGAATGCTCGTGCAATAGCCAAGTGTTCAACGGCAGAACCAATGAAGACAGCGATACTGCGGGCAGCCACTTCAGGGATGAGATCAGCCTTAGGCATTGTTGGTGCTTGTTGACCCTTCGACTGAACCTTGACGACTTCAAAGAGAAAGTTGTCAGGGTCTCTATTCTTGTTAACAGCATAACTGACACCAGTGAAAAGCACCAAGGTCAAGAAAGCTCTTGTTGTAGAGAGGAGCCAGATGACTTTGTTGTCTTTGCTCCACCTCTTCCCAGATTTCTCAAGAATAGTCAGGAACAAGATTCCTGTGAAGCCGATGAGACATGCCCAGCCATTGGCATTAGGAAGTTCATTGAAGATATCGTGGATCTGCTTTGCTGCACCATCACGGACATTGTCTTCACCGAGCAGTGAGTCCATTTGATTGAGGATGATGGTGATGGCAATTGCGGTGATGAAACCACTAAGAACAGGGAGAGATATAAATTCGAGGAGGAAACCGAGTTTGAGGAAGCCAAGGATGAGGCCGTAAACTCCCATCATGAAGGCCGTTGCAGAGGCAATCTCAGATGGAGTCCATCGATCTTGGAGGGCGTGCACGTTCTCGGAGGTGAGAAGGCCGATAAGTGAAGTTGGACCGGTTGAGACATCTAACTATCGTTAAACACTGATCTGATGTTGAAAGTGATGTGGATAGCTTACCCTTAGTAGACCCCATAAAAGCGTAGATGACAGCTGGAAGCCAACTCGACATCAATCCATACTCAACGGGAATATCCGCAATCTTCGCATAGGACAGGCCCTGAGGAATGAGCATGAGACCAAGAGTAAGTCCAGCAATGAGATCATTAACGATCCATCGTGGATTGTACTTGGGCAACCAGCCCACGATCGGCACCTTATCACTAAGGTACTGGACAGTTCCGGATGGCAAAGCTTTAGCTCCCTTGACTCCTAGTCGAGCTACCCGATTCCAAGTGACATCGTTGCGAACGTCTGACTTGGCTTTGTCGAGCAGTTTCATACTGGTGTGATCAAGATGGCAGAATATTCAGTAAAGAGGTGATTGTCGAGTCTGGAAAATCGAGTCCAGAGCTGACGTTTTACGGATTAATATAGCCATACGCTAAAAATAAGTCTATCTATCTGAAGCTACCGAATCGAGGCAGCTGTATCCTCAGGATCAACTAGTCGTCAGGTGTAAGTTACACTGGCAGACGTGAACCTTCAGAGGGCATCACATCAACCCCCTCTACCGGTGACCATTCGCCGTACACCCTCCACTCATCGCCACTGCATCGCGGATTGGGTAGGTATATAAATGCGACACTCTGTCTGACGGGCGTATATCCCCATGCAGGAATCATCGACAGAAGGATGTGCCTCGATACCGAACACCGACAGATATCCATTCAATCCGAGAACAAATCAATTCAATTGAGTTCGACCAGAGGTATCACATAGGTTGCTTACACGGCGGTGGTAGAAGCCAGTAAGCTGACCTTGGGCTTCTGCCGGAGTCGCTTAGCCGGGCCTGGGAGGGTTGCGTGCAAGGGGGGACAAACATGTCCGCTGACCACATGATGATGGGGGTACCAAGATCGACGCCTAATAAAGCCCGAGGGTGAAGATCAGTGGTGGAAGTTACATCGATACAACTTCGCTTGAAACGGGACCCAGGGGCTGGACTTGGACATGGGATGAAAGCCTGCATGACTAGGATACCAAGAAAGAGGCGTATATATCACGAGTCATAACGTGGCGTATACCGTGCATCATCTTCGTAATTTCAGAGCTTCCTAAAGTGCTCTGGTGTACTACTAAAAGGTCTAGACTCTAAAGATAGAACCCTGTCAAACAGCGAATTGTCGAATCACACCAGTAGGACCGATAACCCGTTCAAGACCCCTCTTCTGCAGGCCACGCCGCCCAACCAAACATGACTGTGATCTTGAGTGCAGCGGCTACCCACAGCGCACCAGAAGTCCCCAGCTCGCTCTTCGCAATGAGTCCTCCAATTATAGCGCCGATGAGGAGCAGGACTGGTGCTGCAACACGCCTATTTCTCTCCGCATTGACGAAGACGCTCTCAAACAGTTCAGCGTCGGAGAACAAGTCGCAGTAGATGCTCGTGAGAACAACACTAGTCAAAGCGTTGAACTTGAGTGCACGACTCGCAACAGCTTGTCCGCAGCTCTGAAACGCCACGAGAGCTATTGGCACAATGACATACCAGGGTGTATCATCTGGACCTGCACCTTTAGGGCCCCAGGTAACGATACAAGCAGCTGCAACGATGAAAATTGTCTGAATGCCAAAGGACAAGCAAAACACCCATTTTCGTCTAGGCGTGGGTGTAAATACCCTGTGCAGACGGCTAAAAAAGAATGAACCGATGCAAAAAGCCAAAATCGAAGATCCAGACTTTTTCCAGCGATTAGTCCCAGCCGTAGGCCCAAGACCAAGATAAACAGTATTTCCTACAAACGTCAGATCAGATCAGATCAGATTGAAACAATGGGAAGGATTTACCGGTCTGCATAGATACGAAGGCACCCCATGTTGATATGGAAGCACTGTCGAGAATGCCTGTTATGATGTAGCACGCCAGAAGCATAACATCAGCCCAATCTCGGCGGACATCAGAACCTAATCTCTTGCGCAACCAAGATCTAGATCCTGGTTTTGGAGCGAGCAGAGCCTGCGTCTCATCGCTCTGTGCGGAGATGCCGTTTTCAGCTCTACTCTCACCGTTGGTGATTGCGCCGTATGGTTGAGACATTGGGGTGAGATTGCTGTGTGTGAGTCTGTTGGATGATGTGAAAGTGGTTCGAGATTTGCGTTTCTTTGTAACGTCGGTTAGAAGAAGGGCATAAATAAACGAAAACCGCCAAGGTGTAAATTACGATTAAAGGCGAAGCACCAGCCAAGCCAAAAAAGATCAACGAAACAGGGCCTGGTTTCTCCCCCAGACTCCGCGTCTTCACCGAGCTAAGACAAGGTTTCAAACAAAGCCAAGCTTAGCTCCGTGCTTAAAAGATAGGCTTGGCTTACTCTCTCCCGATCGTTTACTTGCAGGGCACGGGCACTATTCTTGGCATAAGCGGGGAAATCTCACCAAATCCCGGGTCTAGTTTTATCTCCGGCTTACAACGTACCCCACATCCCGGATTCTTCTTTTGATCCAATGCACCCACGCTATCACGGCGTCATCTTCCCTTCCCCTCCTTCTTACCACGTTGAGTATACGTCTCGAGCTGATCACACCCTAACAGGTTACGCGGAAGCCTGTAAGCGCTCGCAACGCCCTGAGAAGCTCGTTGCATTTTGCTTAGTGTTACGCCGCACCCATACATATCGAGAGAGTTGTACATAGTGCAGTACCACGTAGGCAGGGTTGCGTACTTGTTTGACTTGGAGGGGGCTATGTGCCGGATAACCGAGCCCCGCGTTGGCAAACGGCAGTCATCACCATCATGCGCTGTTACCCCAGACGGGATTGCATACCAAACTAGACGTAACTCGGTGATTCGCCGGCGATCGCTTTCTCGGCGTCATGAACTTCGTTTGGCGCTCTATCTTGGCGTTGTTTACCCTCAACTTTGAGAAGCCTACTTAACGTGAGTGACGATTGAGCAATTGGTGCCCCCAATCCATCGTTCATCAATGTCAACCAAATACTCATCTTGCCCAAATTAGCACTCCTTTGTTTTAATCAACAAGTCAATTGTAACCTGTCTGTGACAGCCCCGCAAATATGCATCTCCCTCACCTTGCCTATCTCGCAGCCCTTTTGGACATCTGCGCGGGCGTCCCCGTAGAGGACAGTCCTCGCCAGAGGCTCCTCAAAGGTCTGGGACTACCACCCAACTATCGCGGTGTGACGGGCGGCAAGAAAGTGCCGTTCACGCCGGGTCACAGAGACCCAATTAATAAGCCCGTCGACTCTGTCGGCGACGAGCTCGATCCTTTGCCCTGGCGCAACGGTCTCGGAGCTTCTGTTTTGGGACCGTGGAATGAGGCGCGCTCGCGTCAGAATCCTGATCTCGTTAGACCACCTAGCACTGATCATGGAAATCTGGCCAACATGCGCTGGAGTTTTGCGGACTCGCATATTCGCATCGAGGTTCGTGCAGATTCATGTGATGTGCAGAACCTTTTGCTAAATTGAGAATAGGAGGGCGGTTGGACCCGTCAGACCACCATTCGCGAGCTGCCAACGAGTGTTGAGCTTGCGGGCGTGAATATGCGTCTCGGTGAGGGCGTTTATCGCGAACTTCATTGGCATCAGGAGGCCGAGTGGGCCTACGTGCTGGATGGAGAAGTCCGAGTTACGGCTCTTGATTACGAAGGCGGAAACTTCATTGACGATTTGAAGAAGGGTGATCTATGGGTAAGTAAGCGGGTTCTGTGCTGATCGTTATCTAACAGCCTGCAGTACTTCCCCAGCGGAGTTCCTCATTCCCTGCAGGGTTTGAGCCCGAACGGCACGGAATTCCTCCTCATCTTTGACAATGGTCACTTTTCTGAGGAATCGACCTTTGTTCTCACAGATTGGCTCGGTACGTTTTTACCCGATTCTGGGACACTCGAAACTAACACGAGCAGCTCATACGCCCAAGTCTGTGATCGCCAAGAATTTTGACTTGGATCCCGAGGTCTTTGCTCGTCTTCCCGAGAGCGAGAAGTACATCTTCAAGGGCCGCACTCCGGGTCCCATCAGAGATGAAGCCCCCAAGGGAAAAAAGGCCAAGAAGTCCAAGTACAACTTCACCCACCGCATGCTCGACCAAGAGCCTCTCAAGACAAGCGGAGGCCAAGTCCGCATCACCGACTCCAAGAACTTCCCCATCTCAAAGACCGTGGCTGCAGCCCACGCTATTATTGAGCCCGGTGCCATTCGCGAGATGCACTGGCATCCCTCCGCTGATGAATGGTCATTCTTCATCAAGGGACGCGCCCGCGTGACTATCTTTGCTTCTGAAGGTAACGCCCGAACCTTTGACTACGTTCCCGGCGATGTTGGCATCGTCCCCAAGAACATGGGACACTTTGTTGAGAATATTGGAGATGAGCCCATTGAGATGCTAGAGATCTTTAGGTCGGATGAGTTTAGAGATATTTCGCTGTTCAAGTGGATGGGTGAGACACCAAAGAAGCAGGTCATTGATACCCTGTTTGCGGATGATCCAAAGAACGCTGCCAAATTCTGGGACAGAATCAAGGATGCGGATAATGATGTTATCACCAAGCCTGACTTTGTTAGGTCAAAGCCTGAGGCTGACGAAGAGTTGTAAGCTCCTACATACTGTATAGGTAAATTGTTATGGAAGAATGCATTATGTATAAAAGACAGATAAGCATGTTGGTTTTCATGATTCTTCACAGAAGTGATACATGCGAAGTGAAGCCAGAACTAGTAATTCTAAAGCCGCCATGACGGCTCGGAAAGCCGCAATGTCAGCACAGGTCGTTTTGTATTGTTCAAACATATTTTTCCGACCGCCTTTCATGGGTCAGCCATGCTCACTACTTCATCGCCCCAACTTGGTCTCTGTCTATGAAAGGTTTGCCGCTCTCTTCATCTTCTTACCTTACCCTGGAGATCGCCGATTCGTTTTAAGGCGTTTATTGGCTCCACATGTGATTGGCCACTCATCGATAAGCCACTCGCCGTTCCGTTGCAGCGCACATTGCGTTTACGATGGGTGAGCCCTTCATGTTTGGCGCGGGTCGTTTATTTCACTCTTCTCACGTTTGGTTCATACATAATGCATATAGCCTGTCCATAGCTATTGTAAAAGTAATTCGCCCAAAAGTCACGCACGATCATCTTACGCAGTAGCCGCTCTTTTCTCCCAATGACTAATCAAACAAAGGTTGCGTGGTCTAGTTGGTTATGGCATCTCGCTCACACCGAGAAGGTCCCCGGTTCGATCCCGGGCGGAACCATTCTTTTGCCAATTTCCATAATTGTCAAACATCTTTTTTCTCCCGTGCGAAACATACAGTTTGGAGCGGAATCCGAGATTTATATGGCGTTCAAGTAAATGTAAGTCTTGATTGAATGAAACTGGCTTTATCAAGAGGAGTCAATCGAATTATGGCATTCCTCGTCCTGACTCTGGCTATGATTTGTATATACTGGACACACCTCCAAGCATTGAGTTTTACAATCTTTAGATCGTCTAGCAGAATATCACTGTAAGTCAAGCTCTCGATCGTCATTTTCATGTCCTTCCCTCGGCGTTACCAGCTTTGTCATTAGGCGACCCATCCACGCAAAAATCTCCCAAAGATCTCCCTCAAGCATCAGCAGCTGGAGCTGAACTTCCGTCTCTACATCTTCTATAATCTCCCCAACTGAGCTCCAGGAAGTCTGGACAGCGGTCGTGGTAGTCTGAGCGTCGGTTGGCGATGTAGCATTTGGGGGTGTACTTGCATTGTGCGCAGACTTCTCAGGCTCCCTCGCGTCATACACACTGAAAAGCGCCGAGCGAAGAGTATACGAATATCCACCGCAAAGCTTCGTAGCCCATCGGATGGAACACATTTCCTCCGGGACGCGATCGAGAGCATGTCCCGAAACAGTAGCGTTCGTGCAAACGCACTGCTTGTCATACATCATCAACGTCTTCGACTTCAGATCTCTGCAAGCGCCCCGACAGCTCTCAATGCCGCTGGCCTCACCAATTAACACGGCATCACTGGGCAACTTGAAGGTACAGCCCAGACAATCTGGTATCGGGTCGTCAGGCAACGGATCTTGATCAGGTACAAGCTCGCTCTTGAGACCCGTGTTGATAGCACTGTAACTTCCAAACCTTTCGCTGCCACAAGCGACGAGATCAGTTGGTTTGCCTGGGCAAGGGTCCATACAGTAATGGCCGAAGCCCCCGACACTCTTGCGACGGTTTGGTATGGTTTCTGAACAGTAGCAGTCTGCGCCTTGTACCAAAGCCATGGGCTTGCCTTTGCTGAGGCAGTATTGGCCGCAGGCAGTCCATGTGTTCTTGGTTTTATCGCCTTTGACCTTGACGACTGGGTCGGCTGTGTCTGACAGGCCACGATAACATCCACGGTGGGTACGTTTTCCTGCACGCGGTGGCAAGTTGGGTGGATTATTCGCGAAGCCTTCAGTAAGACCGAGAACTGAAATCAATAAGATAGCTGTCTTGATAAATTGGACCATCATGGATGAATTGGGGAAGAATAAAAGGCGAAATTTTGGTCGTTAGCTACGTGACGGATGGAAACAGGAAATTGAAGAGAAGCAGGTTGACAGGTTAGCAAACAGGAGACGCACCGCATTCTTATCCACCTAAAGAGTCATGGCTGGTTCGACGACGTGCACATATTGGTTGTCTTGAAACACTGTTGGTTGTGTTGTTGGTGCTGAGCCCCAGTATATACCGGGATTGATCCATGTTGTTTGGACGTCCTGCTGCTGATCAGCGCCAAAACGCACGAGAGGACTTTGTCTCTGCCAATCACAGTTCGCAAAATTTATGGTTCAATTAAAGTCTAACACAGGATGTAAATCCCGCACTCCCCGTTCTATTTATGTTTAATTGCTTGTCAGAGTATCGGTAGCGACATCTACCAAGGAAGCTGATGACGCACGAGATCGAGTCAGGGTTCGTACAGCATAAGTCCGGAGAATGGGCGTCGGTTTCTGGACGTGTTTTGGTATTATTTGGTCGTCCATCGATCTATTGATGTTTATCAAGACGAAGAAGTCGTTCCGGCGGGGTGAGTTGTGCCATTGTGTTTCTCTGTGCTTCACGGAAGCTAGCACTTCTTTTAGTCTGTAGAGAACTGTCGGTAATTTCAGTAACTTGCGCGAACCTTTGTAGATCAGGTGGGGGTTGAAGACATATTTGTATGATGCTATAGTCCGTGAAGTGCTGTAAAGACTGAGTCGTCAGTCGAGAAAACATCAACAGGGGGGACTCAAAGAGATTTTGAGGAGTAAAGACTGTTCAGATGGACATTTGAACACCCGTACTGTTTATATGGGCGTTCACCGAAACAGCTCGTTCCAAGGGTAGCGCTTAAACTTTTAAGTACCAGCACCGCCCTCGTTTTTAATCCCTGACGTAAAAGCAGATTGTAGAGGTACTGGATAACCTGGATATTGTGCTGCCTGATGCGTAACTCAAGATAGATGGTCATTCAACCAGTGAGCAGAGCCTATGAATTGGAGAGATGCGAGGGAACAGATCTCGGTGACCATGACTCATAAGTGAACTGGGCATGTCCACAGCATTAGGATTGTTTCAGAGAGTTTGGCGAAGGGCTCTTTATGGGAGTAATGTACGGCATACCCTAGCTAACACAAAACTGATACATTTCGTATTCCTCCATTCATGCGTCGCAGCTGGTCCAGTTGCTGTTGTAAGTGCGGTATTCCTCACTGGGGCGTCGATGAGGCCGATGGCCCCGGACACGATTCTGCCTGCACTTCACCAGCTCATCATGACCTCCAGTTCGCGCACCGCATCGTCGGCAGTAGAGTGTGACATGGAGGACGGTACACATAATTGCGTTTTATACAGTAAGCTGGACCAGTTGAAGGTAGATCAAATGTTGCTTGGAGAGCGTAATGTATAGAGATGTGGCAAGTTGTTAATAGAAGGGAAAGTAAAGTGTTCGTTGACAAGAATGAGAGTAGGAATGAAAGTCCTGGGAATTCGAAATCAAGAAATAGCCGTAACTCTAATCTTCCACTGTCATTCTTAGATGAGGATAGTGATTAACACTGTTAGAGGAGACAGTGACTGCTATCCCAATATGGCTAACAGATGCTGCCAGTGCCGGTACCGAAGAGGGCGAGAAGCGACTGTTGATATGAACATCGGCACTTGTGATCCACAGACGGAACTCAAACATAAGTAACTTCACTGGCCTATCAGAGTAGCCCCTTACTCCCTTCAGGCTCCCAAGAGCGTTCTCCGACGTGATAAACAAATTGCATAGAACTGGAGGTAGGTGATCGCTCCAACTCGCTTGTCTATATATACACAGACCGACTCAAACACCGCAGCCAAATGTACTCGCCTAACCCATCATGAACTTAAGCTTTGTAATATACTGCATGTAATAGATCCTGGCACGACAAACGGCTACCCAACGCTACCCAATAGGTAGACGGTCTTCGTATAGCCTTAAAGGGACAGCTCTATCAACCACACCAACTTCCACCACACGCTTCTCACCCAATCTCTATCAGTGTCCAGATTAAGAAGTACAGCGGTAATTGGAATCAGATGGCAGATGGCAGTATAGTATGCTTTGCCGTAGCGCCAGTTGAAGTCGCTTGCGGCCGACCATGTATCAGACTTTCCCTTCAACGAAGATATGACAATGTTACTTGGCGTCTGAAATCTCAGAGGCAGTTAGAGGGTACGAACTCCCATGTCCGACAAGCTTTCGTAATTATGAGAAAGGTTGTCTATGGTTATGTATATATCTAAAGATATATTCTAGTATTTAGTAATTAATATAAGTTATAAAAGTAATAAGAGAAAATAGTTTAAGTATAATACCTAATATAGCTTATTAAAAATATTTTAAAATATTTTAATAAATATTAATTTACTTTTTATTTTAAAATAACAGAAACTTAAAACTGCAAGATAATTATAAAGGTAAATTAATTTTAACGTAACTTGATAATATGAGAAAGGTTATGGTTTGCTTACCGTTGTCGTTGAGGGGTGAATTATTCAGCCGGGTCAATTCCAGGAGCGAGTTAAAGCCCTAGCCGAAGCTCAGCTTACCGATACATCAGGCACAACGAGGCCAAAGCAATCCTTCTGCTTCTCAAGCTCAGAGTTTGTATCATTAGTGGTCAGTTGAGTATTCGTGTCCCGCAGAGAAACGGTGGGGCATTAAACACCATTTCCCTAATTAGGAAATTCTCAACTCAACAACCTAGACTAGCCTCGCCAGCGGATAACTCGGGAACTCAGTGACGAACTTTTTCAGAGTCAATGATAGGCTGCCGTGATGTCTTGTCTTAGACGACACCACGTCGGAGTCCGACTTCACCATCCGGATGAAAGCTGATGATATGGCTTTGAGAGGTATAAATACCCAGCGAGCTCCCAGTCTTTCCATATCTACATCAACAACATCTTCTTGACAAGCTTCAAAGGAATTTCAGACTCTTTCTTCTTAAATCATTCCATCATGCCTGATACCCTCACTCTCCAAGGCAAAATCGCCATCGTCACCGACTCAGGCCGTGAAAACGGCATTGGCGCTGGTATTGCCCTCGCCCTCGCTCGAAACGGAGCTTCAGTCGTAGTAAATTACGTCTCCGACTCCTCCAAGCACCGCGCCGAGAACGTTTGCAACACACTTCGTGAGGCAGGAGGAAAGGCTATAGCTATCCAAGCTTCAGTCGATACTACTGAAGGAGCAAAGTATCTCGTTGACAAGACCCTTGAGGGGTTTGGGACCGATCAGATTGACATTCTCGGTGGGTTTCTCGTGCAAACTCTGCCTTCGGAGCTGACTGGTGTAGTTAACAATGCTGCCACTGCATTTTTCTGTCCTATTACTGATGAACCAAACGTGGAGCAATTGACCAAAGTTTTCCAGCTCAATGTCCTTGGAGCGTTTTACATGGTGCACTACGTCATTGCTCACATGCCTCCTGGTGGCCGCATAATCAACATCAGTTCCACCAACGCCAAGCGAGGAAACGTCGCCGTCTCTGCGTATGCAGCTTCCAAAGCCGCCCTTGATAGCTTGACATGGACGTGGGCTGGAGAGGTGAGTACCGCCCCATGCACTATTTCTGACAGACACTAATAAATATGAATAGCTTGGTCGCAGTAAGGGTATCACTGTAAATTCTGTGGCTCCGGGTCCTGTGAGGACAGAGTTCTATCCCAAGGGACAGGAGGATGCGTTGATGAAGGCGGAGGTTGATATTACTAGAGCTGCTGATCGACCTGGAACGCCTGAGGATATCGGCGATGCTGTTCTTCTGCTGGGTCAGGAGAAGTCTAGATGGATAACGGGGCAGTACATTGGTGTTAATGGCGGCGTCACTTACTAGGCTCTTCGCACTGCCACCTAAAGTGATGATACTAGGAAAGCCATTCTCCTATATCAGACCGAAGATGCGTCATCTCTAGTGGAGAAACCTTTTCAACCCATACCACTTTTCGCAAACAGTCCATCAAGTCCTCCCATGATCGTAGCTGAATACAGGTCATTGTTTGAGTGATCTGATCCAAATACCAGGGCTTTGAAAAACCAACACCCATACAGACCTGGATAACCAACACCCAAATTTTCAGCTCCTCCTTTCTTTTCCAGAACTGGCCATCTAACTGCGCCATAAGTTGTTTTACTGAATTATTCCTTCTTGCTGCAACGTATAGTGCGTCACCAGATGACTGTGTCATGGCCAATGCAAACAAAGAAACAGCCGAGACGCGCACTATCTCTGCGAGAATTTCCGTAGATGTCGGATATGATGATCCATTCCGTTTCAAGACAGAGTTCATTCTTTTTAGTGATAAGACTTGATGGGCCAAGGCGCATACTGGAACGAGGAGATCAAGGGCGAATGGACTGACGAGCCATACTTCATTTAGCAAGACGGCGACTTGGTTCGTGGATGTGAGAGCGCCTTCGATGACAGTAATTTGTTCTTGTATCCGTTGGTCGTCACTTCTTAATGACGTTAAAAGCTTTTGGACATATCGGGATCTGGTAGCTTCGGGTAACGTAGGTAAATCTCGAGGTAGACAAAATCTCGGTTCCGCGTCTTCTACCATTGAGCCCAGGAGGTCGCAGCTCTGGGAGTTAGTAAGCATAGTAAATAGAAAGTTGGAGAGACTTACATGAACAGAGATTGTCGGATAGCGGGGCGTGAGTCCAGTTCTTCAACTCCCCCAGCCATTTCAACTATTCTTTCCAGCCCTGCCATGTGAACCCTCCACGACTGCGAATTCCCAGCGCGCATCTACCTCATTAGCTACCATCAAAATTCAACACCATTTCAGTGACTTACATCAAAAGTCGCCAGACAAATAACTGTCCCGATAACAGCATTCTCACTAGCCTTACTCTCCACCTCGATCCCCTCCCTCACCAAGCTCAACGACTCAGTATACTGCTGCATCTCCTCCAACGTCGGCGGACTCTCAAAGGTCGCCGTTAATTTCTGCCTCAATCTCAAGACAGGATCGACAATAGCTATTGATAGCAGTCCTTCCGACACCATATTCATCGCCCGAAATAATCGTCGGAAGTTGTAGCAGACTTGCGCGTCGCCCCAGTATGTCGGGATAAGTATTGACTCGCTTGTTGGATGAGGTGTGCGGACTGTACCCATTCTGCGGGAGAGACCTATGTCTTTCATTACATGTTGGCGGATTTTCCGTTGGGCTGCTTTGTCTTTTTTGACGGGGTTGACTTGGACGAATGCGAGAGTTGAGGGCTGTGTGTTGTTTTTCGGGGGATGTTTCGGAATTGAAGCGGTCTTTTGCACTTTGAATTTGATCTCCATTTTTTAATATTGGTAGCTTATCAATTCTGGGAATGAGAATGTTGAGATGATTTGATGAGGCTTACTTGGATGCGTCTCATCTTGGCTTAGTGAACGGTGAAATAATTACCCGACTGTTGAGATGATCAATCAGGTTAGTGGATAAAATGTAGGGACTGAGATAAGCTCATCCTTATCCTTATCCTTATTCTTATCGTATCCGCCTTTGTTTTCTTCGGTCAACATTTCATGTTGACGGTCGGCAACATACCCTGCACGTCAGTGGCTGGCAGCAACATCCTTCCTCTTCCTCTTTATGCATTTAAATAATGTCGATGCTGAATGAATCATTTTTTTTTCTTGTCTGATACTGACTTTAATGTATTCCGCTTTCTTTGTCTTTATTCTGAGATACATTTCCTCTAGGTTGGCACCGTTGTTTATTCTCAACGTGATAAACAAATTCAGACATGCCAATTTGCAATTCCCGACACAAGACATGTTCACCATTAACAGAACTCTTTCCTGCTGAAATGCTATCTCTCGTGGTAAATCTCCTATCCGTTAACAGAGTCATTGCTTTCCTCGGATAGCAAACCGCCCCTTTGTTCCAGAGCTGCGATGCCGATCGGCAACCCCAAACCTTACCCGGAAGCGAATCTGACTGGTCCGATCGATCCCTCAACCGAGATCACTCCAGACCCCCTCCCAACCACGTGGTCCACCAAACAACCATCAAAATAAGCACTCAGATTAACATTACGCATAACAAGTAAAATAGACCAGTCTAGGCACAACATCATCCCTCGGAAGGCAGAGCAATCCAACTCATCTTCCTCGGAACACCAACCTATCAGCATCTCCCCCCCACGGCCCCAAGTCTCACCTTAGCATAGTCGCAATCTCCGCGGGGAACCCTAATCCCCCCTCCACCCAATCACATCCCTCGCAAAGCCGACATCATATGCCGGCAGCTGTGAGAGTTTCCGTCTCCCCCAGATTTTCTGTACCCCAGGTAAAACCAACGGCCAACTCTAGTACAGTACCCCGGATCCGATAAGACACACAAACCCCGCTCGACGCTAGTGAGGTGAGCGCGCGCTGGGGAAAAGACTGATCGAGAGATTGGGTATAAAGGGGGTGAGACCGATGTCGATCTTGGTCACTTTCTTTTTCTGCATTATCCATCACCGTCATCGTCGCTTCTCAAGATGGATACCAGCGCGCAGAACGAGAAATTGCAGAATGGCGCTGATACCGCGTCCAACATGACCGAGACTCCCGGCGCGACTGTCGAGAGGTACGCGTTTCCCATACACTCTCTGTTTCAATTAGACCACCACGTGCTGACTCATCACTTGCAGCATTGAGAATGCGCAGTTCTACATTGATCCCAAAGCAGAGGCTCGACTTCGTCGAAAGATCGACTGGATGATCGTTCCGACCGTCTGTCTTCTCTATCTCTTCTGCTTTATCGACCGGGCCAACATCGGTACGCGCCCCCCTTCGCTACTCACTGAATGCTCCAAAATTAACACGAGTCAGGAAACGCCCGCCTTGCAGGTCTAGAAAAAGATCTCGGTCTCACAGGCACCGACTACAACCTCGTCCTATCAGTCTTCTACGTCAGCTACATCGTCTTTGAGATCCCCGCAAATCTTCTCTGTAAATACATGGGTCCCGGATGGTTTATCCCCTTGACATCGTTGGGTTTTGGGCTCTGCTCTATTTTTACTGCGTTTGTGTCAAATGTCCATCAGATTTGTGGTGTGAGATTTGTATTGGGCATTTTTGAGGCCGGTATGTTGCCTGGTATTGCCTATTATATGTCGCGGTGGTATAGGCGATCGGAACTTACATTTCGGCTGTCGTTGTATATCGTTATGGCGCCGTTGGCCGGTGCCTTTGGAGGTCTTTTGGCGTCGGCGATCTTGAAGCTTCCTAACTTTGGACGTTTCACCAGCTGGGATATGATCTTTGGTAAATCTTCTCACATCTCGGCGCATGATCAAATACTGACTTTCCTCTAGCCATTGAAGGTATCATCACCGTCGGTCTGTCCATCATCTCATTCGGTAAGCTTTCCGTTTCTCATGATCTGCTATCGCTAACATGTCTCAGCCACTCTCACCGACCGTCCCCAATCAGCCGCCTGGCTCACCGAAGAAGAAAAAGCCCTCGCCCTCAACCGCATCAAGGCCGAACGTCTTGGCACAACCGAAGTCCTCGACAAGATCGACACTGCCAAGATCATCGCCGGCATCCGCAGTCCCCTTACACTCTCGACGTCTATCATCTTCCTCCTCGACAACATCACTGTCCAAGGCCTCGCCTTCTTCTTGCCCACCATTGTACGAACGATTTATCCCGAGCGAACAACTATCTCCCAGCAGCTCTTCACTGTGCCGCCATATATCGTCGGTGCTTTTTTCACGGTGCTTATTCCGGGCATCAGCTACAAGTTTGATCGCAGGCAGATCTTTATTATTCTTTGTGCGCCGATGGTTATGGTGGGCTATGCGATCTTTTTGGGGACAACGAATGGGCATGCGAGATATGGTGCTACGTTCCTCGTGGCCAGTTCGGCGTTTGCACTGGCGCCTTTGACGAATTCTCATATCAGCGCCAATGTTCTCAGCGACACAGCGCGCAGTGCAGCCATCGGAACAAATGGTACGTCCATCAAAACATCACTGTCACTCTTGATAAGATACTAATCTATCCACAGTCATGTTCGGTAACATCGGCGGACTCATCTCCACCTGGTCCTTCGTCAAGAGTGACGCGCCCAACTATCCCATCGGAAACGGTTTAAACTTGGCTACTTCCAGCACGATCCTTGTTCTTGGTGCCGCGACTCTTTGGTGGATCAAGCGCGACAACCGGAAGCGGGCTAGTCGATCGGCTGAAGCTGAATTGGCTGGTCTGTCGCAGCAGGAGATTCAGGACCTTGATTGGAAGAACCCCAACTTCCGATGGATTGCTTGAGTAATAGTCTTTGGTTGATAGTATATTGAGAGCGATTTAATGGATATTTTCATTTTCTAATTTGATGTTCGTAATACTTTGGCCGTTTAATTGGAGGCCGTGATGCTTTGCGGACAGAGCGGCTGGGTGTCTCGAGCTTTGGCACTGAGTCATCAATAGTGCCAGCGTAATATTGATTGCATGTGGATCTTGAGTCAATAGTTGACTTGGCTAAAATGATTAGGCATGGCACTAATAAACCCGGTTCCCGTTTTGTCGGCATCAGGGCTCCGCATTCAACTACAACAGCCTTTCAGTTCGTCGGTCTACGGTCGCAAAAGTCTGCAAATAATTATGTGTCATCAAATCAATGCAATTGCCTTGACTGGCAATCAAGCGACAGTAATTTCTCGATCTACGATATCCCATTCACCGTGATGCTGGCCTTCGTCATATAAAATGGCCAACCGCAAGGTCCTGCCATTTGCACCATCGGATTCAGTGACATGGGATGGCGGGACACTTATTCATGTGGCCGTGACGTTCTGGAAGCTGATTGTGTTACACCGCCATGTGAAAGATGGATCAATCTCAATCTAGCGGATATAAGCCGCAAAAGATTCAATCAACTCATTTTAATCCACAACCTTAAACAGACGTCATTCAGCTCTGATAGCTCTGCTACCAATGGAAGTGATTCAGAAACATGCTTGTGACCTGAATATGCTGTACTGCCTCAAATGAGACCCTAAGTTCTTGATGACATGATTCTGTTTATCTAAGACCTATTCCAGAGCTGTTATTCAAGTATTATAGTTTCTGTCACTGTTACTGTCTCATGATAATGAGTGATTGACTTCAAATCTCAAGTATATAATACTATCCATCTTCGCAGTCTCTCTCTTTCTATTTCCTCAACGTTGCCCCCAAACTCTCCTCCCTTGTTGCTATTATAAACTAGGTAACAACAGTTCCATACTAGAAGGCCTAACTTATAACCGGAATAATGTGCCAGATCAGAATCATTAGGAAGAAATGCCAGAAATGCAACCAGGACTTCCCTGACGAGACATCCGTTAGTCGCTGCCAGAAGGCCGTAGACAACAGAGTTGCAAAGTGCGACCCGTTGCAGTGCTATGAGGTCGGAGCACTGGCTTTTGGAAATTGGAGAGATTGTAAGAAGTGCTGGGCCAAGTATGAGGCGGAGCTTGAGGCAGAGTGTGAGAGACAGAGGCTTTTGTTGTTGCAGCAAGCGAAGTGATCGTGGAGTTGAGAGTCTGAAGAATGAGGGGTGTGGTTTATCTTGATCTTGAAGCTTTCCTAGAATGTGTTGAGAATTCTCACTTTAGTGTTAGCAAAACATTAAGGACAAGAGAAAATTGCATAGCTGAATTGCTTCTTGTGTCTGGGTGTTGGAAGCTCGATGATCCATATGTTTGATATCTATTCATAGCTCGGCCGCTTGGCTTTTGAAACCCTTTATCTAAATCACTCTGCTAGAATTTACTGTCAATTATGACTTGTCTTGTGAGTCGCGCCACCTTTCACCTTTCGCTACAAAGTAGGTTTACTGAATCGCTACTTGACCATGATGTTGACCTTCACCCTGCATGTTGGGAATTTACGCTTGAGTCATGCTTTATCACTCGAGGAGCTTGCTAAAAGCTTCTTTGCTTCCATGAGCCAATACTATAAGGCGGTTTCACGGACGAGACTTCCCTTGGCGGAAGTTGATGTATGGGTCGGACCATGGTTTAGGGTAAGTAGTTCTTTCCGAGCTAAGGGAATGTATCTCAAGGGCTTGGCGTCTCTTAGCCCCTTTAATGACAAATACCTATTGCCATTTACGGGAGACCTTTGTTACAAAAGACGTTATGGAAAATAAAGGTCTTATTTCATTATCCTTAATAGAAAAAACTTAGCGCATAATGAAGAAGAATCGGGTTATAATTCTAGTTAATTAGGGAGAAAAAAGTGTTTTGTGCTTTCAATCCTCCCGGGTAGCCTACAATGCGGGAAACCAATTTTCACTGGAGAGTTGCTTAGCCCAACTCAACCCGTGATTGATAACCCGGACGCCTTACCTTCGTTACGTCGTGACTTGGTGATGTGAATACTAAGTCAAGATTGTAAACGATGTCAAGCACCGTATTACCTGTTGTCGGATTGGAACTCCAAGTTTATATCTGGTACTAGCGTTAAATGGATGAAAGGCATCGGATTATACATTACTAGCAATAACAATTCTTTGTAAGAACTAAAGTACACAGTGTTATCTAAATTGCCCAGCTTATTATTGAGCACATCGAAATGGCACTCGGCAGTCAACGCATCTAGCCTACCTTTTCCGAAGATATTAAAAACCCAACTGTTATCTACAAAGGATGTTTCGCTCTATGGGTAGTCTTGAGGAGCCTAGATTCACACCCTTGGCGCTGTGTCCAACTCCCCGGGAGGTGATGTGTATAACCAATATGATTTCCGGGGTCGATGGCAAGGCCTGCTTTCGTAATTCTCCATTACCAGTGCTCCCAGCCTCGGCAGGTCATGAACCGATGGTGGGCGAAGAAGTTGGAAGTCGAATTCAAAACGGTCATATTTGTGAAAAAATCCCCATACTCCAATCCGTTGAAACTCAGCCATCATTTCCTCTACGTTCCAAAGCTGACCAGTGTCGAAGTTGGCTTTGATGAAGGAGCTGTTATCGACAAGCTGGGCAAATGCATTGCCGTGTCCTCGGTGCAACTTGGGGCCTATATCCAACCGAGTACCTATATCCAATGATGGGAGCGACTGCTCTATAGTGATTCGCATGGTCTCCTTGCGAAGCACAATGTGTTGGAAGATCCGGGAGCAGATGAGGGGAATAGGTTCACCATCTAGTGAAAAGGTATAGGAATCATCGGGCATTCCGGCCTTGGGAAGAGATATGATCTCTGATAGCCAATTTACCATCTCAGAAAACAACGCAGAGCTTGCCTTCTGAAAGGCTACTTCTCCAATTTCATGGCTCGCGTATGTTTGCAAACTTTCAAAAGAAGTAGCGCGGCGGAGCAACGCCCGAGAGAAAATGACATTTAGCATACTAACCTGGTGGCTGATCCGCAACTGTGGATTCTCTCTGCAGAAGGGGATAAGGCCTGCAGCGTGGCACTCTTGACGACCTACAGATGGGTAATCTTCAATGATTGCCAAACCACGAATGCACACTCGTTTCTTTGCGGGAAGCTTTTTGAGCCAATCTATAGTCGCAGAAGCGGCGGAGGTGCGAAATCTCGCATGATACTCTTCTGTGTAGTCTTTGTTGGGCGTCCAGTCCTCGAGAGTAGACCAGAGGCGATCATCCCCGAACCTGCGCCCCATCTCTGCAAGGACATCAGCGTGCGGTATCTCCCAAGGTTTAAAGCACTGATCGAGGAAGTTGAGGAGCCGGCCGCTACCGCTATGCTCCCAGCCTACAAGTTCATACTCGATAATTCTATTAAATTTCTCCGTTTCTTTCTGGGCAAGAATACGTAGAGTGAATTCGAGGGCCTCACAAAGCGCGGACAATCCATAGGACCGCCGGCAAAAAGCCCCTACTGAGTGATTGAAGGAATTTGAGAAATTCCAATACTCATAGCCTCTGAGTTCGCTTCGACGTGAATGGTGTCGGTGTTCGCGTAGGGCATCTCTGAGTTGCGGCACGAACCAGGGAAAGGTTTGTTCAATACGAACCCACATTTCTTCAGTAAGAAACCAGTTGCCCAAGATGAGAACAAGGGTTAGCTGTTTTCGAAACTGAGCGAAGAGAAGATAGTCGAAGCGGCCAGCCCAAGGACGAAATTCGGGATCATAGACTGTGGAGACGGTAATGTTGTTGTATGATAGAGGCAGGTCTCTGGTCTCGTAGGCGATGAGGCGGCAGGTGTACATCAGGGCGAGGTGAATTTGTTTGCCATTGGCGGCGGCGAGCTTGCGGGAGATTGGTTGGAGGAAATAGCCATCAGAAGCAGTGTAGTAGTATTTGTAGATGATTTGACGAAGCTCCGGGGGGAGACTCAAGAACGGGGAGGAAGACATGGCAGAGTCGATTGAAGCCCACGAAGAGGGGGATAGGTTGAAGGCGAGTATGTGGCGAGCAACAGCGTTAGCCAAGACAAGAGAACAGGCTAGAACGGAAGAATGGGAGACCGTGCTTGATACTGAGTAATTGCTCCAGAAACCATCCAAGAATGTCCGTTGCGCAATAATGAGATGCAAAGTAATGTGCGTTGGGTTGCTGCTGTGAAAGGCCGACGGACAAAAGAGATAGGGCGAGAGAGGATGGGCGCGGGGCTTTATAATCAGGCCACGTCACACAAGTTGGCCACTGAGACTTTAGTGACACGAAGCCTGGAAATTTGAGTTTGCGGCTGAACTTTAGGCAGCAGCCCCGCCCGCATCCTCACTCGGTCTCACTGAAGGAATGTAACGTGGCAGAATGAAACAGGTCATGAAACATGTCACGATAGGCACAAGACGAAAGTGTGGTGTATTCTGTTTTATTGAAAAGTCAAATATCTCTGTAGCCAATACGCAAGGTATAGCCAATAGGGTCTCATAATATGAGAATAACACAATATAATGCTTATTTTTTAGCATATCACAATGTATGGCGTCATACACTACGCCAAAGAACACAATAACCTTAATGTTAAGTCTCAAGGTCATACAGCTGCTGCCTTGAACCTTATGATCCAACTGAACAAGTGGCCTCGATCCACGAGCATAAAAGAGACTGCAATAATAGTAAGTTAGGATGTTCCAGAACAGACAGGGCGATTAGATGCTTACTGTTTTCCCCGGCCTTGGCAGGCCGCATACCCTCTCCATCGTCACCCCGTAAAGGCAATCGGCACCAAGGCTCCAACACCAAAGGCCCAATTCCAAACAACCGAAGAACCCCCAAATCCATCACACTGTAGGACGCATCAGTCAGTCTATTTGCGGCAATGACTCGGGTAGCAGGAGAACTCACAAATGCGCCGCTGCGCAATTGACATCAACAAGAGCCACACGGCCGAAGTAGTCACCAAATACGTGACCTGTGGTGTTTATTAGCTTTCTTCTCAAGAAGTGTAAAGTAGTCCATGTGATAGCTGCTTACCGAGCCTCCAACAGATATCCATAGCCTCCCGTTCAACACTATCCCGATCCTCCAATCGCTCTTGAGGCGTCACAAAATCACAAGAGAATACCTGCCGCATGTCGACAAACTATCAACAATACAGCAAGTCCCTGGAGATCATTATCAGTATTAGCAAGGTAACCTGGATATAGATATAACAAACATCTTGCAATCTTCGGCTGCCATGTACAGCTGCTCGGTATCGACAAAGACAAAGACGAAGACGAAGACGAAGATGAAGGCGAAGATGAAGACGAAGATGAAGACGAAGACAAAGGCCTTATCGACTTTATCGCAGATCAGATGGAGGCACTAGAAGACCTTGCAAGTCGCTTGGAACAGGGTCGACGCCTGTCAAGGCAACAGCAGGCTTTCATCGCATGCATCAGATCGGGCGGCGGCAACCTATGAATGGCCGTTAGTAAGAGCTTGCTAGTCTCCGACTTTGACAAACTTACGGGCCATACTGGCCGTGGTTCATGGAGTTGAAATGCGCGGTCGCAGTGGTCGATTCGGTGGTATGAAAGCTGCGGGTGCTCGGGTCAGCGATGGATTGACGTGGACGAGGACAGGCAAACACCTACTTGTATCGCGGGAATCGTGGGCTATCGCGGCGTGAGGGAGGGGAAGTGAGGGGGAAAGGAGGGGAAAAAAGGCAAATTGGGGAATGAAGGCTGCGACGAGAAGTTGTTAGTTAAGGCGCGATAGATCAATGATGACGGGTGACTCACTTTTGGCGTTGGCGGGAAAAACTGTAAATGCTGGCGGGGAAATGTTAGTTGGTACACAAAACACCAAGGGTCTCAACCGAGGAATGGCTTACTTAGCGGACCGAAGCTGGCTCTGTGGGTTAGTAATAGATTGGATCAGGCCTCAAGGCAACGCAGTACGACTAAGGGGTAAGGTCAGTCAGCATGGGTACGACAGAGAGGGACATGCAATGGCTGGTAGATGACTTACAGAACACAGGCTGAGGAATAACACAGATAATCAACACTTTGGACACGTAAATCATGTCGCTCCCCCGTAAAGCCACGCCTTGAGTTCATCAAGTACGTTGAGTGGCCGGGAGGCAGAGGCAGATGACTCAACCGAATTGAACCGGGAGTTGAGACTGGGGTACTCGAACTGGGGGATGCCGAAATGCGTCATCGCCCAGTCGGCAGCGATCTCAGGCTTCTCGGACAGCATCCGGTAGAAGTCTCTGTGGCCGAGTACAGTGTAGAGGTCTCCTCGGGCCGTCGCTAGCATCTTGCACTGGATGAACATGTGGAAGACGGTCTGGCGGTCTGCTCCGCAATCGCAAAGCGACGTGTCGGAGGCCTGAAACATGGTTAGCAGTGTTGGGGAGAGTCTGGTCGGGTTGGCTTACTTTAATTCTGTGCAAGTAAGGCTTCAAGGCGATGAAACCGGTTCGGCACTGTAACAGTATGGTGCTTTGTGCTCGAGATAGGCCGCGGTAGCGCTTGAGGTTGTGAGGTCCCCATCCAGCCTTGTCCAACAGGGCTGCGCTGCGAAATCGCGGAGACTCCTCATCGAAATCTTCACGATGGGAATCTTCAAGGTGTTGGCTCCACATCCTTTGTGACAGATCTTCCGCGTCCTGCTTGGCAATCTTCGTCATTGCCTTCCTCACAACATTGAGTGACATGTTGCTAGCTTTCCTGTCCCTACACGACTCGTTAGCTCTCTCTAAAAGGGATCTTGCTGGGTAGTCCAGCGCGTGGTACGGATGAAGTTCGAATTCAGCTGGCGTCCTGCCCTGCCGTCGGATTCTGCGAAGCCTTTCGTGGTCTGGAGTGTCTAGAGCGCGTGCCCTCTGCAAGGTCGCAACCCTTTCCAGATAGACAAGGATGTCTTCAACATATACCTCCTTGTTGACTGCTCGCCCGGTAGTACGAGACAATGCCCCAGTGACTATCCTCAGGCATTGGTTCTGGATACGGACCAGAGACTGTAAGACTTGGCCCGGTATCTGGTACTTGACCTTCTTCTTGTCCCCGTATATGAACCAAGCGCCGCAGCCGTGTGATAGAATCGGTCGAACGGTGGTGATGTAGAGCTGCCTCAAGGATATCATGTCGGGGCCTGCAGTGGTATGACAGATTCGTGCGATGTTGTTCATCTTGGTGTTGGCCTTGGCAGCTACCTGTGAGGACCAGTTAGTATGTAACAGAAAGAGCCTGGAATGTGTAAATCTTACCTCTTGAACGTGCCTTTGCCAATTGAGCTTGTAGTCAACCTCAACGCCCAGAATTCTCATAGAGCTCTCGGGCTCCTTGCCTTCGAGTCCAGGGATTTTCGGCATGACCTCCGGGAGCTCAGCTGGGCCGTAAGGTGGAGAGAAGTGCATGACGTGGTATTTGTGAGGCGAGAAAGAAACGCCGACTGAGTCCGCCCATTCTATGATCCTGTCGTGGCATTCCTTGAGCGCCTTACAGTTGTCGACGTAGTCGTTGGACACGGCGAGTAGGTAGGTATCGTCGACGTAGGCAAAGGGGTAGATCTTTACCCTGGAGTTTGTGTATTCGGAGGCGGCACCAACGATGGGCATGGAGAAGAAAAGGAAGAGTATAGGAGACAAAGGGCTGCCCTGAGGAATCCCCATGTTGACCCAGAAGCTGGATGAGGTGAAGCCCGGGATCCTCATGTCGGTGCTGCGATCAGTAAGAAAAGACCAGATGAAGCTGAGCATCCATTCGGGTAGGCCAGCGTCCTGAAGGATCTTCATGAGCTTGCTCCGCTCGACTCTATCGTACGCGCCCGTGATGTCAAGTCCCATGAGAGTAGCCAGTCGCCGAAACTTGCCGGTCCAGGCGTGGTAGACGTTGTTGAGCAGATACTGAAGTGCCTTGGTGGTGCACTTGCCGGGAGTGCCAAACTGAACGTCGGGGAGGAGGTTGTGCTGGACAGCAAGCTGTTTGAGTCGATAAGTGAAGATCTTCTCGAGCAGCTTTCCCATACAAGGAAGCAGGGCGACCGGTCGCCAGCTCTTGGGCTGCTCGTAGTCATCCTTGCCCGCCTTTCGCAGCATGACTGTGCAAGCCTGCTTGAAGGCAGCGGGATGGTGACCGAGCTTGAGACAGGCTGCAAAAAGGTGGTGAAGGTAGGGTAAAAGCTCCTCTTGGGCCATCTTCATGCCCTCATAGGCTAGTAGGTCTGGTCCTGCTGCCTTCCCACTAGGCGCGTCAGCGATCAGACTCTTGACCTCGGACTTTTCCAAGTTCTGGGAAACAGCCAAGGGAACTCTCTCAGAGTCGTCGGGTGGCCGGTTGGGAGGGACCTGCTGTTCGTCACTAGTCCCATCTGGCCACATGGCCTGCCGGAAGCAGCGAGCCATGCCATCAGGTGTACGGTGAGTAACCTTGTCGGCTGTGAGCTGCCGAATGGGCATGAGGGCCTTCTTGTTCCAGCTGGCGCCCCCTCTGGCCCAAAAGTAGAGTCTTCTGCGTTTCGCAATGTCATGAGAGAGCATGCGGTGAAACGAGGCCGAGCGCTCTTTGTGAATGACGTTTTGCGCAAAGCGTTTGACCTTGTAATGCTGCTGACTCGCTGAGGTAACGCCAGAGTTGTGTTCTCTCTCCTCGGCCAGTCTCACAAGATTCTGGGCTCGCTGAGTGACAAGATTGGGCCTGGACTTGGGACGCTTCGACCCTAGCGGCGAGGCTAGGGGTACTAACGTCTCAATGGCTGGACCGAATGCCCGGACGACCTTACGGGCGTAGTTGTCGATCATGGCGGTGCTTTTAAGCGCCGGAAACCCAATGGGTTTCAGTGACTGGCCAACAAATGCACGAAACTTGTCGGGGTTCGCGCGCTTCCAGATGTAGTAAGTACTGGGAACTCGGTTAACCTCGAGGTTGAATGTTGTTATAATGACACGGTGGTCAGAACCGAAACCTGGTACGTCTGGCGACTGCCATTCGCGAACAAACGGGAGAAGAGACAAGCTGGCGTAGGTAAGGTCAATCGTGCTGGTGAACTTGCCAGCCTTGAACTTTCCTCGGGCGTAGGTGGGAATACCAGGGGTAGTCAAGAGGTTCATGCCGGCCTCTTTAAGGCCGTCGGCAAGCTGAATAGCTTCGGGCTCGATCGTGACTACTTCCTTGCCACACCATGACGGATGGTGAAGGTTGAAATCGCCCACAAGAAAGTCTTGACCAGTTGCAGTGACCCTCTGGAGGAGATCGGGGACCTTGACCAGCTTCCGCTGATTGTAGACATTGTGAATTGCAATGGTTTGATCATCACTGATCCGCAATAGCAGTGTGGCGGCCAGACCAATATTAACATCGTCATGGAACTCGACATCCCAATCTGCAATTGGGATGGACTTGTGTATCAGGTAAGCAACCGCGTATAGCTTCTCCTTTTCAAGATACTGGCTGGTGATGTGGATCAACTTTCTTTTCTTGGTCCTCGCTTGTTCCTCGTCCCTTGGAGGGAGAAGTTCAGGGTTATTGGGACCAAACGCAAGAATATGATCAGGAAACTGGGTGGCTCTGATATTGGCTGGGATATCTTGAAGACAGATGATGTCAGCCCTGTGCTCGCAATTGTAAATCCAATTTTTGAGCGACTGGACTCTTTCTCCCGCCTCCTTGACGTTGATTTGGACAACGCTGAGGTCTGACGGGCTGTCGATCAGACGAGTCAGCCTTTCCTTTCGTCGCTGCGACTTGAGTCGCCTTTTTTGGCCTTTTGAAAGTGGCCTCTCCAATGGAACGGTGGTTGTCATAATGCCCAGAAGAAGATTGTATAACAAAATGCATGAAGCGATGGTTTAGTTGTTCCATCTGGAAAAGGGAGGTGGAAGTTGGTGTAGTCATAATGATAGTGCTCCAGACGTTGTATGCATAAATCTAGACAGTCTTGGGCAGGATGTAAAAGACATTTAATCAACAGCATCTCATTCGAAAGTTGTTGTTATTTACAACCCGTACAAACATGGCATTCTCTCCAGCAACCGCTTGGTGTCGAGGTTGATCAGCCCATGATGAATGCGCTATTGACTGTTCCTTGCCTAATATCCGAACTATGGAGCCTGTAGGCTGGAGTCTAGAGTCTTTACAAATGGTTGCATTGCTGCTGGGTCAAATGTCTCAAGCCTCACCGGAGGCGGCCTTTGCTCACTCGGGAATTCTGACCAACAATCCCGCGGGTTATTGTTTCATTTTGCCATCCTTGCAAATTACCACGTAGACATCGGCCGCCGCGCTATTGCCAATATCATTGTGACACGTGTAACGAGTAAGGCGCGTGCTGTAAGCATCAGTGGCGGTTTCTATAAACTCAAAATAACACTCTTATCAAATCAGTTCAGGCAGTATACCGGCTGCCTAATACAATTGCCTAAGATAAGCTTTTCAGCCTATCTGATGATCACGTCTGACGCATAAAGAGAACTCAAATGCATTTACCAAATGATAAAAAGGCTGCCCCAGTCACCCATCGTAGCTCTCCAACTTAACGTTAGAAACACTCCTCAAGATGCAGGCTCACGCACCCATCACAAGAACAGTCATAGGTCATGGCTATCCGGCATCATTGTGACACAGTAAGATTTGATGATCGGTCACTAACAGCCGGCGGGCGGCACTGTATCTGTAGCTGGCCGGGCCCAGTTTCAGCTGCTCAAGGACAAGGTTCAAGTGTTACTGTAAGACCCCGGAGTAGTGAGGATTCCCGAGGGTAGTTGAACCGACCTAGGTGATTTCCCGAATGTGACTAGTTAGTATATGGTCGAATACGCGAAGCTTTTGCTTTTTGCTCAATGGCCCCTCAACTATTGGTGCAATCAATCTTTTTGGAGCCGAGATCCTAGACAGCGGAACAATATTGTGGTAAGCCATTGACTGCTAGTCAGGATACAAGTTCTTTTATTCAACGCTCAAACCCTACAATCCCACTAATGTCTGACATTTTCTAGCGGCAGCTCCCTAAACGACGCGTAATCCGGACGCGCTCAACAGAATCCAGAAAACCTTGTAGGATTTAGGCCGAGTTTTTTTTCTTTTTACGCTCCGTGCACGGTCTCGGCTCTTATGATGGCTATCATTATGGTCGCATCGTCTTCCGGCCTGAAGTCTAGAACACAGTCTCTAATATCTTGCCGTGGCGAATGTCCATTTTGAGACTCTTCGACTCGCAAGCGATGCGTAACCATCAACCGTCCGGTTACCTTAGCGACTTAGATATAGAGATGAAGTTGTTGACAAAACAATCATGATGTTGTTGAATGGCTGCACTGGGCGATTTCTTTGCTGCTATTATAACTCATTTCTCAAATTGGTGGCAGTCGTTAACTATTTATGTTTTGTGATTATCCACCAACAATCAATCAGCAATCCATACTACACTCATCTATCAACTACAACATTTGTTTACTTTTTTCTGTCACTACCTGATATCTTACGCAAATATCTCCTTCTGCACAATGTCTGATTCACAGCCAGAGTCTCCGGAGTCCACCCAGACTATGGGTGACAGAGTCGACAGTCCCTACGCTCCATCCCCGCCGGAGTTGGAGCGGTCAGCGTATGGGTTCCAAGATGATCCATCCTCTCAAGATAGCGAAGATCGAGAAGAAGGCGAGACCCTTCTTCCCAACACAGACCAAGAAGATATCATACCTCCCGTCGATCTCCCTCCTGCTGGAACCCTTCCAGTCAATACCGCCAGCCCTGATGGTATTGCAAACCCCGCAACCTCCCCATCCTTGGAAGAGTCCGTCGCAAATCTCACTGTTTCTCTCAATAATATCAATGGTCTGCTCAGAGGTGTTTTGGAGATGGTCATCACGCAAAACCTTCAAACTGGTACGGTGATGCACGAGATTCTCAAATCCCTCGTACATGGCATGCCGGATACGATCCTGGACCTCCGGGGGAAGATCAGAGTCAAGTTGGGTGCCGAGAACTTCAGCAAGTTTCAAAAGGATTCGGAATGCGAGCTCGCCTTGAAAAGGTTACGCGATGCAGGGTCCCCCTGGAATATGGTCACCGATTTGCGGCCTGTTGGAAACAAGACCTTGTTGTTGACCTGCGTCGACGAGGTCTGGGATGATAAGATACGTCTCGAGGCTGGCAGGCTCGGCTCTATCATGGGACTTGACCCGGACTGGACAATCGCCCCGAAGCGGTACTGTGTCGAGATCGAGAAGTATGCCTGTCGGCACAATGAGGATCCCAGGTCACAAAAAGAAACTTGGTCTGCGTGGAATGGAGTCAAGATTGCCGATGCGTTCATACTATGCAGTACACTCGTACTTTCCATGGAGTCCCAAGAGGATGCAGAGAAGCTCTGCAGGAGCAGTGGTGTGATATTGGGCAAGTCTAGGGCGCCGCTAGTCGCTAAGTAAGTATTGACCCCAGCTCGTGGCTATCTTCAACTGACACTTTCCAGGCCTGTCGACCTTCGTGCATTCGATCTCTGGTGCGCCAAGTGCAACAAGCCTTCGCATCTCAGACATGAGTGCAGATTTGCAGTACGATGCGGTAAGTGTGCGGGAAGTCACTATACAAACCAATGCACAGTGAAGTCTGCGGACTACCAGTGTGTTAACTGTCCCGAACACCATCGTTCTGCCTCAAGATATTGCAAGAACTCTGAAGTTGTCAGGATGTTGGAGGAGTGCGAAAAGTGGCGAAAGGCTGGCCCCTCATGGGCCAGGATAGTTCAGCAGCCTCAGCTACCCGACGAGGCCCTCATGGACAGATTGCGAGCATACCGAAACACGGCAACTGGACGATTATTTTTTGAATACTTATGACTCGGCTCCGGAACCGAGGCAGTTTGTGAGCGATCGAGGATTAGCCAACTTCAGTGCTACCACTGCCACTCAGCCTGCTACCAAGCCTACCACAAACGCGAAGAAGCGCAAGGGGGACTGGGATAGCCGTGATGTATCAAGAAGTGAGCCCTTCACTATGATGCAGGTTTCCCAAATGAATCAGCGCCGGTTGGACAATGCGAACAAGGGATCTGGACCGCTTAGGCGCGGACGCGGACGTCCCCCGAAAGCGTTCGACAGAAACAATGCTTCCAAGAGGCGTAGGGGGAACTAGACAACTAAGGGGACCTAGTCCTTTGATGGTGGGGCGGATGTCTCGGGCTGGTTTGAGTGGTTCTCGTATTGCGTTGTTTCATATTTGATCTCCTTCAAATTCTTACTTTGTACTATTATGTTTTTAGTGAGACATATTTACCTATCGTTTGCTTGATCAAGAACCTTCCTCATCGACGCTTATGTCTGACTTACTTACCTCTTTGCACTGGGGGGTGAAGCCTCTTTTAACCTCCCACAACCTTATAACTACAATCACAGCGTTTCACTTACACCTTTAACATTGCTGCCATTTCGGTGACTTGTGCCGAAGCAATAAACCTTCTAGTGTTCAAGCTGATGCCAACACATGGTTAGCGTTCAATCGGTATCCGAGACGACTTTCTGTACCATCACGTTCAAACATGTTACTCCGCCCAACCTAGTCGTTAAAACTGGCATTCTTTCACTAACTAACTATTTCAAATTAATATTACATACATGTCAATGTCTTGAGAGACATTAAGCGTAACGCCCACGCACAGTTATCGTAGACTCGACCGAAGAGCGAGAGCTAGAACTGTCGCTCCGTTTACGCTCAATCGATTCCACCCAACCGCGTGACCTCCATTCCCTGATCAGCTCTTCCTTATCCTGTTCTGTGAGCCCGGTAACCCTGCTGAAATCGACCCCTGTGGCAGGCCACCAGCCTTCGCCACCACGCGCATAGATGTCCCTCCGTTGCTGCCAAGACAGATAAATTGGATTCCGTTCCCATTCCTCATTAACCAGGTAATCTCCCGGTAAAGCCGCATAAGTGGTCAAAGTGTTGGACAAGAGTGAAAACGTTTCAGACAAAAAGCTTTCAGGAACATCAGGATAGTCCCACATAACATATGCGCACCTCAAAAGCCAGGACCTCTCTGTATCGAGTCGACAGCCGCTGACTAAGTGCCGCTCGAAAGCGCACTTCCAATTGCGACATGAGCTCGACTTCACACCATCAAACTCTCCATCGTGTGGTCGCTGTATCAAACCTAATTCTTCTTCGGTGAGATCCTGGACCTGTGTGGTCCACATTCCGTGTTCCCGCACAAGTAACTGCATCGGATCAGTCAAACAGTCGAAGACATCCGAGATACCCCATCAGGTGACAGGATTGGAGGACGGTTTCAGCAAGTGCGATATGGCCTCGAAGGTCTTTGTCTGGTAGAGCTTTAAGTGAAAAGAGAGACCGCGGGTGAACTAGAGCAGAGATACGTTAGACGATGAGCATACCATGCAAATAAAGTGTTTCGCTTAGGGGCTCATGAAGCGTGAAATAAAACATAAAGCGTTGGCGTACCAATTCATCGATGTTGAGATCATCCCGATCACTAACTTCATGTGTATCGGTCCAGGGAACATATGCGACATCGTGTTCAGCAATGTAACGAAAAGCTGTTCAGTTGGTGCGGTTAGCTTCGTTAGATCCCATGAACAGTCCCTGTGTACACTCACAGCTGACAATGTGTCTTTCGAGAAAGCTGTATACACTCTGTAACTGGTGGTTTACTCAAGGCGGGAAATAGTAGAAAACCATCCCTACGTACTCGTGATATCCAGAGACAAATTCCAAATACTGCCCAGGAGGCAATATCAAATCATCTGGCCTTGCATTGAAACTAAACATATTGCAAATTGTCTGGAAAAGGTGAAAGGCTCTGTCCAGCCGGAATCTTTCGGCAGTTCTGAGTGGAGTCTTCGCTTCTTTGAGCCCAAAAGTCCTCAAAATGGGTAAAGACTCTTCAGCCATTATCTGACGTAATGATAGGATAGCCTCATAATTCCTGCTCAAAGAGGCATAGTCAGACATGGAGAGTGTGCTCAACGAAAGCGGGCGGCTGGCGGTCTCCGAGACGTGGTGACTGCTCGTAATATCGTCCACATTTTCATCTGTCCCATGGACCGCTGGGCATAAACGTGCGAGCATCCCTCTGAGAGCTGCTAAGTCTCCAGGCTCCATATGGTCAGACTCGAGTAAGAGCAATGCATACGGGATTATTTTCTCAGGAATTTGCGTAGTAATAATGCTCTTGGCAATGGAGCGAGAGTTTGCTTTGAATGCATTGTAAAGATGGAATGACCGAAGATGGATGTTCCAAGCTCCTGAATTGAATCTGAATGCCCGAGAATATTTGCTACAACCTCGAGGGGGAGTCGTCGAAGTGGTGAACGCGAATTGGAAGCCATGGTGGCCAGCTAAGAAGCAGGAACAAATTGCGAATAGAATCGAATGGAGAAGTTCAGTGCGGAGGCTTTTACGCACTATTAGTTTCAAGCTACCTAGCCGCACATAAAGTACCTAAGGTATCTATTGATAATGAGCCAAAATGAGGTTGTTTTTTGGTGCTATTTTGGCCAGTACGCTCCTGTTGTTGTTTTTTCAGCTCTCCTAGGGGTGTTTCTCGTTCCCAGGGGCAACTTGGCCTGTAATTTAGTTATCTCGGGGCGACGTTCAAGAACGGTACAGGCGGTATCTGTAGGGGACGCGCGTAATCATAGCGGTCCACTGCGGCTGAAATTTATGGCCTGATCGAAAGTCTGGCCGAGCTAGGGATTTGGCTGGCATTACGAACTGCCGGTCCGTTGGCTCTGGATATTTGCGACCTCTCATTTCTTTTCCAATAGATCCGGAACTAGCAGAATGCCCTCCCCGGTCCCGACCAAAGTCCCCAAGCGTAAGCGGATATCGTGCCGCGGCAGACACGGATTTGTCAAAAGGGATGTGCGTGTACTGATCGTGGCTAGCTAAGCTATGGGATAACTGCGGCCTGTAAGGTTAAGCTTCAGGCTGCAAATACAGATAATAAATAACAGCATAATGTTTTTTTTCCTAAATATAAGCTTTTGCCTATAAGCTTTTATAATAACTAATAAATCTTATTACAAGCCCTAGGGCATTATAAAGGGAAAAGACTAAGAGGTATATAAAGGGATATAACCTTGAGTTTACATCTCTGCACACACACCACAACACAACTCCATAAACAACATGTCGACTATAGCAAAGCAAACTGTTGTCGGCGACTCGACGAGCCAAGAGGCTCAAGACTACATCCACAAGTGGCTAGCTAAGATCTCAGGCCGAGTGGTCCAGCTGCCATGTACGGGTACGACAGCGCTTTTATTGGAGGGACTCTCAGTCTACCCTCATTCCAACGAACCTATGTTCTAGACACAGCAAGCGTCTCTACGAAAGCAAATTTGTCGTCCAACATCGTATCGACGTTTCAAGGCGGTGCTTTCTTTGGATGTGCATCAAGCTTCCTTGCCGCTGAACGCTTCGGACGCCGTCCGACCCTTATTCTCGCTGCTATAATCTTCTCCATCGGTGCAGCCCTTCAGATAGTCGGCCGACTCGATTGTCTGTATCTCGGTCGGGCACTTACAGGCTGGGGCGTCGGGTCAAGCGCAATGATCCTCCCGATTTATGTTTTTGAATGCTCACCTGCCTTGATCCGTGGTCGACTCGTCGGGACATTCGAAGTCATGCTTCAAGCTGCACTGGTCTGCGGATTCTGGGTCAATTACGGTGTTAATAAGAACATCAGCCCAGAAGGGAATACGTAATGGCATATTCCTGTCGCTGTTCAGTTCGTGCCAGCTGGCCTGTTGGTTATCTTCATGATACCCATGATTGAGTCACCTCGATGGTTGGTCTCCAAGGTCAGGCTTCAAGAAGCCAGGAAGAATCTCAGCTGGGTCCGCAACCTCCCCCAGGATCATGCCTACATCGACCGCGAGATGTCTATGATCGAGGTGGCCATTGAACATGAAATGCCATCAACAGGGCAGAGAGGGAACTGGCGTCAGATATTCTCCGAGTTATTCCAGCCTGAAGTTCGTGGTAGGATAGTCTTGTCTTGCGGCCTTGTATCCTTTCAAAACTTCACAGGGTGAGTCATGAAGGACATAATACGAGGCACAGCTAACAAGAGAAGTATCAACGCTATCAATTACTACTCCCTGACCATCTTCAAGTCCATCGGCTTCACTGGCACCTCTGTTGGTCTGCTCGCCACTGGCATTTTTGGCATCGTGAAGATGGCTGCTACCATGCTCTATGCTGCATTCCTGGTCGACAAGCTAGGACGAAGACCGCTACTGCTCATAGGCGGCGTTGGCTCTGGTATCGCAATGTTCTACCTAGCTGGCTACTCAAAGGTGTCAGGCTCGTTTGAACATATACCACCTATGGATGCTGGAGCAAAGACTGCCGTGGCGATGGTATACATATATGCTTTGTTCTACGGTATGAGTTGGAATGGTATCCCATGGCTCTTCACGTGGGAGATCATCCCAAACAGAGTCCGTACTCTTGGAATGGCGTTCTGTATCTGCGTTCAGTGGGTGACTCAGTTCATTGTGGTTTACAGCTTGCCGCACATGGTCATCGGGTAAGTCAAGATCTTCACAGCATTGACATATGCTAACTGCCTAGTATTACCTATGGTACCTTCCTCTTCTTCGGTGTATGCACTGTTCTCGCAATCATCTTTGCGTGGCTGTTTATCACAGAGACAAAGGGCGTACAGTTGGAGGATATGGATCTACTTTTCGGACCTGATGCGCCCATTTTCGCGTCCCGGGCGAGGGACAACTATTTGCAGGGTATCGGTGCTCGGGCGTTGGAAGAGAGAGATGGGGGGAAGATGAAGGCAACGGAAATTGAGAATGTTTGACCAGCGAACCAGGGAGTCAATTGCTACGACTTGACCTCAAAGGCATATCTGCCAGTGTTGGGAAGGAAGTATAAAATGGATGGTAGAAAACAACAACCATATGCGGAAGCATCACTAAAACTACCTAGACAGAATCTTAGATACTCAAATAGTTCCCTGGCCCCAGAAGACACCACGACCGTTGGTCCCAACATAGACCAATCCCGCCTCGTTTCCGCTTCCAGCAAGTTTAGCACTGTCCGCTGCGCCGAAGCCCATAGAACCCTGGAGATCCGTCCAAGTCTTGCCAAGATCAGAGCTGCCATATAACTTGCGGCCCGCAGACCCTGTCCCGAAGGCGTACACATTCCAGTTGCTTCCAGAGCCTTTACCGAGAGCAATCTGCTCAGTCTTGCTAAGACCGCTAATCTTGGAGAAAGCGCTGCCGTAGTCTGTGCTGCGGAAAATACCAACGTCAGTAGATACCCAGACCTCGCCGGCCTTGGTAGGATGAGCGGCGATGTCTTTGACGGAACTGGCACCGTCGAGAGAACCACCAGTGGAGAAAGTCGAAGCTGTATTGTTGGAGACGTAGAACTTTGACCCTGATGCACCGTAGAAGTAGTCGTTATCCTGCTTATCACTAGCAACGAGAGCGCCGGTCGGAAGACTTGAGACAGAAGCGAAGCTGCCTTCGTTCTGAGATCTCAAGACTCCTCTGTTCTCGGGAGACCAAAGGATCGTATTTCCGTTGGCTGAGTAGGAAATGGAACCTCCCTTGGGACCTTGTTCAGCCGCACCATGAAGTTTCCACGATTTACCGCCGTCAGATGATAGTGCGACTTGAGGGTTGCTGTCACTGTTTCCAGCTCGGACCACGTTGCCAACCTTCTTTCCAGCATAGTCAGCACTAGTAGATGATGTAAATATTGGGTTGTCCCAGGCTGAGAGCGGCGATTGGCCGAGAACGCTCTTGGAGGCAAAGGTAAAACCGCTGTCATCGCCGACGGCGGCAAGAAGTTCACTTCCACCGGGAGCTGACTTGACGTCAAGAACGGCCGTCTCCTCGATGCCGTCGGCGAGAGATTCGATAGTGATGTTGTGGACGGTATCCCACTTGGTAAGATCATGGCCTCCGTAGAGAGTTAGGCCAGTGCCGTACAGCCAGTGGTTGCTGTCAAAGGGATCAATAGCCAGAGCTTCAACCATCCAACCCAGCTTCTTGGTGTCAACTGAGATGAAGTTCTTGTAGATCCAGGGTGCCTTTGGTGTAGAAATACTGTAGTGAAGGTCAAGGTTGCCTTGGGCGTTGTAGTTCCAGAGTGTAGACCAGGTCTTGCCAGAGTCAGTGGATCGGAAGAACTGGGCATCGGGGTACCAAGAGTTGAGTGAGGCAACGACAAGAGTACCCGATTTCTGGCGGTCGAGTGCAAGACCACCGAAGCCGAAGTAGATATCTCCCGGTGGGGTGATGTCCTTCCAAGTGTTGGCGGCAACATCATAGCGGTAAACGGCACCGGCTGTACCATCATAAGGTCCACCACCATTGCTGTAAGAAAGGTACAGAGCCTTCTCCTTTGGTGAGAACTGACCTTTGTGGGGGAGATACTTAACAGGCTGGCCATCGACCGGCTTCCACGTCTTACCCGCATCAGTAGTCACATACACAGAAGCAGTCTTTGTGTCCGCAACACCAACGAAGATGCGGGACGTAGCGCCATTGACAAGAGATGAAGTAGAGTCAAATGTGACAAAGGATAAACCCTGAATGTCGTTGTTATATCCAGAGGTATCACTCGGATCTGCAACATAGGTGCCGACGTTGGTGAAAGAAGTGACCTTGGAGAAACTCTTGCCACCATCTGTACTCTTCCAGAGGCCGTTGCCGCTTCGTGCCCCAAAGTAGATGATGTTGGAGTTCTTCGGGTCAACAGCGAGACGCTCGCCCATGCCGCGGCCGGGCATGTTGCCGCCTACCTTGAAGGGGAGTTCGGTGAAGGACCATGTGGCGCCTTTGTCGTTGCTGATACCGATAGCTCCATTGTTGGGGTCCCTATGACAAAATTAGACTCCTGACCGCCATAGGGAAATTTGGGTTGGGTGAGTTACCATGAATTGGTGTACAAACCAGCAGCAGTGAGAACCTTGTTAGGGTTGCTTGGATCAAGGGCCAGAGCATCAATACCCCAACGGCTCCTACAAAGGTGTCAGTGCATTTCACCGACTATCGAGTTTCAACATACCATGTGGCATCAACACCAGTGCTATCAGTCAGCGGCGTCCAAGAGTCATCCGCATTGAGACGATAAAGTCCACCGATATCAGTTCGCGCATACGCGACGCCCTTGGCAGTAGGATGGAACTCAATGCCAGGAACAAAGCCGCCTCCACCGCCAAAACGGACATTCTGCCATTTGAGAGCAGCTTGTGCAACGCTTGCCGAAGCGGCGAGAAGAGAGAGCAACTTCATGGTGAAGTTTTATCAAATAACGAATGACAATGTATTGACAGAAGATCTGAAAATCATATTTGGCGAATTATAGGTGTCTTTTATATAAGCGCTTTGAGGTGACGTGATAGTTTGGTCCTGTTGTCATTTGCAGTGTTTCGGATATGAAGCCTCCGTGACGAAACAGGATGACGCAGGGGTATAAGGTTCACCAAGCCCCGAACATGCTCAAAATTGAATGGATTGCGAGAGTTTTTATTTATCACCGTATTTAATCTACAGCACTTGGAGATTTTCCACCTACCAGATGAGTCTTGTGCCTCACGAGAATGATTGGTGGTGGCATCTTGCCAGTCTCGGGCCGCCATATACCGCCGTTTGTCCAAATGAGGCAATTGTTGGTTTCGTGCCGCATCCGAGATCAACTTACGCCATATTTTCGGAGTCTCGGCACGACTTGCAGTGATGCACGTGTACCTGAGTGATGTGCCAGAGGATAGTGGATAGATCTGTAGCCCTCTTCCTACCCGACGTAAGCATTTATTCCAAGCAAGAGAAGCATATCTGCATCGTTCAAAGGTATCAGTTCTACATTCGGCCATGTTCAATGGCTGAGGTAGAACAAGACTTCTGAGGGATCAATAAAGTCTCTCTTAAATTCGCCAATTATGCCATAAGCGGGGAGGCACGTACCAAATGCTCGATGAACGGCTCCTCGCCACCTGTTGGTTACACAACCTTGATGAGACTCATGCCCAGCGTCCATGTACCGGCTATTCTTTAGAGAGTTGGTCTTATCCATCGGCTAGTTGCTTTATGAGCAACCTGTTAGCTGCACCTTCTCGAGAACGGCACCGTACCCTCACCGCGTGAACTAAAGGTTGATAAGGTAGTAATCCCTCATTCCAAGTCTTCCAGAGCTCCTCGCACCGCATGTGGAAGCAACATACCAAGAAAATTTCACATGGCCTGTCACTGCTGCAAGGTGCCCATGCTGGTGCAAACTGTTAACTGTCGTAGAGGGCAAGAAGGCAAGGAAAACAACAACATGTTTCATAAAAGGCTCCTGTGGAAATGCCTGCCATTCGTAGGCTCAAAACTTGGATCTGTGTTTCATGGCTGGCTTATACAAAGGATTACAGATGGGCCGTTAACAGGTATCGGTCTGGATTGAGACTGTCTGATGGCGAAGAAAAAACCATCTAGTACTGCTGTGATTGAAGATTGGGTCCTTGATCAGAATGGAAGAGAATTTTCTTTAGATGTAGGCCTGCACTCTTGACGCTCCCTTGAGGGTGATCATCTATCAGATTTGGCGGAAACTCTGTCACTACCTTTCGAGTACTCTCGAGGACGTGAGAACCTGGCATTGCTAAAACTGTTGGCAACACCTTGTCAGGCCGTGTAGTCAAAACGCTCAATGCAAACACAGCACGCACATAACTCATTTGTTTTCACAGCGGCTACTGGCTGACCGCCTTCTTTTGCGCCCATCCAACGCGTGCCTTCCAAGACATAGCCCTTGACCAACCATCACTTGAAGCAGTCTTTTTATCAATCGTCTTACAGGAATATTCTTTTCCAAGCAGGTTCAGTTTGCAATTCAAACCATCGTCCAGTATCACCGAATGCCATGCGCTGGTTTCTTCTTAAGTATGGGGAATGGAACCGGAACATGCCTTTTGACATTTCCTCAGTTTTTGCCTTTCAACATAGCCGCTGCTCCAATCTATAGATCTTTTCGAGGCCCTCGATGACCTTCAAATGAAGTCTTGATATCGAGGAATGGCCACTGTTTACGTCTTATCTCCTACACCTTCCGGATACTCAAGTCCTATTCCTTGCTATTCGGCACTCGGCCATCAGCCTTGCTTCGCGGCGTATCATCCTGGGCCACTGTCAGCCGTTTCTCGTCGTCCTTCCCTGACTTTAACTGCAAGGTGCAGACTTACATGGATATAGCCTACCAGGATGGAGGTATTCGGCAAAGGGTTTCTGGAAACGGACCTCTCTGAGTTACATACAGAGTGCTGGTCCTAGTTATCGGCCCCAGCGGTGCCATTAGACAACCCCTATATGCGCCACTCACTTGTGATACAAGTATGGACGGTTATCTTTCATCCAAGACCAGTAACGCACCAGATGATGGGGGTACCGACGCAGGACCTTCGGCGTATGATGAACTGCTGAAAGAGATTAGTCTATTCCAGGTAGCCGGGGAATACGTTCTGAGTACCTCAGCTGTGTTCATTGGACCGGAATAAGCTCTTAGCTACTAGTATTATCTTAATAGAACGAATCTGGCTCACAACTTAGGCATTATGCCAAAATGTCCAAGCGATTGCTACAATAAGAAGCTTACTTCAACGCACCTTAACGATCTTAAGTGTTAAATTTCGCAAGAGTGAGTACCTTTGCCTTGGAGTTGCTACAGACCAAGTTCTTATGAATACTGGCATCCTATCCCATCAGCACTACGCGTGGATTGACGTACAGTGAGCGTTATGGCTTGGGAGCAAGACACTCTTTGAAGCTGCCATGTCGCTACAAGAAATGACAATAAAAGACGAGATATCAGGACAACTGAATCTTGACATTATGACTGTAGCCCGAGATCAACTATTGTTACCCATGTTCTGGAGTTGCTGGATCACACCGTGGTTGCCTCAGGTTGGAAAGGTAATCTCGTTAAGGCTGATCTTGACCGGCACTTCGCTTGGCTTTCCGTCTACCTTGTTAGACTTGCTGTTCAACCTCAATGACAGTACTGTTTGTCTTGACACAGAGTATCTACGTGTTCGCTGCCCTGCTTGTTAGGCAGGGAAGCAGAGCGTTCGTGCCTCTAGACCCATCCTCCTCCTGATCGCTTCTTTCGAACGCGACCAGTCCTTCAACCAGACTGGCTGTAGTACGGACGTCGCCTAACCATACTGGGCTCTCATCCGCTTTCATTCTCAATGGCTGGGTTTAGTGTTATTTGCAGTTGAGGCTCGTGGCTGAGAGCTTAAATCAGCGGACAGAACTTAGATGCTCAAACGGCTGTTAGTCTTGAACAGGATAGCTGTGTTCAAAACCACACGCTTCTCGTTACCTCTACGTCAAGTAATGCTGTCTATATCAACCTTTCCTGTGGATCGATGGGCCAGCAGAGGAGCGTGGTGTTGGGCCACCGTCCCGCCACAACCAGCATTGCAACCTCCGGAGTGATGCCTCTCACGATATAGAAAGATAACAAAGATGGTACTCTCGGTTTTGGAGGACCGTGAACGGAAAGATTGCCATCATCATGACCGCCTGTGGCTTGCAGACCGCGGACGACGGTTTGGGTAGGGGCCCTTTGCAGTTATTCGGTAAGCGCAAAGACCAGCGAGTCGTTAAAGAATTACTGTAGATTACAAGACCACTACGCTTCTCAGGTAAGCCTCTCGTTTTCCGGATACACAGAAATTAACCCCGAAGGCTCTATACCAGGCGTGTCACTCAGGGGATTATTGAAGCGAAGGACCAGAAGAACGAGCGCATCATGAAGATCCTAGCTGATGCTGATTGAGAGACTGAGTCTGACATCGCCTGATGTCCTAAAAAAGGAGTTACCTGGATTACCAACTACTAAGTCCCGGAGACATTCAAACTGATACTTCTCCGGGGTCCGCCTTGGTTCCTCTGTGATCCGAATGTCAGCAGATGATGTAATTTGTAGGCAGGCCATGGTCCTCTGCCAATGACGAGGGATTACCTTGCATATAAAGGACCTCCTCCAGAACCCCAGCACTATGGCTATAGCGGCCAAGACCTATGAGCACAGAATCCTATGCAAATTCATCTGATAAAGGGGATTTGGTGAACGAGATTGACAGCTTCTACCTTTTTTCATAAAGGAAAAGAAAACTATACCCTTGGATTCTTATATAGAATTGATCCAAGCCGTACTTTAGTCTTCAAGGAACTAATTAGCTCCTGAATATAGCGATGAAATTGACTAATATCCTTCATCATTTGGCATCGAACTTGCTGTCAGCCGAGACTTGTACGTCTGCTAGTCGGTATACCCTCGAACCTAATCCAAAAACTGGTAGTATCTAGGCCCCTTTGCGATTCTCCTATTCTTTCCAAACAGGACAAGGAAGATAGCTGCGAGTACAGACAGCAAGACCATAATACCAAAGCACGTCATGGTCCAGCCGTAGCCGACAGCTTCAATAAACGGCTGGACAGAATACGAGATGGCGAAATTGACCATTGAGGAGCACATAGCTAAAACAACCACTAGCTCTCCAGATATCTGGGGTTGTCAGTCTTCTTCTTAGTATGGGATCGGCTGCGAAACTTACTCCTGGGAAACAGTCCATGGCATATACAGTGGCAATCGTGCAAGCTCCCACCTGATGTGAGATCATGGCGCCGATACCGATCGCGATGGTAATCCAATGAGCTTCCGTCTGAGCACCCCAGCCATAGAGCATGTACCCAACCGCAGCGAAGACGAAGCAAGAAACAAGCATATAGATTCGTATCTTAGGTTCTTTGACACCACCATTGCGTCGCGCCAAAGCAATGACGACTTGATCGCTTAGTACACCAATACCCCAACCGATGATGTCTCCTATCAAAGCTGCGAAAAACACAAGGCCGGTATGTGTGGTGCTAAAGTTGTAAGGCGGTTCCGTCAGAATCTCGGAAGTGGTGTTGAAGGAAACAATACCGGCAGTGGCCCTAAAGGCATAGATGAACGCGGCCTAGGTTTGATGATCAGTGAAAGGCAGTGGCTTTTGGACGGAAAGACTTACGATGACGACGTTGGGAAAGCCCCAGAGCAAGAAGGGACGCCGGAAATATTGCCAGAAAGATGTTTTGTTTTGAGGATATTTCACCCACGGTTTCAAGATCTGTCGGTAAGATCGCTTGGGAAAGTCATCGACAATACCGTTAGCCTGGCTTGAAACTGGTCTGAGGTCCAGCTTCTTTCCTTCAGTAGATTTCTCCTCTGTTTCTTCATCCTTCTGGAAGGGAAGAGGAGGCGACTGCAATCCCGCAAATAGGAAGCGAGGGAACAGGGTCTCCTCGAAAGAAAAGGTGAAAGCAATCAGTACAAACGCAAAGATGAATCCGACGATGTTCTGTGACCATCTCCATCCGGCGGTATCAGACATGCTGCCACCAGAAATAAGGCCCAGGCTGTCATGAGGTCAGTATAAAGTTCCCACTGGTATTGATCACGGCTGGACTTACATGGATCCGAGCTGCTGAGCAAAGAGATAAACTGAGAGCATGCGACCATTCTCATGAACAAAAAACATGTCAAAGATCTAAACATCAAGTCAGTAACCTCGCGGGAGCCTGATACTGGCCAGGTACCTACAGTAAGCTGAACGGTGGCTTGATACGCAGACGTCCCGATTCCGTTCACGATCAGGTTAAGCATCCATTGAATTTTTCCTTCGATGGAAGCGAGCCAAAAGTCAGTTGCAAGACAGAGACATGTTGCCGCGAGGAAAACCAACTTTCGGCCTAGGATATTTGCAGTGAGCATCAACCAAATATTGACGAAGCCCTGGATCTGGTGAGTAGTGCGGAATAAGAGGAGCCACGGACCAACATACCAAAAGAAGGTAGTTTAGGGCGCTACCCCCGTTCATGTTTGCCAAAGAGACACCTGTATCTTTACTGACAGTAGTCCAGGCCGTTATTGTCTTATCAGTATTGACTAACGAGGATATATTCCCAACACAACACTAACCTCCCAAGTTGTTTTCACCAAACAAGAAGGCACAAGCATATACGGCGACCAGGAGCAGTTGATATATTTTTTTTCGCTTCGACCATGTTTACGAAATGGTCAGTGATATACAGAAAAGGACCTCCAAGGCTACTCACGAGCGAGTCGCTTCTACAGCTTGTTGGCTGTGGGATGAGTACAATATCAGAATGTCCGACATGATCGCGGTTCTCCAACTTACGATTGACTTTCGCTCTTGTCAGTTGTTGTCCATACTAGAGTCACTGTGCTTGCATACCGTCTATGAGCTGTTCAGTTCCTGGAACTGCCTCACGATTGATTTGCGGAGCCATGGACGAATGATCTATAATAACTTGCTGATGGGTGACCTCAACGTGCGAAAAGGATGGTTTAAATGCTCCAGGGCTGGTCGCTGTTGGTTGTAATTTCCGGACGATTCATTCCGACATGGCTTATCAGTTGATGCCAGCTCGCTTACGAGCGTAAAGGTCCAAGCGACGGGGTCGATCGCCCGATAACAGCCACATCTGATAATCCCTAAAAATCGCATATCTGGAGCCTGGGGTAACGACTAGTAAAGATAAATGGCGCGTGAATATCCATCTTTACCCCGGATCTACGATTGAGTCTGATCCTTGGAAATTTGCTAGGCTCTCGTGAGCGTAGTGCGTTTGCACGATGGCCATTGTCACGTAGTAGCGTGGTGAAAAATGCGAAATGGCTCGAATATCAGGATAGCGGTTTGGGAAATGTGCAATTCACGTTCTAAAAGTGGTAAGATCGAAGCCACTCTCGAGATCATGTTGGCATTTCATGACAGAATATCGACGTTAGGTCATGGCTGATAATCTGCCCCACGTTCGACTAGACCTTCCCTATGCTAATCCACGAAACGTTTATCTCATTGGTTATGTCAAGTAGCTTATCAGATTCACGATTCTTTTCAGCTTAAGACTATTGGGCTGTTAATAGTTCGGCCTTACGCCGACTATCGGTCACCTGTAGACGCTCATTCATTCCAAATATCTTGTCTGTCGAAAAACAGCAGTTGCACTTGGTGATCTCAGCTCCAATTGGACGAAAGTGGAATGTTCCAGTCGTGGGCAAGGCTGCAATTATAATCACATGAGGAGGAAGCTGTACTAGGCTTGGCAGGTAATGAGAGATGTCTTATTATATACTATGAAGATGGAAATCCTCGATCTAATGGATACAGCCTCGATAACTTTGTGGGCTCAGAATAGCTTCTTATTGAGAAGTAGGAGGGGATAATGTGCTTTAGAGCATTCGTCGAACAAAAATGGCCGTCCAAGATTTTAACACTTGCCCTTCTCGAGAGAAGTCCTATTGAACGTTAGCTTGATCCTTGTACGCAGTATCATTGGGGAGACTTACTCTGTGTGCCAGCTCTTCATGCGTCCCTGACCTCCCTCAGGGCACTTGGAGATTGGAAGAAGAAGGTTTCTCTGACACTCGGTGGGAAGAATAGCTTTTCGAGTTCCCCACTCATTGTAGATCTCAAAGATAAACTTGCCGTCACCCGAAGGCGCATCAACACACTTGGTCCTCTTCTCACCAATGTTGTAAATACCATTCGCGCCATTGCTGCACCACTCAGTAGCAGCCTTCGCAGCAGCAACTTTGTTACTTCCCCATGGGAGAATGTCCTCATTGCCGTAACAAGCAGCAGTCTCTGGGTACTCAAAGCCAATGGTGCGAACACAGACGTTGGCATCGGCCCAGAGGCTAAGACAGTCCTTGCCGACGGTGGGGTTCCATTCCTTGAACTGGTCAAAGGAGATTCCGAATTGGGCAGAGATCATGAGACAGTTGTCGCCGGGCTTGACGTAGTAGAAGGCGTCGCAGTTGTCGACCATGCCGGGCTGGATGGGGAGGGGGGTGGTGATGCCGTTGTCGCCCGTGATGGACTCAATGGCTGTGGCCTTCTTGGCTGTAGCGCTGGGACCGGCGGCGAGGGCACCTGCGCTGGTGGAGAGAAGAGTTGCGATGGTGGTGAACTTCATTTTATTTTGTCGGTCAAGTATTGATATTGAACTCGTTGTATGCTTGTTCTTTGAACTGTGGAATGAGCTTGAGAAAATATCTCCTGGCCACGGAAACATCTCGCTTTATATAGATTTTCAACATCGGTATCATCCTCCGATTCAACCTCGCCGAGCAAAGAATATCTCTCAAAAGCTTTACCCATCCTATTCTCGGAGCATTAATGGAGGGCAAAATAGGCTGCTGCCGCCTGCGCCGACAAAAATTCCCCTGGAAATCAGATTCTCTCCAATAACGACAATCGCCAAGGTAAGGTTGGTTCGTTTGTAGAAATAACCGAGCGTCTTGGCGTGAGGCACGGAGCGGCACAGGTGGATCAGACAATGTTTCCGCTTCCCGAATGACTCGAAAAGTCGTATCATTAGAGCCCTATGAGGCCTAAGGCTGACACCCGAGGGCGAATTCTTCCACGATGTGGAGAGTTGCAGTGTAGTTTGCGGTGTGAAGAAACAATGGTACTGTTGTGACCCCACTAGGGCCGGAGATTTCCTGGTTGGGAAGGCAGTGCGAGTTTTTAAGTAGGTTTTGAAAGTAAGCTTCTCTTCAGCCGCAGACTAATTGATCAAGAATGATCCTTTAACCTCGTATTGCATAGATATATAACGGCACTTATGGACCCTAAGCCAATAAGACGATGCACGTGTGTCGCCAGCGTCAGCCGTTGTTCATGAAAGCCCACGATACGAGTAAATGCTACCATGTAGCCTAATCCTCCTTCACGATCTCTGAACTTCGAAGGGCATGGTATTCAGCCGTCGGGCAAGTGCCCTCCAAAGTCTGAACAGCCGCCATACGTCTGGCATTGAGAAGATCCAGATTGATCTGAGGTCCCGTGAAGGAGCCCTTTTTGGTGGTGAACCAAAGGGCTATGACAAACGCTACCAGTCCGGTGAAGACGACGGAGACATAGCTCATGTTCTCAGGCGTAACGGGCATGGTAGTGGGTAAACAGTACAGGATATCAAGAAATACTACCCATGCGACTGAGATGCCGTTAATCACGGCGCCGTATTTGCCGAGACTGAAGTATCGAATTGGCAAGACACGATCGCGCCCTCGGTAAAGTAGAACAGCTTGAGGAATGACGCAGGAAGTTTGGAGAAAGATGATGGCCGCGCTGACCATAGCAGAAAATGCGGTTGACGAACCGAGGAAAATGAGACCGTAAAGCTAGAAGGAGGGGTGAGTGAGACCGTAATAAAATTGTTGGCAGATGTATACTCACAGTAATGAAAACAGCAGAAAGAAGGAGTGCGTTGACAGGAACTTGGAACTTTGAATGAACGCGACCCCAAAACTGTGAATATGGCAACGCACCGTCACGCGAGACGGCCCAGAGCGTCCGTGATGAAGTTGTCGCTACAAGGTCAGCAGAGGCTTTTTCGAGGGAAATAACCTTACCATTAGCGACGAGATTGGCGAAGAAGCAGAACGCGAACAGGGACATCAGCACTGACGCAGCTGGTCGAGATCCAGTTCCTTGATAGTAAATCTCAAAGAGCGGCAACCCTGTCGTCGTGTTGAGTACGGCCGGCAGATCAGAGATCGCGTACATGAGAGACGCTGCAAAGGGGAATGCGGTTAGTAAGCCCATGAGCAACGGATATATCATGACCTTAGGCACGTTCTTGGCTGGATTGGGTATCTCTTCGCAGAGATGAGCTCCGCAATCACTTCCTAAAAATGCATAAACCGCATTGCCGACAGCCAACATGAATGCAAATCCGTCACTTGACCAGCCTGTTCGGTTGGTAGTATCTGTAAAGATGAACTCAGCTGACGCATGATCTTTCGTTACGACAAAGAGTGTTATCGTAGTCGCGCTGGGCGTAAGAACGGATAAGACAAAGACCACCTTGTTAAAAAGAGGAATCCACTGTGCCGTGAAGATGTTTGCAGCTGTAGCGATCCAGATTAGAGCGACGTATATCAAATACTGGTGCCATCGCTTTTGATCCCAGTCTGGATACCATGCGCCGACGATATCGAGGATCATGGATGAGACGAAGTTGGAGACTGAGCTCGAGGCAAGCCACCAGCCAATAACGCTCATCCAGCCATTTCTACCAAACAGATCAGTATTTCAACCTTGCCAGACTAAATTCTAGTACTGACAAATATGATGCGAAAGGTTTGTAGTCATCTCGCGCGACCATAAAAGACCAATAGTACTGCGCCCCGGCAACAGGATAAGCAGATGCGAGCTCAGCCATACCCAGCGACACGATGGTAGTCATCACGCCAGCAATAGGTAACGACCACAAAGTTCCAGCTGAAGACGCCTCGGTCAAACTGATTCCGACTGAAGAGCCCGTTCCGAGCCATGTACAGGTCAGAGTGAATGACAGTGCGCCTAGAGACCAGAGCGAGAAGCGACGCGGCATGGCTTGGACGTAGCCAGCGGCTTCAAGCTCGAGGGTGTCGTCATTGCTAGCTGTGCTAGAGGAGGCACGCGACATTATGCCGTCTTTGTGATACGAGGGACAAAGGATGATAAGCCGTCGGGTGAAAGCTCCGCGATGTTGGCTACGGCGGAAAAAATACTATCAACAGGGTTTGTGTAAGGAGTCAAACTGTAGCACTAGCACTTCAAGCCGCGTGATGGAAGAAATGGAGAATCGCGATACAGCGAAGGAAAGGAAGTGAAAACTGGAAGATCTGAACCCCCTCATTTCATCCTGATGCGCTGTCGATCACGAGGCAATGTCTCACTTGAGTTGCACAAGATGTCCGAGCGACGCCCAATGAGAATCTCGAGAGGCGTTGAGTTGTGCACAGAGATAAGAGATTAGAAATTATGCTTACATGCAGCTTGGGCAAAGTTTTCATAGGCAAGTTCCTCAGGTCGTGTGACGTAACTTTCAGCAAGACCAATGCACTCAGCGAAAAGGATTTAGCCTTCCAATCATGTAATATCTAATCAATAAAGAAGATTGATTGCGTAAAATTAATCTCGAGATAAAACGCGACAGCTTAATTCGGATAGTTGCCTCCTCCCCCAGGATATCCAATCCAGCCGCGCAAAAGGCCATTCAAAATCGGGAAAACGAGTGATATAACAGATAAAATCCCTATTGCCGACCCAGAAATGCAAAAGTCTCCATCCAAGACAGTAGTGTTAAAGCCTATTAATCTCATTAGTTATGAATCACCAGAGCATCGTTGGTAGGCTTACCAGCCCAGAGAATCCAAGCAGACACGGATGCGCCCAGGCAAGGGATCATGGCCAGTAGGCCGAGATGCCTCTTGAGAAAGCGACGCCTCCAGACCATGAAGATCCCAACAACCAAAAGGATCGCACCGCATGCGATAAGGCTGCGTGATCCGCTGTACAGCAAGAGAATGGCATCGATACTTGTGCCCTCCCTCCAAGTATCAAAACTGTCATACGGAGCGCAACCATCGGGCATCTCCCCAGAACCACTGACACCCAAGAACATACTCGCGCCAGGAAGTGCCAAGACACCCAGGACGCATTCTTGGAGGAGCACATCGGTGGCGGTATCGTTGAAGGCTTCATAGAAGCAAGCCGAAAGCATGATAATCCACCAACCAACACGAGGCTTGGTCAAGAAGAATATGAATAGCGTTCCGATGCTAATATTCAGCCCGGAAGCCTTGACAGCCACGGCCATAACAACGCATTGCACCACCGTCATGGCAACAGTCGCCAAGGAGTTATAGGGCATCCATGATATGGCCAAGTTCGGTGAATCTTTGAGGTGGCTGTTATCCCAGAACCTCAACTTATTTCTTCTTTTCCGATGGCCGAGGGTCAAGTGGGTGACTATCGCCGAGAGATGACCGAGGATGAAAGGCAGAAGCAGGAGAATAACCGAATTGCAGTAATCTGGCCGGGGGAGGGAGCTGAGTCCCGCCGGGACTTGACAATTAGGTATATATTTATCGGGGCAGACCATTTTGTAAGTAAGAAATCGGAATCGAGTAACGCAGAATGTGCCTCTGTTGAACATGTCCTTGGATTCCCATGGGTTTATATATGTTGACTACCGCTTATAAGGTTAAACTTTAGGCTGCGGACTCAGGCGAGGAATGACAAGAGCGTTTCTGAGTCACACGACTACTCATTCAGCTCAATATGCTCCCATTCAGCCTCGTGAACAAAAAGTATGTGAATATCTCGGCCTATGATCGATCACCTCTCCCCAAGAACAAGGTCTGGGCGCAGCCAATATTGACGTCAATTCGTTTGTCGCTTTTGATGATTCGTCCGGGATGATAGCGAGGTGCTAAGACGTCCCGTAGTGACAGTGATGGGCAAAGGCTAAAGATTAGGGTTGAAAATGTTGCATTGAGCCGCAACTTAAAGTGATTAAGCATATTCATTGGAGACATGGAGTAGGAACTTTGCGAGACTTGGTAAGTTCTTTAGGGGAGAACAAAAAACTCGGGACGTTCATCAGAAATGACAAAAGTAACAAAGGTAACATAGAATAAGCTGAGGATGCCTTTTGCCGAGTTTGTTATGACACCCGTATAGTAAGGTCTGATGTTTTCTTGCCTCCCGAGGGTTGAGCTCGGATGAGTGATTAACAGTGGTCTGAACGTGTGAAGAGCTCCCAGTGTATACAAGTACCTGACTCTTAGTCTGCTCCTATATCTCTCGCAAATATCTTAACAATCTGTCCCGGTTTTGGAGACATGATACCCAGTACCGGCACTTTATCATTTACCGCCGGAAAAGGCTGGATCTCACAACCCACAATAGAAGTAAGCTGATAGTATAACAATCACTCACCCAACAGGAGGCCCGATGCAGCAGGTCTGTCGACTTAAGACATATTCTTAACATGACTTCCACGCACAATTGGTCACATCAAAGATGCTTTGTAGACGTCGAATTTCATCAAAATTTCGATATTTCTTAAGTTATCTCTACGGAAGCTTTTAGGTAGAACCTTACTTGTGGGCTATACAAAATAGAACCTCTACTCTTAGAACTCCGTTGGGTCTCATCTAGGAATATATTGCTAATAACAACATCGTGTCTTTATGATTTGTATTAAGCGGTCCAAGTTCAGCCTTACCAGTCTACAGCCAGCAACCATTCGAGTAATCCGCAGTCTCCTTGCCCCCTTGCAAGCATCCAAAGGTGCGGCCAACCGTTGGCCAGTAATCTTAACAAGGTGTCAACTTTGTTAATCTACTAACTGGCGAGTAAATCGAAAACTCTTCCCAGGATCATCGGACTTCACCAAGCGAACTGATACGACACCCCCGACTTTTGTACCTCGATACAGTTCCGAGGTATGAGGCACTATACACAGCTCCTCAAGTTGAGGAACGGCGTTGAGTATGCGAGTGATGTGATCAGAATGCCACTCAATCTCCTCAGCATCAGTGTCCAGCAAAGCACCCCATTTATCTGTAAAATAGCAGGCAGGGTATTGTCAAACCTCAGCGTTTCATTCCCCAAGTATGCTGTGCATTCGTATTCATCCACCTGCCAATCTTTCGTCAATGTGAACTCGAAACGTCGCAGTCGTGGCATTGTTTTCAGACGTGAGATGAGTTTCTCGAAATAGAGGGACTGCCAAGGGTATGTCAGTAAGAAAACATTAGAAAGAGGTTTGACCCTCACAATTTTAGCTAAAATCGATTTCCGTGGAATACGCCCAGCGTACGATTCGAAACCATCAGTGTCAAGCTGATCCAGAAAGAGCGATTGCGGGTGTGGGAAATTACGGCTCAATCGACACAGGTACTTGTCATCAATACAGGCCAGAGTCTGCGATTCCGTACGCATCCCACTCATATCAATTCTCATCCCTTTCATCGACGAAAATGTTGATCGCAAGATGTCTCGAGGGCGCGCAAAACTGGCTGGAGGAAGGCGAACTGCCTCAACACTACAGCGAGAGAATTGACGCATTATAGTACCTAAGGCCAGTATATTGGTTGGACTTGAGAATGCTACGGTCTTGGGGCCATTCCATTGTGGTGTGTGGCCCAATACATCCAATGCAGCCTGCAAGTGAGCATGGCCCGGATGATGCGAAGCAATTTGGTCGTCAACACCGAAATCAAAGGCAATCATATGGATTGATGATAGCTTGGAAATAAATTTACTGATAGTCTCCATTATGTCTTCCAGGAGGTTTGCTTCGTTGAAACCTTCGGCGCAATGGCGAGCTTCGAGGCAGATGGTAACAGGCCTTGGTGCACCATCAGTTAGTGGACCGAAGCATTGGATTCTGGGATGGACTAAATACCTGGTAGATGAAAGAATAAGCTCCATCAAATGTAGATATTCTCTACTCAGCAGAGATCTCATATCATGAGCTATCTTCTGCAATGTACCAGAGAATACAATCTTCTTCAAAAGGCTAGGGGCGAGTGCAGATCGAAGACGCCAGGATACAAAGGTAGTGACTCTGAAATCATGGCAGTCAAGGTGTGATACAATCGTAAGAAGAACTTCGAATGGCATCTCCTCAAGGGTGTTCAAAGATGATTTTGTAATAGGATCGTCCATGGTGACGGTAACGCCTTCGTCTCGCTGTTTGGAGCCCATAGTTGTAAAGAGAGCGGCAATATGCTGGCGTTGGTAAGATAGAAATGAGGAAATGATAATGCGGCGTTTAGCGTGCGATGAGTTTTCAGAAACGAAGAAGCTTTACTGGAAGTTTAGGTTGAGACTTATGGTGATCAACAGAATGATTCATAAGTTAGGTTGGATCATTTCGAGAAGCAGCAGAAAGGCCCTCATTCCTAATACAGTTAGAATACCCCCATGTAACCAAATTTTAAGGTAAAAGCTTCATTCATGCCAAACCGTCCAAGTTCTAAGGGTGAGATCAAAGACAAACATACTTTCAAGTCTGTCGACTACAAATAACACTCTTCTAAACACAGTTCAGGCAGCATTTTGACTGCCCACGCAATTAACTAAAGCTGATGAGGTGACATGAGTGAGTCGTAATTCATGCTCAAAATTCCTTGCCAGTGATTCTCACAGCTTAAGGAATAAACTTTTGATTAGCATCTTAACAGGTTGCTGATAACTGGCAAGCTTCATCGGATACGCTTAAATTGAAGCTTAAGTCAGGGTTTATTACGCTAAATGGCTACATCGATGCTCGGACTAAAGTTAGCTCGTCGGAAACCCTTATAATTGATTTCTGACTTTTCCAATCACAACCTTCTGAGGACATCCATTTGCTGAAACTTCTGTCCTCGTCGGACACTAATTATCCTTTCAAACATAGAAACTCTATCCAAGCTCTCTCTTCATAGACTGATCTATATAAACTGGCTTTCCCCTCTCTGATTCTTCGCTTGGTCCTTTCTTATTTTTCTCCCTTACTTTCATAGCACACCATATCTCAGCAACAACATCACTCAGCTCTTGTCATCCTTCTCCCATTCTGTTTGCATCTCGGCAAAAAATACCAGTCAGCTTCAAATAGCCATACGACTTCATCATGACTTTACAATACGTTATCGTCTATATCGGTGTCATCATACTCGCCTACAACATGTTTCGTGGCTTGGTAGAGGAGGCCCATCCTTTAGGTATGAAAGCAACTGCTCTTGAAGGCAAGTACTAACGAACAGAAGATCATGGGGGACTTGATCGAGAAACAGATGACGAGGATTGGGAGACTGATGAAGATGACTCTGACGATGAAGATGATGATAATGAATCGGGTATGTATCCTCACTCATGGGAGTCTAGGTACGTATACTAACCAACTATCAACAGATGATGAAGGCTATGTTTCTGGGACATGCCAAACGTAACTTGTCAGAGAACAGACTGGGTTACTTTGGTGCCATATACAACATATCAATCATCTCAGACGTCAAATTATTATTCGGCAACTGCAACGCTGGTGAGATTGGAAGTCATGCTTACATTTCAAATGCCAACAAGTTCCTGTACATCCAATATAAAGTAAAAGTTCGGCGATACATACCTACTCTTCGGGCGCTAGACACCAGCTTTGACGATTTTCCCTTCAACATTGGGCATTCACCTCCAAGGCGGTGCGAACCTGGGAATATCTGTAAGCCTTATAAAATGTCGGGACAAAACAATGAGGCTACATGAAAATCGTTCGCCAGAGTTCGTGGTCATTAGTTATTAATTCTTTTGCGTTACTACATATCAAGGCAAGCATATCTATAAACTCATACGAGTTTGCTTCGAACAATCATCTCTAAATCTCTATTGCCGTGCTCTCAGTCAGTGTTTGGGTAAAGATGCAAGTACGGGGTCAGTGATTAAAATGGGTAAGATCTCCGTAATGGCAGGGTTGCATCACAACTCTCATGGCCCAGTCAAAATGTTACCTCCTCCCCACAGAACACTTCACCCATGCATGAAATAGGTGGGGGAGTCAGGCAATGCGAGATAAATAATTTGACCGCCATCTGAGTTTTCTTCTGTAACACACTGTTTTACCTTTCTGCAAGCTGCAGTCAGACTGAGACCAACAGATCTTACCTGTCAGATCTCTTGGCCATTTTCGCTTATCCTCACGATGTCTTCGCCAAAATCTCCTCAGTCTCCGCCTGGGGCTGTGGAGGCTTCCGAGACCCCCGCGCGAGATGGATTCATTCAGCCTGTCAGTCATAGCCTTTTGTGTAGTCCTACTACCCTGCTGATGTACTCTTTCAGGATACTGATTCTGACTCTGCGTATTCTTTGTCGTAAGATGGCATGCACTGACACCGGGGTAGACTTCGCTAATATGGCCCAGAACGGATGTCAGTGATACTGAGTCCCTTCGTTCTTCTATTTTGAACTACAAGTGGGTTCATGGTAGGCGCTTTCATGCATATGGCGATGGAACCTACTGGTAAGGCCTCAGAACAAACAGTTAGTAATTATTGCTCACGCAGTTAGGGGAGCGAACGACGATCGCCAGCAAGAGGCTGAAGATTTGATGCAAGTCTCACTTCTAAACGGTTTTAATATCATTCTTTCTAACAGAATATAGTCATGAGTTGTTTCGGGCAGTCCTCGATGGCAAGCTTTACGAAGCTCCAATCGGCAAGAATCCACAGGTTTGTCGCCACCTATCCTTTACATCCCTATTTACTGATTATCGTAGAATGTACTTGATGTCGGCTGCGGTACCGGTATCTGGGCCATGTGAGTCATTACAGTCCCACAAAGATGTCTGAGTCTCATGAACTGATGATACCAGTGATATGGCAGACCTACACCCATCAGCTGAAGTCATCGGTGTTGACCTCTCGCCGATCCAACCAAACTTCATCCCACCTAACTGCAGATTCGAAGTTGACGATATCAACAAGGAGTGGACATTTCCCGAGAACAAGTTCGACTTTATTCACATTCGCTACATGACAGGAACCGTCCCAGATTGGACCGAGCTCCTGAAAAAGGCCCAAAGGTAGACCGAGTACTCCATGCCATCTTTAGAGGTCATTCTCTTACATTGTACAGGCATCTTAAGCCAGGTGGCTGGATCGAGCATGTCGAACTCTGGGGAGACGCCAGAGCCGACGATGATACCATGAGCCCCGAATCTCCGCTCAAAACTTGGGTCAAGATCTTCAACCAAGTAGCAGAGAAAGTCGGCAACCCCTTCTTCTGGAACCCCGCCGAAGAATTCCAGAAGGCCGGCTTGAAAAACATCACCGAGAAGAAAGTCAAAGTGCCCATTGGTACTTGGGCGAAAGATAAGGATCTCAAACAGTGGGGAGCATGGAACCGACAGTTCCTGCTGCAAGGATTGGAAGGTTTCTCTATCCGCAGCTTGACGGAGCTTTTGGGAGTATGCCTCTTTTTCTCACTATGTCGTGAATGGGCTGACAGATTGACTGTAGTGGGAGTATGAAAAAGCACAGGTATTTCTCGTGGAGATGCGTAAAGAGTTGTTGAACCCAAAGCTTCATTCATATGTCTTGGTGTGCGTTATCAGAAATCTTGAAGCCAATGCCTCTTGAGGCTAACCTTTTTCGCAGAACTACTGTATATGGTCAAAAGCCTGAGGAATAAGTGAGAGAGCCTCGAGAGGTCAATGACCCTGTATGCTACGGGGTATTGTCAATCATGACTATTTCTAGCTGCTCTTTGGTTGGTGCCTTAATATGACCCCCGACCGTGACACTTGTTGTACTTGCGACGAATTCCAGCCTTTTTTTGTAACTTGACTTAATCGACTGCGAAATTAGCCCGCCCAGTTTGCCAATACTGCCCTATCCTTGTCGTCAGACCATACCAACTAAAGCGAGCTGGTTGTTCTCTTGGGGCGGGAACTTCTTCTGACTCCTCAGTCTCGTGACCTTCTGATGAGTGAGGCGCCTGAAGTGAGTAGCGACTAGAGTCCTCAACTTCATCATTCTCCTCTGACTCAAAGGTACGCGTTGCTTTTGGTCTTGGAGACAAAGTTTCTTCCAGCTTCTCACTCTCATAACCCTCTCATGATTCAAGGGTTTTTCTATCATCCCTGCAACACTGCTTCTCCTGGGCTACCAATTTACACGTCTTATCCCCGACCTTATCCTTGTCCTGTTCACAGAACCAATTCACCCCTTGTGGCCACTGATCAACCTGGTCTTCTTTACCCACATAGCTATTGCGACAGGCGCCGATATTACAGGTCTCAGGTACGCCAGCAGGCCCGTTATATACGTATGACTCCCTGTCAATGGCATGAAACCATTCGGCAGGCGCCCAGTTCACGCCTTGATCCGAGAAGCGTATCTTTCGATGGTAATTGACAACAATGCAGCTCTTGTCGTATCTGCAGTAACCACTTGCTATCCTTTCGGGGCCTAGTACGATCATGTTGTGTCGACGCTGGCGATTCATGTAGCCCCAACCACCACGGAGCTTGATGAGGTCTTCTTCTGGCGACACTACCTCAGAGCGGTCGATTTCAGAGATTGCGCTCCATTCCGGTAGCGTATTGGTGCCACGTTGTGGTAAGAACAAATGTCCCCCATTCTGTCTGATCTTTCGAAGTGAGTTGTTGAGCTTATGTCGGTGTAGATAGCCACTTTCGTGGAGAATAGATCGATCGCTACCTGAATGCCCCTGCCATAGGACATGTAGCATAATCCCAAGGTCGTTGGTTTTTATAGCAAATACCCTGGGGGTCTGATCAGTATAGTCGAAGTTGCCGTTACATGAAACCTTGTGCTCGGGGTGGTCACAGCTCGTTACGAATCCCGGCGTGTAATCGGGTACCTCGCTGGGTAGAAGAAGTTTTATTTCGGCTCGAGTGAGTGTTTTGTGGTCACAAATTCGGATATAGCCCTCGTTTGCAACGCAGACTCGTCCACTCGACAACTTTGCTTGGTCTTGGGAAAAGCACGAGGGAGGGTGGTCCCTCTCGCAGGAGTGGCAATGAAGGAGCTCTTCAGAATGACAAGGCCCAAACTTGCAAGTTGTCGAGTAGTCGGCCTTGATCCTGTGCTCCCGACTTTCCTGGCAGTTCTTGCACGTGGTGTAACTTCTGATAAAATCCCCAAATCCTCCAGCCCCCCATACTCCCTTGATCTTGAAAGGACCTTTCAATCCGATCTTTTGCACCTCTCCAACGGACTTGTAGCCAAAACAGTGGTGACCACCCGGTGGGCAGATTGGCGATGTGTATTTGTCGTTGCAACCATCCGCACACATTTGGCAGCACCCTTGACGAGAGAATGGATGGTTAATAAAGTCTTCTGCTTGTAATAAACGTCTGAATCGGCGAGAGACCTGACGGAGGGCGAAGAAGGCGAAAAGCGATGATTTGTCATTTGGGTCCGATATGCCGGAGACGATCATCAAAAGGAGCTCATCGGGGAGTCTTTGTAACATCGAAGGTTCGGAAGAGCTAGAAGATGTTTGATCCTTTTGAGGTCATGTAAACAGAGAAAGGTCAATGCCTCGAGTTGGGATCAGTGGCTCGCTTCCAATTTGTCTCTCCATAAGTGACTCATTGCGGGTCTGTAGCATCTCGACTTCTGGCGGTGTTATATCCCATGCGAGACTCAAGTCCGCCGCGCACTGTGCCTGTATGTATCTATCCATAGGTGAGTCACTCGGAACTGGCTGCGGGTTGGTATTTTGACCGCCTTGTGTAGTGAGAGGAAAGCCACCTGGAACAGAGGAATATGTGACAGGAAGGCTACCCAAAGTAGAGTGGTACGGGACGGGACGGCCACCTAGAGCAAGGTGGTATGGGACAGGACTACCTGGAGCCGTGTTGTAGGTAACAGTTATCATCTTGTGCTGTGTCTCCAGATATAAAACTTGAGCGGAAATGCCAAGAACTGGAGGGAGATGAGAAGGAAGGTTGAAGGACAGGGAAAAGGTGTCGGCAGCTCTATCAGGGCCTAAGCCCTTGCCATGTGAACCTTTTATCAGTAGAATCCAATCGTGTTGTCATTTGTCGCCTGTGCTCGCAGCCTAAAGCTTAACTTTAGAGGGGGCAGTCAGCCACATCGTATTACTAGAACCCGAGTGCGTATGGAAGTTAGGGCTTCTTCGCAAAGTTTAATGCGAGACTTTACGATCTGTCTCGCTGAGAATGTATAAGGTTCACACAAACATCATGAATACTAAGCCCAAACTTATTCCCCATAGTACACGAGTGTCACAGTTTACCAAGGCTCGTCATGTCATGTCTGGGTATCTAAAGTCTCTTTAGGTACTACAGTAGCACTATAGGCTAGACCCATGTATCAACATCGCTTGCTAGTCATGCTAATCATCACCAAATATCCATTACATCAACTCAGAGCATCATCAAACAATTAAGGCTTCTTGGTTCCCTCGATCTCAGGTCCAGCAGTATTGGTGTTGACAGGAGTGACAGCATCAATGCCCTGAAGCTTATCAGTAGTCCTGTCGGGTCCAACAATCTCGAACACTGTTTCATAATTAGTAGTGACTCATCAATAGACACTGGTGATAACTTACAGTCAACAGGAGTGGAAGTGAACTTGCGAGCGTTGACCTTCTTCTGGAAGAGGTAGTCAAGATCGGCAAAGCTACGGTTCATGGTCTCAGGCAGGAAGAAGAAGATCCAAACAGCCCAGATGAAGCACAGGCCGAAGTAGAACATTCCGGTCTTGGCTCCCCAGTTCCAAGCATCACTGCTGGAGTTGAGCATGCGGGGGTTAAGCTGCTGAACAATGATCTGACCGCAGACGTAGACAGCACGACCGAGGACGATGGTCTGAGCGCGAACACGGTTGGAAGCAGTCTCAGCAACGACGACGTAAGTGGTAGGGCCGAGAGAGACCTTGAAGATACACTGAACAACGACAAGGAAGGCAGCTGTGACGATGGCGACACTGTCGACCTTGGGAACAAAGCCGAGAATACCAATGATCAACATGCAGGCACCGATACCAGAAGAACCAAAGAAGTAAAAGGTTCGACGTCCGATCCTACCCATGAGGAAGATGGCGATACCAGTGGCGACGATGTTGACGGACTGGATGATCATGTTGTAGTTGAAAGCCATTGTGTTGCTCATACCAATAGACTTGAGCAAGATAGCGGCGAAACTGGTGATGGATTGACCGTTGAGGATCTGGATGACCCAAGCCATGCAGACAATACCAGTTCGGCGAAGGTTAGTTCCTCTGAAACAGTCCCGGAAGCTAGCAGCCTCTGCCTCAACCTTCTCCATCTCGTTGGTATGCTTCATCAGAGCAAGAGTCTGAGCCATAGACTCATCAGTGTAGTGGCCCTTGCGAGCAAGACGACGGAGAGCATGCTCAGCAGCCTCGAGCTTACCGCGACGGATGAGGTACCAAGGAGACTCGGGGGCGAAGAAAGCGACGGTGATCAGAGGAGGAATCCACATCCACTGAAGACCGTAGGGGACACGCCATCCAGCGTCGCCCTTGAGGTCGAGAGAGCCACGGAGGACACCAGTAGCGAGGAAACTTCCGGCTCCCCAGCACATGGAGACCCAGGCGGTGAGGTAGCCACGAAGGGCGGCAGGGCAGATCTCGGCGGCGTAGGCGGTGGTGAGGGTCTGAAAGATACCCCAGGGGATACCGCAGAGGAGGTTACCGACGAGGAGCATTTCGACGTTGACGGCGAAGAAGAGGACGAAGATGGTGCAGGCCATGAGAGACATGGCGAACTAGTGAGATTAGTAGGGTTCCAATGAGAGGCGATGAGAGATGACATACCATGTAAACGCGTCGAGAGCCAAACCGTGCTTGCAAGTAACCATTGATCAAGAGACCGATGATAGAACCGCAGTTGTTTCCAGCACCAATGGCACCCTGCCACTTCGTAGAGATATGCTGCACGCCATTGGCGTCAGGCCAACCGAAACGCTTGAGATAAGCAGGATGGGCGAAGAAGTTGTTGATAAGACCAACATCCATACCCTCCATGACCAAAGCAACACTCAGAAGCATACTAAACGCTACAGCAGGCGCGTATCGCGAGAACAGCTCCTTCTTGGGGAGGAGACACTCTGCATCACTAGCAGCCACGGCGGCCTCGATGAGCTCGACCTGTGAGCTGTAGCCGGAGAACTCAGTGTGGTGCACGGGAGCTTTCTGCCCGTCTTCCACGTGGGCTGTTTCATTCGGAGGCGCCATTGCTTCGAGTTCTGTCAAAGGGGGAAGAATGAAGAGGGAGGAGAGAGATGATGCTCGAATGCAGATCTGGGGAAGGAAAACAATGTGGAGGGAGGGACAGCAGGATAAATATAAAGACTCCGCATTTGTCCTGTAGACACCGGTCTGATGATCAGGCAGGGATATCTCGGTGGTACTTCCCCACGGGGCACTGGTCCATCAGTCGTATCTTCCCCGCATTGGCAGCGAAATGGTTCAATGACTTCGGTGTCGATAACCCGAGGCGACGCGCCATTCCTGATCCAGGATTGAATGTCCTGTTTTCTTGGCAATTCGGCGGAGAGAAATCCGAGTGAGAGGCACTGAAACGGGGTCGATTAAGGTTAAGCTGTCATTAACGTTTGTGGTGTCCCCATGGGGGTTCCCACGCGGACTCGGGGTCCATTTCTGGGGTACGAAATGAGACATTTGACAGGTTGAGATGGGTATTTGATCTGCCAAAGGTGTATTCCTTGTCTATTTCATGGCAATCATATTGATGCTTAAAACTCTCAGTGATGAAAGAACTATTCTGTCTCCTCACTGAGGATGCCTTGCATGCTGCATCTCAACAACCCCCCCATTCCCTGGCAATGACTCCTCTGGCCGCTGGCAAAAAGGCCTCGGCTAACGTCCTCCATGCGACGGCGCGGCAAATGCCGTGTCATATCCCATTGGCCGATTCTCCGTGTCTGACTCTCTTGGCCCGTGAGTCTAGACCAGGTTGAGCTCTCAGCTCCCTCGACTGAGTCATGAGACACCATCTCGACTAAAATATCGGAGAAGTTCGCTATTTATGCCGAAAAACGGTCGATGCTTTTATATATACTCTCCGCATGACTTGCTTAATACCGTGGTTCGCCGAAGAGCCCTTCCCAGCGCCTTAGCTACACACAGATCCAAGGCTCAGACTCAGACAACAGCAGGACAGGGATGAGCCGTGAACCAATAGCAGGCCCTTGATGCCCCCATTCGACGTTGCCTTTTCTGTCGTCAAGGTCGTGTCACTCAAGATTTGCTTCCCCACAGCGGCCAACCCCAAAGTTTGCCCCCGATTTTTCCTGCACAAGCTTATTTTAAAGGAGGTCCAAGCGCATAAAACTGGTGAGCTAGCTTGGCTTATGCAAGCCACGAACAGCATCGCACGCGGTCTCCTCACAGTTTCTCAGCAAGTTTTTATCAATGCCGACATGACTGCCGTTATCAGTGACATTGAGCTCCGTGAGGATAAACATTTGCCCAAAGATAATACTAAAACTCGCCTGATGTTGCCCAGGTTATTACCATCGCGCCCTGAAACTGTCTTGAATGCAACCCTGGCTGATCCTCGGCATTTCGGTCGAGTTCCATGCGCTCTCCAACCGTTTGGGCCAAGTCCGCGCCGCCCTGAGATGACATATTGGGGTTGGAGCCCCCAAAGTGTCTCTCGCCTAACCTTTCCGTCGTTGCATCTTGCATCGCCAAGGCTTCAAACCGAAACTCTATGCTGAATCCGAGGGATTGGGCCGCGCCTGTGCGTCCATGGCGACGTTTATCTCAATCGGTACGCGTACGTGATGCTTTTGGTTGATGATTATGGTGATGGAAGCCAAGATTGGCTTTGGGGTTCCTGGATCTTGCCCCCGCACTTGGCAGATTGAGATCTTGAGATTTGGGAATTACAAGAGGCTTCTCGCTTCAGAAGGGGCCGAGAGACATGAAAGTACGGAGTAAAGACTTATTTTCCAAATATTAGTTATGTAAGGTGTAAGAATATTGGGTTGTTGTCTCGAAAGCTGTACAGCGGTGAGGCTTGCCAAACTGTTAGATGACAGGATGGGCATGCTCTACCGCCGAACAGCGATGCCTGTCTGTAGCAGATAGACTAATTTTAAACTCTTTAAGGTTGACCTAGTGAAGTTAAGGTTCTATCATGCGAGCAGTCAAGAGAACATGTACATCAAGTAATAGGTAGGTCAGTCGATTGTAAAAATGCCAGCTGTCAAATTCAGCACCTCCATGCAATTTTGAGTTTCACAAGATCTTGACACTCGGATCAAATGCACGATCCCAGATGCCAGGCTGTGATTATGGAGAAACGTCGCATTGATTCATCGTGGGTTCCCTGTCCTTTCTGTTGAGGCTGTTGAAGGTGCCTGACGATGGCTAGCTACGTAAACCAGGTTAGATCTGCAACTGCAGGGTAGTCAGGTCATCCACGACTTCTTTTCTCATTTGCCCTTCAAGTCCAACCACGCCTGGATGTATCATTGAGCATATCTGCATGTCCACGGGCTCTCTCTACCTTAACTCAGTTAACATTGAATAGGAAGCGGATTAGTACCCGTATTGCCGGGTTGTCCATCAAGCCTGCCCACTTTCCCGACGTTCGGCACCCCATACCCGAGAGATCAACAAGCAGATCTTCAACCACAATGTCAAAATCTGTGGAGTTGATCCTTCGCGTGAGAAACTATCCATTTACGATCTCTTGGCGCCTAGTAGGACCGAAAAGATTGATCACTTCTTCTGCACTGCAACGTTTGATGTGACACTGACTTCTCCGGAGATTCGTGCCACATGCTTCGCTGTCAATTACCCCAGGATTGCGAGTGAGATCTCCAGATGGAGCCGGGATGTCTCCATGCGACCCAATAGTGGGACAGGCCCTTGCGGCGCAGTTGGGTGAGAACCAACATGTCAAATGAAAACTTGGCGGGGATTGCGGCACAGTTATCTCGAATCTGTTGATGAAATGCAGCAAGAAAGCGTAAGCGGCTAAGTTGATGACCTGGCTATTCTTTGGTATCTGTCTCTATTCCACGCCAGAACGTTATCGCTCGTTTATGCCAAGTTGCCGACAGGTATCGTCTTTGACCTGGGGGATTTTAATACACATGATTTCTAATTTTGCGATACTGAGCATGTCAAAATACATCATCCAGGTATCGTTACTACGATCTGTACATACATCGAAGCACAAAAATAGTTCGTAACTCCAAAGCACTTGTTCCGGCTATAGCAACCTTTGAGAATGTTTTTGAACTTTTGTCACAGTCGGATCTTTGATTCGCATAACAGCTCTTATCAACCTGGACCAGCAGAGCAGCAGTGGTGGCTTGGTTATTGTAAGCCGAGTAAGCAGGTACCTCTAGGACTAGATTCTTTTACTAGAACCTGAAGCGTAGAAGTCCCGTTGCCCTTGGGCCAATCTGATGATACCTGCCGTAGTCGCATGATAACCATGACCCGAGTAGCCGAAGAAGGAGTCCAGTTGGGATATGGCCGGACAGTTGTTGTCTTTTGATTACGCGCACGCGGATAAATGAGTGTTTTTGAAAGCAACAGAATCGCGAATAGTTCTGTTTTCTCGTCTTCGTAGACTTCCGTGATGAATTTCTATCGGAGACCTCCATCCTCGAACAGAATATAGATGGGGCCTTCCTCTTCACTATGTCTTCGGGAAACGGCGATCGTGGTCGACACCTTGCGTATAGCCCAGTCACAGGAGCGCTACTTGTCACATCTCCTGGTGCAGCTACAGCTACAATTTCCCTCTCCCTCGTTAGGACTGCCGGCTCTACAGAAATCCATTCATCAACAATCGGAGAGAGAGGCGATTCTGCGTTTGCATTTCCATCAATCTCAAAGCTTGGCGGATTCAAAGTGCCAGCAAAGTGTATTGGCAGGGGATCAAAGGTTGGTGAGATTAGATTGGTCGCATCCATCGAGAGGAGGCCATAGTAAAGCGGATTTGGCTCATCTCGCAACTGACCTGATGTGGAAGTTGTAATGTCATTAAAGTCGAAGGGCATAACATCACCGAAGAGGTGAGGCTGTAATAAGTCTGGGCACTGAATTGCATGGGTGCGATTCTTGCTGTAGAAGTTCCGTGTTACGGAATCATTTGGCTCACCTTGATCATCAAGATCATTCAACTTCTCAGTGTACTATAATGAGTCTCTCGCATCTCTGTTTATCATGAGCTCAGATATTGTTCTGATGATGGAGAAGCGTTCCGTCAGAGGACTGTGTTCGATTACATCCCATTTACTACTAGCGGCAGACTCATTGTGTTCTCAGGTATAACCTGTGTTCGCGGCCTAAAGCTTAACGTTGGGTAGTAGTTAGCTCCACAGGCGCCGGAGAGTGGAGTGACGGCTTGTACCACCACCCATTATGTGCTCTGAAAGCAGCTCGAAAAGCGCAACGCGAGGCTTCATGTGGTAGTTGATTGGTGTTGGATTACGTATTGCGCCAGAGGCTTGTTGCCTTGAGTCTGATGAGGCTCTTGTTCGTGATAGAAGGTAAGCAATCGTAAACTGAATGCGTAACTACAGTGGCAGTCATTATACGAGCGGTGTTAGGCATGTATATGCATCTTCTGTGGCCGTGCGAGGCCAATGATTCACTGCCTCAAGAAATTCGAGCTAGCTCTTTTTGGCCAACCGGCGAGCCGCCAGCAAGTGTTGTTAAGTTAACTCTTGTCAACACTCCCTCTTCGCTTTCTAACGAGCACCATCATCACACCTGCTCACTACATCAAGATCAACATCATGGCCGTCAGACTAGCCAAAGCTTCTGATCTTGCTGCCACCTCGCGCATCGCCTTCCGTGGCTTCAGCCTATCTCCATGGAACGCATTCTACCGCCCTTTTGCCTCCGCATACCCCCAGGACGTTGAGAAGTCGTACCTCCGAGAGCAGCAAGAGGCTCTAAGTGATCCAAGCAAACTTTTCACCGTCGTCGAACTACAGGCTGAGCAGGTGGTGGGCTTTGCCATCTGGAACTTTGCTCAGCAGCAGCAACAGCAGCGAAAGAGCGACACTGCAGCCATCGATCTCGCCGATGAGAAAGGTTCTTGGCCCCATCCCATAGCCGACCGACAACACTCCCTGACTGACTGAACCAGATCGCAGTGTTGATCCTTACCGAGCCAGCATCCTCTTCAGCGCCACAGAAAGTGCAGTTCAAAAGTGAGGCTCTCACACCACTTCCGATCCGCGAATCCAAGCCAGCTGACACCGCATACTCTAGGTACCTAGGCGGCCACATGGAGCTTGACAACATGGCAGTCGACCCCGACCACTTCCACAAGGGCTACGGCACTCTGCTATGTCGCCACGGTATGGAAATCGCCCAAGAAGACCAGGTTGCCATAGGTGTCATTGCAGCAGAGCTCGGAATGAAACTCTACGAGTCTCTGGGGTGGGCCTGTACTACTAAAGTCTCTCTTACCGATGGCCGCCCGGATGAGGATGCCAGTGTTGACTTCTGGGTGCAGAAATGGAACCCAAAGGAGAACTAGGTGGTCAAGGTACAAGGTCGGTGAGATGTAGCATATGTGTAGTACAAAGCGCAGATTAGCACAATGAGCATTCCAATATGGTTACTCACTCACTCAGGCTTGTTATCAAATATCACAAACATCACATCTAGACGCCCCTCTCATGACTCGCTCGATAAGGGGAGGGAATAAAACTTTGGACCTTAATCCCAAGTAATAAGATAACTGAGGTGGGTGTAGTATACTTTAGTAGAACTTGATATGAGTTTCATTCTAGCATCTTGATTCTATATTAGATGTTTTATTTCCCTGTGTAGCTCATTCAAGCAAAGTCGAAAGTAGGTGCGTGATTAATTGCTCATCGTCTTCTGCCTCATTGGTTAGGTAGGTGTTTTCGCTTCAAACTGGGACAGCCGTTGTCTGGTGATACAAAGACAATACTCAACCATACTTTCACGGAGCTTGGGATTCCTTTGCGGTTTATCAGTGTCGGGTAATGCTCTTGTCACAGTATGCGCTTAGATCTAATTGCCGTCTTGATTTTGTTCACCACACGCAAAACTATCACAAACGCTTTCTTTCTGCGCTCGGGTTATGCTCAGGCTAAAGCAACGACTACTTAGGACAGCAGGGTAGAAGGGCAATATCATGGGTCTATATTTCCATGCTGCATTTGCCTCTTAAACCCATGTATCACTTGTACCTATTTGCCACCATTGACTGCCAAAATATGAAGAAAGAAAAGAAACACAGCATATACTCCTCATTTCTAAGTCTCCCTGCAACTTTCTTACCAAAAGGCTCGAATTTCCTAGGTTGCCTTCCTTACAAACCGCCTCCAAACCGGTCTTTTCTCCCACCAGCGTTGCTTTCCAACAGCCAGTGACTGCCGACTGGTATCTATGAACTCCTTTCTTTGGAAGTGTTTCTTCCGATAGCCGTCCCAGATTTCTTGTCTGTTTCTCTCGTCAATGCGAGCTTGGTCCTGCTGTTCCAAAGGAAGAGCGCTGATCGCGTCCCGAATCAGGTCGCGTCGAACGCGTTCAGCTTTGATTGCCTCCCGGCCGAAAGAACCTGGTGAATTCACTAAGCTGTAGTTAGCACTCAATTTTCAAGGCCAATATCTGTTCAAAGTTATGGTGGTCTTACTATCGGCGATGGAGGAGGCCTCAAGATGCTCCAATGCAGAGCTGTAGTGGCTAATAATCAGCCGAATGTTGTAAATGTCTCCAAATTCCCGACCAGGCATGAGACTTCCATCAATTATATCCTCTTCGAATTGCGAAAATACTTCGTGTTCGAAGATGAAATGACTGCTCAATATGATATCTGCTTTGAGATCTTCAAAGACATAGAAGTTACACGGGATCCCATCCCAAGAACTACTAAACTGCCAGGTGGAATCGTAAACGATACCAGTAGTGGTATCTAAGGACCCATCGGCATACTCGATGGTACGCCTGAGCTCAAAACCTTCATCAATTTGCAGGAAGTGCCGCCTCGCAAAGTCTGCTGATATCAGCATCGCGTCGCATCCTGTGTCCGCCAGAGCAATCGATGGTATGTCGTCAAAGCTTCCCTGTAGACAACATGTATCATCCTCTATGAGATTGAATCTCAGTCGAGAAGTAAGCTTTCTTAACGATTTTGTGATACGACGGGTAAACTTTGTCAAAGTACCTGTCGCCTTGAGAAAGGCTTGGCATAGGATGAGGTCTTGGGTGCATTTAGGGAGGATGCCACAGTTAAGCAGATAATTATCCGATTCTCCCAAGAAGGTAAAAGGGACAATTACTGTGCCGGAAGACTCGACTGTAGCCCCCGTCGGTAGCCGGAACCTTTCCTTGACGCGAACTTCGGGCACAAGCCCAAGCTGATCAACGAGTTGCTGAGACACGAAGTTGCGTTTCGCACCGGTATCTGGCAACGCATCGACTTTATGTCTTTCCAGGCCTACTCACGCTTTCACTATGTAGTCCGTCGAGTCACTGGAATAGTTCTGATCCGAGCTTTTGCGGGTGGGCAGCGGCAGTTTTTCCTTATAATTGCCGGTTCGGTGTTCGTGTGTACTTTCGAGAGTTTGCCTAGCGATGAATGGCGTTGCCAGTTTAACATCGCAGCCTTTTCCGCTCACATACTGCTCTGCCAAATAAGCCGTGGTTTCGTGAAGCAATTCAAGCGCACGCTCGGGTCGAGAGGCCGTCTCCTCAAGACATTTAGTGAGTTTTCCGCCTTCTCTCTTAAGAACGAAAGCATACCACTGGCGCATAAGGTCGACCCGAGTCAAAACTTGGTAGTCGGTATCTGAGCTCTCAGCGAACACATGGCAATTCTGCAAAATAGAAACCTTTAAAGAAATAAGATTCAAACCAGATGCTAATGTATGTGCCTCTCTGTGAACCGACAGCGGATGATCTTTCTGAGTATAGGGGCATTTGTTTTCGTCCCGTAACAAATGCTCCCCCGGACGCCCGGAGTGAGATTCCACTGGGTTCATTCTATCTTGGACGGGCAAATTGTGCCTCTAATAGATATCCATAAGCCTACTCAGGTGATCAGGGACAATGTGCGATAGCAGAAACAGAATACCTCGTTGTAGAAGTATCCCATGGGCAAAGAAAGCAAGAGAGAATAAAAAGAAAATAAAAGGTGTTCTGAGAACTCGGAAAGTGGTGGCTCACGGTTATTATGTTGCTGCATGTCCAGGGCTACCTCGTTATCAGGCGTCTCGTTGGGTTGATTCAGCTTTTTGCCTATCATCTTCTCCAAACAGCTTCCAATCTTATGTTGTGTAACGGTAATTTGCAAGTTGCCACGTTATCACTAGGTGGCGGGCATTAGGCTGTAAGCCCAACTCCGAAAGATAACGGAGCAGCCCGTCTCGTGGTTTTCTACTGTAACTCTGACTTAATTTGGGGTTTATTCCTCTTTTTATGTCTCGTATCAGTCAACTTCATACTGATGCGAAACCTTTTCGATATTGAGATGAATGCAGGTCAGGCTACAACTCGACACTCACTCGGATTCTCAGCACTATCGTCTTGGATAGTTTCAGACCGAGATCAGAAACTGCTAGTTTTCCGAAAATTTGGAGAAATCAGTGCCCGAAATCTTCTGTATTTACAATGTGAATTATTAAGCATTGAAAGCAGGCTGAAGGCCTGGGACAAGCAAGTCGAATGGAGCAACGATACTGCACTAGAGCAGGCTGCGGAAACATGGGAAATGATAATCGAACAGGCCGAAGCTGGCAAACCAGAAGCAAAAGAGATGCTGGACTTAGTAAATGAGCTCCGCGTCAAAATCAAGGAATATCGTACGTGAAATAGACCAAACTATAGACTTATGCTTACCCTTCTATAGATGAAGCGCTAGATTTACAGAGCAAGATATCTCAGCTCAACGCCCCTGATCAACGGGCCCTTGAAGTGGCTCGAAACGAACTCCACGGGGGTCCTTTGCGAAGAGATGGTCAAAAACCGAATCCCATACTGGGTGGGAGAGGGAAGGATTACCTGGATGCAGCGGAGGATCTTGTTTCGCTCAAAACTCCAGCAGCTGTCGATCCATTATCAAAATTGCTCCGGGACCACTGGCCAGGCCGAGTGCGTTTCACAGTTTTTACTATGACCCTTGCAGTATTCTCGGATCGTTGGCTGATGGAAAGATTTTAAAATCAGGAAGAATTATCTAGGGACGGACGACGCCGAATAAGCCGCTTTGACGAACGATCCATCACGATAACAGTCGCTCTCGTCAACATTTTACTCGCCATGATCTTGCTCGTTGGCTCAATAAGCATTCTGTACTACGTTAAGTCCGCACCAGCAATTCTTGGTACCATATGCGGGTTTACAATACTATTTGCGTTGAGCGTGGGCTTGATCACAAACGCGAAACGAGCAGAAATATTTGCAGGAAGCGCAGCGTAAGCAATATCATATCTTTACTTCAAGAGTTACAGGAAGTGGCCAGGTATACTAACTAATACGTATGAAACCAGCTATGCAGCAGTCTTGGTGGTTTTCGTCGGCAATGGGGATTCATCAGGTTGTAAATGTAGCTAGATGTTGAACCATTCCCAGAGAAATTCAACTGAGCGGGCCTTAATGATACAGAATGACACGGAAATTGGAAATAGCTTGACGCGAGGTAGCGAGGTAGCGAGGGGAAATACAGCATCATGAGCAGTCCAGCTAGGTACCCAGTTGAATTAAAAGCAACGTTTGTTAGCCACAGATGTGCGAAAGTCGAATCTCACGCTTTTCCAAAGAATGGGTACTCGATTTTCGTACCATAAATTGCCAAGTCTAACGTTATTGACCACGAACGGCTCTTTGCGGCATCCTTGCGGCACATTTCTCCGCCCGAGGCTCCCTACTTAGCCTAGGTTACAAAAATGAGGTCATATTTATCAGCAAGACTGCTACGCCCTACCAACTACATATCAATCAGTGACCTTTTAAACCCCTCCCAGCGCAGTAAATTAAACAAGAAGAAAAAAAACCAAAACATCTCATCTGAATTAAATCACTCTTTAAAAATGTCAGAGGGCTTTGCAAAGATCCCTACAGGCGCTCAGGTCCAGCCAACGCCCCACCGAGTCTCCATTGCGGACAACAAGGTCGATGAGCTCAAGCAGCTTGTGAAGCTTGGAAGAGTCGGACCACCCACTTATGAATCTACCCAGAAAGATCATAACTATGGTGTCAGTCACCAGTGGCTGACCGATGCGAAAGCTGCCTGGATTGACTTTGACTGGTATGTTGCGTCGTTTGTCTCTATGCTTGTATTGCCGAGGTCTGATCTTTGAAACAGGCGCGCTGCGGAAAAGCACATTAATTCCTTCAACCACTGGACAGTACCTATCAAAGATGAGAAGGGTGCTTTTACGATCCACTTTACGGGCCTTTTCTCTTCCAAACCCGATGCCGTCCCCGTGGTAATGCTCCATGGTTGGCCTGGTAGCTTTCTGGAGTTTCTGAAGATCTTGTCCATTCTCAAGGAGCGCTATACCCCCGAGACGCTCCCGTATCACGTCATTGTACCGTCTCTACCAGGCTATGCCTTCTCGGATAAGCCGCCGCTGGATAAGGACTTCGGTATCAGAGATGTTTCCCGCATCGTGAACAGCCTCATGGTTCAGCTCGGTTTTGGAGGTGGCTATATCGCTCAGGGAGGCGATATCGGAAGCAGGATTTCCCGTGTGCTCGCAGCTACTTATGATGAGTGCAAAGGTATGTGACCAAGATGTGAATCATCCGCAAGATTGAAGGATACGACTAACACGCTTTTCTATAGCCGCTCACCTCAACTTCTGCCTCATGTCGGAGCCTGCAACTGCACAGGGTGAAGTCTCAGATGCAGAGAAGAAAGGCCTCGAACGTGCAAAGGACTTTGACAAGCTGGGCACCGCCTACGCTTTGATGCATGCCACAAGACCAAGCACCATCGGCCTCATCCTATCGTCATCGCCCCTCGCGCTTTTAGCCTGGGTCGGCGAGAAGTTTCTGAGCTGGAGTGACGAAGATCCTCCCCTCGAGGAAATTCTTACCTCGGTTTCGCTCTACTGGTTAACAGACAGCTTCCCTACTTCAATCTTCCCATACCGCCAACGCTTCGACCCAGATTACCCCGGTGCGCATGATCACCCGAAGTGGAAGATCAGCAAGCCATTGGGCTATAGCTGGTTCCCGTTTGAGCTTGCTCCTATTCCTGTGAGCTGGGTGAAGACCACGGGAAATCTCGTATTCTGGAGAGATCATGAGCGAGGGGGTCACTTTGCTGCGCTGGAGAGGCCTGAGGATTTGTTGAAGGACTTTGGGGAGTTTGTGGAGCAGATCTCCAAGGATGGGTCTTTGAAGATCCAGTGATTGACTTGTAGATAGCGGTGCTTTATCTTACTCCAAGATGGGTTGAACGGTCATTAACTATTTAAGGTATGGTTAATTAGCTTATAAATTCCAGTCTCCCATTGCCTTTCGACCTTGATCAAAGCCATGTCAATTGTTGAAGTAAGGTATTTCTAACTGGAGGTCAGTACATTGATGGTCTCACATGACTGAGCACGTGATGCCGGCTCGCGATCTTTCCCGTTGAATTGCCTGGCACTCACCTCAAGGGCCGTTAGCTGTGGCCATTTCTTTTGCTATCTCTTACGGACCGGTTTGTGCAACGATCAAAACCTGTTGGTTCCGAGGATGAAGTCCGACGGCGCAACGAAGGACGCGGCCCCCATTTTGGCCTTGGCGGTCGCAAAGCGCGTCATGCCCCTACCGTGAAACCTCTCTCTACTCGATGCCCCCGACACAACGAACCCAGCGCTGCCGCTGCAATTGCGAACTCGACCGTCACTTGCTACGCCGCATCGTAGCTCCGCTTACTTCAAACCAAGTCTTTGATCCAACGTGTCCCTCCCGAACCCCCCAGATCGACGCCGCGCCAATCCTCCGTTGCCCAACAATGCCGAGTGGGACTATGATGCGACCGATCGAGAGAATATGGAGCGAGCAGCAGTCGAAAGCTATCGCGGCGGTCGTAGAGGAGGCCTGAGCTGTGTCTTTAGCCAGCACCACTGCCTTTCACGTTGTCATGATGCCTTTCGTCGATGCTCTGCCTCCGAGCACCATCACCAGAAGCGCGAATGAGCCATGTCTAGTTCACCCCGTGTCGTATCTACCAGCGCTTGCCCGCCTCTTGGTATCATGTAATCAGGCGTACCCTCCGCTAGCATGATGACACAAGCCTTCCGTTCAGGCCATGGACGAGCCCGTCAATCGCACGACCTCCCGAGCACCTCGCATCGTCCGAGCCAGCCCGCGAATACCTCATCCGATTGTGATATCGCTCTGAAGCAGCGCATGCACCGCGACCTCACCCCCGTGATAGCGCTGTAGATACAGACAAATCGCTGGACATTCCACCCTCGCTCGAAGCTCAACCCACCATATACTCCGTCCTGCCTTGTGATACCATATATACAGTAGCAATAACGCGACAGGGTCTCTCGCAAGGAGCAGTTCCTTGAAGGCGCCGTCGATTCTGTGCGTGAAAAGCTGTGTCTGCCCTGTCGTAATTTGGCTGTCCGGTAGACAAAGGATGCGCGAAACTGCATGCGCACCGTAGAAATAAGGGTTCTCTGGCGTAGATGTCTCGTTCAACCGACAGACAGTGGCTAGTTCCTCTGGTATACCGTGTATCCCGATTTCTGGCAAAGGCGCCTGCATCTGTGCAATCGTAACAGCCATGACGCGGAACAGACTGTCATTTCGTAGAGGGTCCACCATATTCCACAGCGACATCTTCCCACTGATCATAGACACCCAATCGAGGTCATCGTCGCCAGTCCTCAGAGGCCAAGCGTCCTCGGGCCTGTACGCATCTGGTGATGAGAACGTCAAGACGGCCAACGCAGCCGCTGTGCCCCAGATTGGGTCCTTGTCCTGCGTCTTGACAGGTTCGCGTAGCTTCTTGTTAAAGAGCGCTGTACTTTGAGACCAGTGGTAGCATTCCTCTAGACTGCGGGGAGAGCTTGCTGAGGTGTTTAGATAGCGGTCGTATGTAAGTGCCACGGCTAGAGAAGCGTGCATCAAGCAAGGGTTCTATGCCAATTAGTCTACTTGGACGCATTCTGTGCGTAGCTCTTACAGTAAAGGCGAGTCTGAACAGCCTCCGATTGACGTCGATCATGTTCCCATCATCCGGCGTCAAGAGACTTCGAGCGTAGTATCTCGTCACAAAGTCTTGACATTTTGCATTGAGCTGATAGACGGTATACTCATCGGAGGTCCATACAGCGCTCGCGACAGGTCTTTGAGGCGACGGCTTACATCGAACCACGGCCCTCACCGTGTCGGGAGTAATTGGGTGAAGATCGGGAACGTTGAGTCCAAAGTTACACAAGACTCCAAATGAGCTGCATTTTTTACAGCGTGGTTTGCTCTCATCGCACTGACAAAGCTTAGTTGAGTCGCAATGAAATGTCGGGGTAGATTCACCTTGAGTTTTCTCAGCTTGCAATTCCGGCATCCGTATCTCGACCGCCGCGCTGGTTTCTTCTGACGCGTTTGTTCTATGCGATTCGTAGACATTTCCACAACTCTCTACTAATCGTCAGAAATCGCGGAATGTTGTCATTACTGAGCGGATTTGACCTTGAGCTGACGGGATCTGGAGGTACGATCTGTTTACGCGATGCACTAACCTCAACTTGGTTGGAGGGTCTCTCTCGCGCTAGCTGTTTTGCGGATATACGACGATTTGATTGGCGGGTTGATGATCCCAGAACTCTGGGTATTATCGCGAAGAGATGGATGTGATTTGAGGAGGACCTCATGGAAATGCTGTATTTCAGTTATAAAGAGGACATTTCTCTCAAAAATATCATGGCCATTTATCTTTACTATTTACCATTAATTCCTCTGATACTCTCAAATTACAAGCCAAAATGTCTACCCATCTCGCTGCTATTTGCCCAGGCAAAGGCCAACCCTTCCAAGTACAATCCCGATCCACTCCAAAGCCAGGGCCAGATGAAGTTCTCATCGCCGTCAAGTCCGTCGCTCTCAACCCAGCAGATGTCATCATGCGCGATCAAGGACTTTTTATCACAGAGTATCCTGCCGTCATTGGCTTTGACATGTCCGGTTTGGTACTAGAAGTCGGCCAAAATGTCCCAGCAGGCGATGATGGTTTCCAGCCTGGCACTCATGTTGCCGCATACTCAGCCTCCGCTTGGAAGGGATGCGCTCCAGATTATGGCCCTTTCCAAGAGAAATGCCTTGTCCCGTGGCAACATGTTGTGCGTCTTCCAGATCAGACCATGTCGTGGAATCATGCTGCGACGCTGCCTGTGTCTGTGCAAGTACCTCTTAGCGCATGGGATATGATGGGAATTCCTAGATCTCATAATGAACTTCATTCCCATGATCTAGGTCAGGTTGAGAAGAAAGAAGCGCTTCTTATCTGGGGCGCATCATCTAGCATCGGTACCATGGGCGTACAAACAGCTCATTTGATGTGCCAAGATCCCAAGTCTCCCTTTACAGCTGTGTATGCTACTGCTGGGCCGGCCAATCACAATTATATACGCTCACTTGGCGCCGATCGTGTTTTTGACTACAAAGACTCAAAGGTTGTGGAGTCAATTGTCTCTGCCGCACAAGAAGACGCGCTAGTCGTTCGACGTTGTTTCCTCGCGACCGGAGATCTTTCTCTGTGCCAGGCTACATTGAACGAGTTCGTTGATTTGAACCCAGCTGAAAGAAAGACCACGGCCAAGATTGGGTCGGCGCCCTGGATTCCAGCGGACGCGAAAGACGTTGACGGAGTTGAGGTTATTTTCGTAATGCCGTCGGCGGTTGAAGTGGAAAGACTGGAGCAGTTCAAGTATTGGCTTGGTATTTATTTGAGCAAGAACTTGTCCAATGGTAACATCAGACCAAGCCCAGAACCAACAGTCATAGGAAAGGGTTTGGACTTCATCAACATCGCTTTGGAAAAAATGTCTGAAGGAGTCAGTTGTACTAAGTTAGTGATGGAAATTGGGGAGTGAGATGGCATCACGGCGGAGCATTATCGGGAAGTAAAATAATTACTAATTAATTTAAAGTTAGTGTGTAGAGTATTATAAATGAAACAACCACCCGAAACGCATTGTGAAGGTCTTTGCGCTGTGTTGGAATCATCTGCGTTATCTGTCTCTATCGTTTTGACGCTGTAGGGTAGCCACCTCCAATTCCAAGATGGTTCAATTGCAGCAATCCCAGCAGCCTTCACTTATGTTTCGGAACTTCCCGCATTTACAAACCTTGTTTCATGGCGCTTGACTCCGATCGAGGATATTTTCGCGTGGTCCCGTGGATAAAAACGGCTCAATAGATGATAGCGCAAGTCAATGGAAACCTAATTCTTCTTGCTCCTGTCGCAAGACCATGTTCCACGCTCCGATCCTCGGGAGCACAACTACCCAAAACGGACATTTCTTCCAGTGCCCACCAACGCCAGTTACCAAACAGAATGCCCCTGTACAACTCACGTTACCGTGTTGTCACTGTCCTAAGCGAATATTACCTTTGACCATACCACGCGATCGGGTGAAAGGGTGGATCAATTGGCTCCGCGGCCTCGATCGCTCGCTTCCTGACACGAACTTGCCACGCACCAGTCAAGACGCCTTACCATGAACCAAGCCAGGTCACGTTGTCCTACATCGATGATGAAATACCCCTCGCCCCGACACCCTCTTCGCAGAATGAACATAAGCATAATTCATTTGGTCTGCATGTTAGCATAAGCATAAAACGCCATAAAAATTAAAGTTAAAGTTCCGCCAAGCTCGGCTCTCACATCAATGGCGAGACAAGTTCCCTTCACCAGTCAATGATGTCTTGCCAGAGTCAGGGGGATGCAAAATTCTCGGTCTTGTCCGACTACTCTAACCAACACAAGCAAAGATCATCCTCTCCTTGTGCGCCCCGGTCTGGAGTCGAAAATCCGGGGTGAGTTCGTTCTTATCGGACCGACAGGACACAAAACTCCACGATCTCATGACCCCGTTTCCCCATACAAAATTCCTTTCAAAATTCATGGTCTGACCAGAAATCGAAGATCATGTCGGTCCGACATAGCCATCTCGAGAGATTTGAAGCCATCACGAGGCTCAGCTCTTGGCGAAGATGAGCTCAGTCTCGCGTTGAAGAGATGTCGGGCCGACATGTTTCTTGGCGAGACTGGTCCGGGGTGAACCGTTCAGAACCTGGAGAGACGGGTCGTTTGTGGAGATTTAGCATAAGAATCCCCAGATTCCCCAGCTTCTCTCTTGTTTCTCTTTCCCAGCATCAACTTCTTCTTTCTCTCCATACAAGGGATCCTTTCTACATAACATCTCTTGACAGTCATGTCTTCACCAAAGGACCTCGCTCAGGTTGAGCACGTTGATCCCGACAAGATGACCTTTGAAGAAGTCGAGCGCCCTGCTGCGCGCGAGGCCAATGATCGCGAACACACCCTCACTCTCCGCGATGCACTCCGCCTGTACCCAAAGGCCATCGCCTTCTCCCTCCTTTTCTCAACGGCTATCATCATGGAAGGTTATGATTTGAGTTTGTTGGGTAGTTTTTACGGTTATGATGCGTAAGTTGCAGTTAGCCTGGTATCGACGTTGTCGACCATGAAACTGACAACCATACTCTACAGATTCAAGCAGAAATTCGGTAACGAAGTCGACTCGAACGGAAACCGCATTGTTTCGGCCGATTGGCAGACTTATATCCAAGTTGGTGGCATGTGCGGTCAGATCATCGGTCTTTACATCAACGGTTGGGTATCCGATGCTTTTGGGTACAAGAAGACCATGTTGGCGAGTCAGGTTCTCATGATTGGACTCATCTTCTTCCCCTTCTTTGCACCAAACCTTGAGGTCCTCTTGGCTGGAAACATCCTCCTCGGTCTGCCCTGGGGTATTTTCCAGACTCTCACTCTCGCATACGCTTCCGATGTTGCGCCCGTTGTCCTAAGACCGTATCTTACTGCCTACGTCAACCTTTGCTGGGTTATCGGTCAACTCATCGGTGCAGGTGTTCTTCGAGGTTTCAGCACCATGGGCGGTGATTGGTCTTACAGAATTCCTTTTGCTCTTCAGTGGGTTTGGCCTCCGTTCATCATGCTCGGTACCCTGTTCGCTCCCGAGTCTCCATGGTGGCTTGTGCGAAAGGAGCGATATGAGGATGCTAAGCGATCCATCCTCTCGCTGGTCACTCAGTGTGACGTTCCTTTCGATGCTGATGCTCAGGTTGAGCTTCTCAAGGCTACCAACCAGATGGAGATTGAGAACTCTGCTGGAACCAACTACTGGCATTGCTTCATGCGCAGCGATCTTCGACGAACTGAAGTCGCTTCCATCAGCTACACAGCCCAGGCTCTCTGCGGTAGCTCTCTCATGGGTTACGCCGTTCAGTTCTACCTCGAAGCCGGTCTTTCCTCCGAGCGAGCTCTTGACTTTAACGTCATTCAATACTGTGTCGGTGCTGTCGGTGTTGTTCTATCTTGGTTCCTCATGGCTCGCTTCGGTCGTCGTCATATCTACATCTGCGGTATGGCCTCTCTGTTCTTCATCCTCATCGCCGTCGGAGCCCTCGGCTTCGCCAAGAAGACTGAGCAAACCGGCTGGGCCATCGGTAGCTTGCTTGTCGTGTACACCTTTGTTTACGACATGACCATCGGCCCCATCGCTTATACCATCGTCGCCGAGATTTCCTCCACTCGTCTCAAGGCCAAGACCATCGTGTTGGCCCGCAACTTCAGCAACATCGCCGGTCTCGTCACAAACACCCTCATGCCCCGCATGCTCGGTCGCAACTCGTGGAACTGGGGCGCCAAGACTGGTCTTTTCTGGGCTGGATGGTGTCTTTTGATCTTCATCTGGGCCTTCTTCCGCCTTCCTGAGCCCAAGGGTCGAACATATGGTGAACTCGATCTCCTCTTCGAGCACAAGGTCCCTGCGCGCAAGTTTGCTAGCACCAAGGTTGATCAGTTCCCTACACATGGATCAACAGAGAAGGTCCAGGAGGAATAAAAAGTCAAAAGACTTATTGTATTTAGAAAAAGCGCCTGAAGACGTTGAGTCTCTATTTGTATCCCATAGCAATTTATCGCAATGCCTGATATCCATCAAATTATCTTATGCAAATGTGTTCCAGCTTAGGATCTTTATCCTGAACAGTGAAGAGATTTAGGCCAGTTTAGTGTAATTCAGTGGGTATTTAGACCACCTTTAGGAGGTTATTCCATTGCGTGGTTATCAAGCTTTGCCCACTGGGCTTGTCGCGACGCGGAAGACGCGTATTACGGAGTAAGTGTCTTACTCAGCAGGCGTGCACGATCAATTTCCCACCAACAGACCATTCGTCAATCGACCAATCCTCATCTCCACCATGAATGTCAAGTCCGATAGATGACATACCCCATTGATTCCTCCAGGTTTTAGACGCCAGCCAATCACCAAGACTCTGTGAGCCCAGCACCCGGTACCAGCGATTCCGCTTCACTGGCCTCCAGCATGTCAACAACAGGTTACGGCCCTCCGCCCGACCAAATGGCCACTCAGCACGAAGGAACATCTTCCTCGGCCATCAATAATACATTGCCTCGTCGTTTGTTGACACTCGTTGCAATTAAAACATCCGCGCGATTCTATAAACACGATGGGCCTTGCATCCCCATCTCAAAATCTCTCATCGTCAAGAAGGGCCCATTTGTCCGTCTCACCGAAGCAGCTACCATGCAATTCGTAGCAGCCAATACTTCTATTCCTGTCCCAACCGTTCACTGCTCGTTCGTGCACAAGAACCGAGCACATATAGTCATGCAGCGCATTCGTGGAACTTCTCTGGCAGAAGCCTGGAAAACCCTTTCAGAGGCCGATCTGGCAAGTATCTTCACTCAACTTCGGCGCATGCTGGAGGAACTACGGGCTCTGGTGCCACCAATTGGCGCGGGAGTCGAGAGTTGTATAGGCGGTTCATTGCGCGACTCCCGGATACCGCGTTCGAGACCACGATTTGGGCCCTTCAAGACGATTCAGGAATTCCATCGATGGTTACGGGAAGACCTTAAGCCAGAAAGCCATTCAGCTCACATTGAGGAACAGGATTGGAAAGATATAAAAGAAATGATTGCTAAACAGGACGGTCCGTGGCCACCACCGGTCTTTACTCATAGAGATCTAAATCCATTCAACATATTGGTGAGGGGTGATCAAGTTGTTGGTGTCATTGATTGGGAGTTTGCCGGGTGGTATCCGTACTATTGGGAGTATACATCTGCATGGTTGGGAAATCTTATTCGGCAGGGCTGGCAAGAGTCGCTTACCAAGTTTTTGGATGCATATCCTTTGGAGCTGGAGATGGGAAGACAAGGGACAGATGGTGGGGAGATCTCTGAGCACAAGGAGACATCACCAGCTAAGTCATATCCCATCTTTCTTGAGCATATTACACAACCGTTTGGGCTGAATAGCAGTTGAAACGTTCTAATCTAGGCCCCCTAATCGACTCGTAGGTGCTGGGTTGTTTCAACAACAACAGCAACAGCAAGCCCCCGAATGAGATCCCATGAGATTCTAGAGAATTACAGATAAAAGAGCGTCGATTCAAGCAACAAAGCGGCCAACGAGTGTAACCTGAGCCGCACCATAAGTACACCTTGAAACTTTCCCTAATTCACTTTCCAAGCTCCAATCTCCAGGCTAAACACCCAACAAGCACGCCACTCAGATATCCATTCTAACACTTGACGTTCTCATTGCCAGTGCTACAGCCTGTATTGAGGTTCTTGCCAGGATCGGAACTGGACCGCATTAGTCGTTTGCTTCATATGACCTTGAAAGTTTAACATACCCATCCGTTGGAGCCTTGACAAATCCAGCTTCTTCCCAGTCACCAAGACACTTTTGGCCAGAGACTCCGCATGACTGGCACATTCTCTTCCACATATGTGCTATTCCAGTTAGTCATTTCTCAAAGAAACAAGAGCAGATACATGCCTTCTCCCAGATACTTCTGGGCCCATATCTGACCGACAGATCCAGCAGGGATGTTGCAGTCGATCTTACCACCATCGGTCCAAGTGTTTGTAACAGCAAGGCCAAGAGAGACGCCCAAGACATCCTTGATGGGGTTCCAATCTAAGCCACCTGAGACTTCAACCGATACCGATTTGGACCAGCTGATAGTTCGGGTACCTGTGCCCTCACTCAAGCCGGTGTACAGACAGCCAGAAGCTGTCTCCCATGGACCCCAGTAGGACTGGGAGTCGCGGGCCTGCCACTGGTCATAGACGTAGCAAGGGCTACTGTACTGACGCTTAGACTTGTCGTTCTTAGTTTCTTTGTCTTCCACTTCTGAGACGCTCGACAATGGTACGAAGGACTGTTTGTCTTTCAGATAGACGACGCTATCTGAGTTAGGGTGCTTCTTGATGTAGTCATTGAGATCTCCTGAGTCAATGATGAGGTCTTTGGGGTGATTGAATAGGGCACGAGCGTGAAGTTCATCAGCGTGAATCTCCCTGGCCTGAAGATCATGGGAAGTGGTAAGTAGGCCAGTAGGAGAGGCGCTGGCGAAGCCAGTGAGGGCAAAGAGAAGAAGGCTGGGAATCATGTTGACAATGGTAATTGAAGTATATGAGTTGAAGTGATGAGATGGTTCGGTGGTGATGTTGAGAGAATGTGAGGAAGCAGTGAGAATTTATAATTGAAGCAGCACTACAGTGTTCCAGGATAGGCCATATCTTGACAATTCCTTCCTAAAACCTGCTCATTCGAAGGATTTGCCCCGTTCCAGCAATTCTGACAATCATCACATTGAGGCTATCATCAATTACATCAGTGACCAGACCACCACAATCCACTTCGACTCCAAAAGGAAGTGATCTCGCTCTCTCTGGAGATCAGCAGCGCTTGTGCAACTGCCGATATGCATAATTGCATATGTCAGCCTAGAAGGATTTTTAAACTTTTGGACTCTAGGCGCTCGCATTATGTTTAAGCTTATTGGACAAACTAGCGCAGTGGACTTTACGAACTACTCGAATAGGAAGGCCTTGCTAGTACGGAATTCCGGCATATTTTGCATTGCTACTAAAATCCTTTGCGATCCTGATATGCAAGACATGGCATGACCTTTCTGCATACACTTGTAGTAAGCGGGCACTAGAGAGTGGCGATGCTGTTAGATGGGGCGATGATCGAACTAGGCCAAGGCGAAATCAAGTCCACCCTCCTTCACTCCAGAAAAATTCGCACACTGTTTCTGCGGAGGTTGGTTTGGCATTATGGGCCTGAAAAGTATGTAGTGTGAGGTAGAAATGGTTCAATTAAGTTCCAACAAGACACAAGGATTGAACTGCAACAATGTCTCCCCATAAGGCCATAAAGAAACCTTTCTAAATACTTGTCAATCCAACTTACAGACGGCTGGTTCAAATAAACGACCAAAGTCGCAAATGATACATCGAGTTATAAGATTCAAGAACTACACATTTACACAAGTCCAGTAGTGATCCGCTTTGGGATCGTGCCAATGATGTCAACCGCAAGGGACATGGGTTTGCGGCATTTAGAGGTGGACCACTCAGAGGCTGGGGAAGGCTGTGGAGGTTTGGGGGCCGTCCAACAAGACAAGATTTGCATCCCCGAACCAAAGGTAAAGAAACTTAGCTTGCCTTAGGGCTGACTGATCTGCATGCATCACAAGCTGAAACAAGAATGCGAACTCGAGCTTTCCAGAATATGAAACTGCGCGGGTAGAGAAATGTTATGTTCAAGAAAGGGCTTCATGATAGCCGGGCGGCCTTGACTTCCTGGCTGAAGTACCCATCACATGCCATTGTCAGTAGAGTTTACGAAATGAGAAAATAGAGTGGCACAGCCTACCAGTCGCCCTACACCGATCCCTACACCGATCCATCCCCTCTGGTGTCATCTTGTGTCTCATGTTGGCAATGCTCGAGGAGCTCCTGGTTTCGAAGAGTGGTCAGATGATTCGGGGGGATAAAGACATCTATTCTACCTAAGTAATGAGAAGTCTTAGGTAGATTTAGGCTAACTTCGGTACGTTTAGGATAGCCTTAGTGGGTCTTTAGACTAGCAGTACTCTAAGTTTAGACCAGAACCCTCGGGCCTAGAAGCAGTAATAAGAGATGATGACCTCACAGACAAGACCGCAATCACTACCCCTTGCCAAATTGAGGCAGGGCTCTTTGTCACGTCTGGTGGCGGCACAAGACCTGATCCCCAGGTGGAGCGATCCGAAGGGACGCCCCATCGACATCAATCGTGAACACGAATTGATGGCTTACCTACGTACTTCAGTCGAGCTTGGCGAAGATATGCAATGAAAAAGCAACGCATACAACGTACTGATGATTGTGGGCCGCAGACCCGATGGACAGTCCTTCCCAAAAGGAGTTGCAGTTCGTGAGCCCATCATAGCAAGACGGAATAGAAAGGGTACCCCCGTTGCCAAGCGAACGCCAGTGCTGGCAAGCGGGTTGTCAGTTGCAGGGACAAGACACGGGATGCAACCGTATCCATATCCAGAGCAAAGATTTAAAGTCTCTGGTAAGGTGTTGCGAAAGGCAGATTGGGAGCGAGACAATTCCCACTGGCTCAATCGTCTTGCAGATCGACATGCTGACCAGGGTTCTTGATGCCATTAAGGCAGGAGTCACTCAAGAACTAAAGCCAGTCATAAAGGAGGAGTGGCGAGACAAGCTCTTCTTTTTCATCAAGTTGAATTACCCTGAGTTCAAGATTCAGCTGGACATGTCCCACGAAATCCAGATCGTTCATTATGATGCTACTTGTATTAAACGGTTCTCCGACGAGACTGGTCATCCACCGGATCGAGGAAGCTGCCCTCAATTCTAAACCGAAATCTAGGTCCTGTGAAGAGACCAACAGGGTTGTGAAAGAGGGGCGTACTCTGATTTCCCATGCCTTGTTGAACGTCTGACGACTCCGTGTGTTCTCTCAACTTCTTAGATGCAACGGGATGTATCTCTTTGTATATTCTCTCTGCGGAAGGCTTCGTCGCGGTGCATCGTAATCCGGTTCGTGTGTCGCTTCTCGTTCTCTCTCCGCGGCATTGTCCACAACCCCTTTCTGAGGCCTGTTGCAAAAGTGTCTCGACGTGTTCGTAAAATTCGCTTCTTAATCTTCCTTCATTGAGAGTCAGTTAGTTGGGAGGTGGAATCGCGAGTAACTAATTTACTTACCTGGTCAGCGGCTGGCGTTGACCCTCAGAATTTCAGCTCATTTGTCTCGCATCTGGGGTCCCGCATCGATTGGTTTTCCACCCCTCCCGTGTATGAAGTGCGCGATGCCTTAGAAATTCGAGATTAGCACGATTAGAATCGCCAAGGTCTGGGGACTATGATGTCTTATTCTTTTGTTATTGAATTGAGATCTGTGCGTTGTAGAGTAAGGTTATGTGATAGAAAAATGTACTGCCAGGCGAACGCAAGATGTGGAAAGCGTGCCCCACTTTTGCAGTGGAATATCAAATCACAACCACAAAATATTAACTCTAACAAACTTCAACTCCACACAACTTCAACTTCTCAACATCTTGCTGTAAGTTTTGCTTCTCAAAAGACCAAAGAAACCTTGCGTCTTCCTTGCGTCTTATTTACCAGAGATCTTTCTTACTAATGCCATCGCCAGATATCCGTCTCGCCTATTTTCAATACGCCGCTGATCCCTGCCGCCGTGCGCCATGAAAAGCGCCGTCCTCATGCTCGCCGCCCTTGTGGCCACTCTTTTCTGCCTATGTTGGGGCGAGCGCACTGAAGAGAGTGTCTCCTCCGTCAAGCCGTCGCATTGGACTGGGACGCTGACCTCGCGTATGAAGTCGTCTCTCGGTACATGCTCCACACTCTGGAAGAGCTGCCCATTACCTATGGCAGCATGACGTCTCCCGCGGATTCCGAGACTATCGGAACTACTCCTCAAGATGTCTGTCCCACAAATGACGGCAGTCTCGACACTGGACGAACTAGCCCCGAGCAGTCCCTAAAGGACCAAGTCGACGACCTGTTTGCAATTTTGCGGGATATCCGGTCGTTTGTCAGGCCTGCATTCCCTGGCGCTGGGTGAAGCGTGATCATCATCTCTCTCTTCTACCTCTTGCAGGAGCGGATTGGCGTTATTGCTGGAGGCTTCGCCGCCCATGTCCGCCACCAAGTAGATGTGGGAAGCCCAAACCGCTCTTTCTAGCAGAAATACGGATATCTACCTACTACACCCCCGGATGTTTGGAAGGATTGGGATTTTTCAGTGTGTTGGCTTGATATGCCCCGTGGAGGCGTTATAAGCTTTAGGCATCAATCAATCGAGCTCGCTCTACAGGATAGATCCACCATGCGCGTCATGAAGACCCTTTTCGACGTGGTCTGCTACACCCCCTCGTTCTTGAATCTGCACTTCCGATTCTGGCTCAGGGATGGCCCCTTGACTATCGCTAATGTAAGCCTCAGCTGTGGGGCCAATCGAATTAAAACAACACTCTTGTCAAATATTAAATAAAGTCTTAGGTAAATTTAGGATAATTTAGGATAATTTAGGGCAGTTTAGGATAAGTTTAGTGTAGGTTAAGTGGACTTTAGACGATGTACCCGCTTTATCTCGGAGAACAGCCAGTATGATCGTGCGACCTCCTGTTTTGCGACAGAACACGACCTCCTCTGGTCATGAGGCACCTCGGCGAGATCTATACCGAACTAACCCATTGATTTTCAGAGCATTTGCGGGGTGGGTGCCCTTAAGAGTAAGCAGCAAGATGATCCTCCGCATGTGTATGCATGATTGAGGCGCGAGATAATCCTCCTATCAGGCGTGGACATTCCAGGATACTGATTTGCCACGGAGTTTTGCTGAGGAACAGAATAAGAACGCTTTGACCATCAACAAGGCCAGCTTGTGACATCGAGGCTTTGAAGCGCTGATATTTAAACATGATGCGCACTTTGTATCTCTTCTACCTACTGGCTTTCCTCTCTATTGGCTTTGCGAATGCTTGTAAGAATGACGAGGACTGCAGTCTGAATGGAATCTGTTCGAGATGGAAAAAGATCTGCCGTTGCGATCCAGGCTGGATTGGGAGCGATTGTGGCCGTCTCGATCTTGCTCCTGCAACACGATACACTGGCTACAACCATACGTACGAGCCTCCAAGTCCCTCCGATTTCGGCGTTTTTCCTAATGCCTCCTGGGGAGGTCGAATTGTGCAAGACCGTGACAACAAACGACTCTTTCATCTTTTCACGGTGCAGTTCAGTCATGGGTGTGGTCTGAAGGGCTGGCGTCCTCATTCTTATATCATACGTGCGGAATCGCATAACGGGCCTCAAGGGCCATACAAGTATGCTCAAGATGTTTCTAAGAGCTTTGCACATAATCCAGACATCGTTTGGAGCCCCGCCGATAAGAAGTACCTCTTATACAGCATTGGTGTGGAATATGATAAGAACTTCACGAAGTGCGAAAGCATCAGCTACACCAGGTGGCCCAACAATATTTCTGTCTCGGCTGCTGGCGATATTCGTGGTCCATGGTCCCCATTCAAGATGATCCTTGATAGTGACCGACCAGCTGGTATTCACGCTACCAACCCCTCCGCATTCCCTCTCTGGACACACAACAACCCAACCAGCGAAATAGTGCTCGGGATCAAAGACTATTCAATCTTCACTGCCAAATCCTGGAACAGTGATTACCAGCTCATATATCAAGCAACATGGAATGTTACAGAGCAAGAAAACCCAGAATGGACCGAAGACCCATTCATATGGCGCGACAAACGAGGGAACTGGCACTCCATAAATCATTGGATGATAGACTATGTTGAGAACGATAAACAGCAATGGCCACGCGTCGGATCTCACCTCTTCTCACGAAAGCTCACAGGGCCGTGGCATTTCAAGCTCCAAGAGGCTTTCAGTTCGAATGTCACTTTTACAGATGGATCATGGCAGGTGTTCAAGAGAAGGGAGAGGCCGAAGTTGTTCTTTAGTAATGATGGGGAAATGACGCCGTTGTATTTGACTAATGGGGTGCAAGAGATGAATCAAACTGGTGCAGCCTTTACACTCGTTCAGCCAATTGGTACGAAGTGGAAGGAGTTTGAGAAGGATCTGGGTTTCTAACATCTGTACTATAAATCTTTGTCCTTCCATGGCCAGTACATACACATTCCTCTCAAGACGAACCAAGGTACTTCAATATTTCCGTAGCCCGTGACCTGATCTCTTTCAACTTTTGCTCCAGCCTTTCACCCTGAAATTCACCGGGTAACCACCAAGGAGCAATCTTCTCAACCAATTCTTCCAGCAATGCCATCTGTTCCCAATGATCTTTCTTGATTCCTTCCAGGGGTGTTGGTATACCATTGCACTCCAGTCGCTTCAGATACGTCTCGTACATATCCTTGGGCCAGTCGCCATTGTTGGCGATGCAGTCATTCAGAAACTCATCGAGCGGTGGAAAGAAGCCGGAGAACTCAAAGTCCACGATACCAGTGATCTGAGAAGGCTGGCCAGATACAAGGATGTTTCGTGGGGACAGATCGTAGTGGGTGAATACAAACGAGTCGCCTTTGGTATTCAAGGCTCTGACGGCAGTGAGGTCTTGCTGTATGAATGTCTCCAGAGACTGTATGAGATCTCTGTTTGGTGCAAACGTCTCGTTTGTCTCTAAAGTCTTCATCTTGTTCTGTAGCCTCAGTTTGTAATACTCTCTAATGGAAGCAATACCATCTTGGCAATGCAGCTCTTCTCCAAGCATACCTCTGATGAGAAACTGCATTTCGCGGGTACTATTCGAGCTTGGGATTTCGATGTCAGGCTGACAGTCCATTTGATGGAAGGAAATGTTTCCGGCAAAGTTCTGAGGAGGGACGTTTCGCCGCCAATTTGTAACGGAATCTGCCAGCTGTGTCGCAAGATGAAACTTGTCATCATCGGCGAGCGCAGATAAGTCGATGGGCGCTCCCGGAACTCTTGTCATCAATATCCAGCCGTTCGGAGTTTCGTCCACACTGCTAAGCTTCATCTCCCCGCGCTGCGCGTCCTTGGTGTTGACAGTCAATCCATCTTGAGACCAAGCTATCGCCTGAGGTGCCGGAATCCGAGGGCAAAAGTGCTCTAGCAGGCGGAGACAAGAAACTTCGTTTTGAACCTTCTCTGATCCAAAACCACGACCATTGATCTTGAGAACAAGCTCATCGATATGGGTGGCATCATTACCGGCCTGGGATTCTCTGTGACATTTAAGATAGTAGATTCGGTTGTTAAAAGACTTCAAAGATGGGAGACCCTCCACTTCTATATGGGTAGTGTCGGGAAACACGTGGCGCACCAAACGGTCGATGCTCTCGCTGGACATGCGCACACCAAAGGTTGGATGGTGAGGAGGTGTTGATGACTGCAAATTGATTGACATTTCGATTTATTTTGGATTATAAGAGCCATATGGGAGAACACAATGTTGATTCTGATACATAAAAGTTCAATTCTAAGGTCATCAAACCTCATTGTGCAACTGCGGGGTGACTCATTTACCGGCGCCAAATCTTAGCGCTACCTACGTATGTTCTGATGTCCTGTCGCTATCTGCAACGCTCAAACCATTTCGTAAATATCAGTGAGCTGCAAGACTCATCTGCCTTGGTAGAATAGCACAGTTCAAATAACATCCTTCGGTACCTCATATAAAGCCCGAAAGTACCCCCCGCATTAATCACCCTGAGAGCTAAGGATGGACCACTAGTCCTCTTGCTCCGCCTGGCTGCACGTGGCAGTGCACGCCTTCTCTAGTTCTATGGCACGCTCATTCGCCTCACTAAGAAGATCGAGTAGTTTCTGTCGATGACTCCTGGCCTCCTCATGGCGTTGATGAATCAACCGCGCACTTTCAACCTTACCAGGCGTTTGGAGACGTTCCTTCGCTTTAGAAACCTTATCGACCGCTTCTGCACGTTGCGCTTGCAATTCTTTAACCGTAACCTTGCCTTGGGAGGTAGATGACGCCTGGAGAACGGAGTCAAGCAGACTTGTAATGCCGGTGACATATGCCGTCCCAGTACTTGCCAAGACCCCAGCAAGGACGCCCTGCTCACTCTTCCCCTTCATCCTATTGCTCATCTCATCTAGCAAAGTTTTGCCCTGGTCGTGGATTTGTTTGATCTGATCTTCGCGGCCCTTCAGATTGGCAAGTGCGTAGTCGAACCTCGCCTTATCTGATTCTGCCATTTCTAAGTACTGAAGCGCGTCATTACGAAGTTCTGTGATGTGGTTGGAGCTGAGATTCCGGATGATTTTCTGATATATATTGTAATACGAAGCCTCTTCACTGTTCATTTGATTGAAAGTGCGCTTCTTCTGTGCAACCTTTGTGAGAGGCGAGGGCTGAGGTTGCTCTGGTGCGCCGTTGTTCTTAGGAGTGGTGTTACCCAGGATTTTAGGAAGAGAATGGCTCATACTCGCTATGGGCGCTCTGCCGTTTCGATCTTGTATACTGCGCTTTGTGTCGAGCCTATCGCTGTTTGCTTTCTCAGTTCCACTTGCGAGATTAATGGCCGTCCTGTCTTGAGGTCCCTTCTTAGGAGTATCCAAGGTCTTCTCAACACTTGCACCGTTGATGCTCTGTATGATACCGTTGACTAGTTCATGCGTAAGGTATTGAGAAGCATTCTTTTTCATCGCGACCCTGAGCTCACCGTTATTGGCCCATAGACTTCTAAGATTGATTCCCTTTACTTGCGCTGCCTTAGTGATATCAACCAGCATAAGGACATACAGGGATGGCTCTGAATTACCAAACAATCCCTCAGCTGTAGCTTGGATATCAGTAGGGAGCCAAAGGCTGCCACCCCACTGGTTCGTCAACCACTGCGCATCAGCTGCGATCTTCCGAAAGAAGGCCGTCCATTGGCCGTTGTACAAGGTGATAGATTCTTTTTGAGCATGCTGATGAATCGGCGTATCGGCTTTGTAGTGACGTATGACTTGCGAAAGAATAGTCGCCACGTCACCGGCGTTCTTCGCCATCCCTTGGAGCTCGTGGGTGAAGATTTCACAGGCCTCTTTGGTTGAGCTAGACTTCTCAAGGATCGTTGAAAGGGTTTGGAGGCGCTTCAATAAGTTAGTACCGATGCAAAGAAGTGAGTGGTATTGACTTTAAAGGTACTTACGGTACGTCGAATGCCTGTCATCGCTGACAAAGTAGGTGCTTGAGGACCAGAGGCACGTTGAAGGGGTGGTGTATAGATATCGGGAACACGTGTGAGTGGGGAGTTAGAGTTTGTCTTCGAGGCAGGCACGGAGAAGTCAGAGGTTGATTTGTTGATGAGTTTAGTCATTATGAAGCGGGGTTTCAATGCCAATGTTGAGCGCTTGTGGGTTGTGTAAGAATGAGAGATGCAGAAAGTTGGGGCCGTAAAGAAGGTGCATAAAGGAGACGAGAGAGAATTTATGTGAAGTGAGGATGTAAAAGCTGCTGGTGGTTGTTTGAAAAGAGTGGGCCTCAGCCTCGCGTCGGGCACCTTAACTTCTCTGCCTTTCCTGACAAGGAGTTGTGCAAAAGCAAATGTTTATTTTATACGAGACCACTTTGCGATGCTAAAGCGATAGCTATTATGATCGTGGCAGAGGTGGTACAGTTTGGTTCAGCCAACCAATAATCTGCGGTGCCCCAAAACTGATCCTGCAGCCTGTTGAAGTTGATTCAACTCTACTCTGCTCGGCCGCAGCACTGTCTGACACTGACCAAGGCCCGTACCCAACCACTTCACCACTAGCTTTCCAAAACGTCTCTATAGCCTTCGATTCTCCTCTAAACTCAACCGCTGTATCAGCCGCAATGATAAAAGAGGTTGGATAGGCAGGAAAGATCCATTCACCAGTCTTCTCATCCTCCCGGTCCTCGATCACATCTTGAATGCGACTTGGGCCAGGGCTAACCTTGAGACCTCTTTGAATGTCGAGATCAGTGTCGCGGAAGAGCTCGCTGTGTAACCATGGGCGGTGGATATTGACGACGAGGGCAGAAAATGAAATGCTGACATCGCAGGATGCCATCTCTCGGCGTAGCCCCTCATGCAAGTCTGTACCGCCCAAGGTCCAGAGACCAAAGCCAGTGGTTCCACTTCCCTGAGTCTGGATATCCGACGTAGAGTAGGAGAGTGTAATTCTGCTCCAGGTAGTTTCATCACTGCCGTTCACCTGCCCAATATCATTCTGCTGACGCCACTCCTCGGCCTTGACCCTACAGGAAGTAGCCCAATCATTAGGTGTAAGACTAACCCCGTAAACCTCCCCGTCGCCACTTGGATCGTCTACCGCAGAGTTCCTCATCGCCTCCTTACTTCTTTCCACGCGCTCCATAGGATCCATCTGGAACAGGCCAAAGGCAAACTCGACTGCATATTTCTTTCCGCCATCAACCCAGTCCATCCATGCAGCTTGAGTAGCATCCTTATAGCGCTTGCCCTCGTCCTTGGACCACTTCTCGAGGTATTTCTGTCGTTTATCGGCGTGCTCCTTGGTCGCGTCTTCAAAGACTTCATGCGCACGACGAGTAGCCCCGATCTTTGCTGTTTCCCAATTTCCACGCTCTTCAGCCCACTTCATCTCCTTATCCCTATAAATCTCCATGATGGTCTTTGAGGTCCCGGGGACTTTCTGTTTGAGAAAATCCATTGACTTTGCGTAGTCCATCTTTTCGGGACTGGGGATGTCTGGGATGGGGGTGGATGTCGGGCTTCCGGGAATTAAATTGTTAATGGCGCGAGCGTAACTGCGCGCAACACTCCTGGTCTCGTTGCCGACCTTTGATGTGTTAGCACTGAGATTTGGGTAAGATGGGGATCTGCATACTGCCAATTTGGCTATCGGCATTATTCGGTCAACTAAGCTAGCTTCAGCCTGTCTAACATTTGCTGGAGGAAAACTATGTCTAGACTCATCATATACAAATGAGCCGCCGTGATCCGGGTTGGTCAGATCAATTACAGTTGCTGGGACAGTGATGGTCAGGTACTGCTCTTGACCGATGGAGAGAGATGCGGAGATGGCATCTCTGACTTTTGCGCTCACGCTCGCAATGGAGGCCAGAGTCTCTGCAGAAAGCTTATCAAGATTGGTGGCCATGGTAATTCGCACGCAGGTAGAAGCTCAAGTCAAGAGAAGAACTCGAAGTTGGATTAACGTCAGATGGAACGAGATAATAGTTTCTCGCACTTTGTCATCCTCGGGGCGCTTCAGCAAGCCACATTTTACTTATCCGTGGTCCTTGCATGGATACAGAAGGGTAATCCTCAGCGACAAAAATATCCATGTGTATTAGTGGACTTTTATGCCGGGCATTTCTGGCACCCTGGCTTCCTGTGGGTGGATTTCTTGCTCCATGTGAGCAGTTCAATCAATAGCGCGCTGGATTTAGTGGGCTGACGGACCCGGAAAGGTTAAGGCAATCAATAGTTTGCTGCAAGTCTTGGTAGGCAGACCAGTGGAACCTCGTCTCTGGCTGAATGTGAGATGGCCAAATGATATCGAAGATATCGCTTATGCACTGAAAGGACAGATAAAGTAGTAGTATTCTTGTGAAGCGTGTATAATGTGGAAAAACAAAAAGTGAACTTGCTATAGTCGAACATATTAGCAAAAACAAAGGACTTGCGGTTTGTGTGGATCGAACACACGACCTTCAGATATCAATGGATTGAAGTTGACTTCAGTCTGACGCTCTCCCAACTGAGCTAAACCCGCTGACTAATAATACTGCAATCTTTATTGCCACTGATAGAAAGATTTGGTTCTTCGCCAGACATTCGCCTCTGGATTATCGTCAGATCTATCATCCTGGAGTGTTATATGTGCAACTGGCTTGATGCCAGCAGTTAATCTTAGAAATTTTCATTTGGGTTAATAGACCTAGTAGGCCAAGTCCAGTCTGCTGATTTAGGCTCCCAGCCACAAGTCTCAACTGCAAATAACACGTCTGGCTAACTTTAGACATAATGGCAATATCACGCACCTCACCTTTGTTTAGGCTATGCACATATTGCCTTCCAAAAGCTGAAGTTAACTGGGATTTTCAGTGTGTTGGCTTGATGTGTTTCGTTGAGATGTTATAAGCTTTGATTATTAATTATTACTCGCAGCCTTAAGCTTAACCTTGTAGGCGGCAACCATAGGAATATACTTCCAGCTTATTATTGATCGATGTCCTTATCATTATGGGAGTGTAATACTGTAATGAAAATATTTAAACCTCTTGGCGCCCTTTCTTGCCTCATTCATCATTTCTTCCTGCAGACTTCACTTTCCAACTTGATTACGCCATGTCTGCCTCACATTATGAATTTTTCGCAACAATAGGAGTTCCTATCGTGGTAGTGTTATTTATAAAATACGGTACGAAAGCAGGTCCTCTCTAGTAGTGTCTTAACTAATTACTGTCATAGTGAGCCATGTAATTACCCGGCAGAGAGACATCCAAAACAGTGGAAGAGGTATGAGGATTCGCTTATAAGAAAGTTCGAATGACTGATCAGGATCGACTAGGTTATGAAGACGCGATGAGAAGAGCGGACGCCGAAACGAACCACAGGGAATCTGCAATCGAATTGAGTCTCTGGAAGAAACCACCTTCTTCAACACTCGGAAACGGGCTCCCCCATCGTGCACAGCTTATCCATGACCACGTTCCTCTTAGCTCTCCTGAGGCTTCAAGACTGGAGAAACTCCCTGAGGAAATATTGTCGATGATCGTCTCCTGGCTCTCAAAAGGGGATAGTGAAGGCGCTATGGCTTTCTTTGCCTTGCGGCAGGTTTCTCGACACTTCCGGCGCCTGACAGGAGGCGCCGAGTTCCAGAAGCACTATTTCTCAGCCCATTTTTGCTGCAAGTGGTGCTCTGGTGGCCACGAAGATTTGCCAAATCCTTCAAGAGATCCGAGGAACGTACGTCATTGCTTTGAGTATAATGTACCATTCCCGGGGTTGAAGACTGAAATTGGGAAGCTGATGATAAGGGATTTGGCGTGCAAACGCTGCCGGAGAGTCAGAAGAGCAGCGTCGCTATTTAAAGATCATGTCATTACTTGCAAGTATCAAGCATTCGACTCCTACCCAGGGTCATGGTCGAAGTGTCACCCATGCGGTGTGGAACATCCCAAAGCGTGTTTTGCCAGTTGGCAGCTCGCGAGGCCTAAGAGTACCTGCATTGGGAGACAAGGCCACATCCGACTGTGTTGTCATAAAACACTAACCTGGGACGATATGAAAACCTGTATCGACGAAGGGCAACATGGTGAGGACAAGGTATTTCTTGGGAGCTGCGACCACGAGGATCACTCTACACCTTGCGGTGAAGGCCAAGGTCCGCAGGCGTTTGCCACAAAGCTCCCAGGGGGGATGACTGTGGTTCTTATTTTCTGGAGAGAACATTCCGGCGGCGACCCATCGGTCTTTCATTCAAGTGGATATTTGTACAAGACAAAGTTAAAGGAAGCCATTCAGAACATTCGACTACAAGGAGGCCGCCATATGATACCGCAACGAGGAGTGAACGCGATGGCAGAATGGGATTCTATCGCCGAGATCGACGGATCAGAGTCTATCTCACCAGACCTGATCAAGCTTCGTGGTGGCTGGGCATCTCAGGACCCAGGTCATCCACATGTCTGTAGCCCATTCCGCACCTTGAAGGTGGCTTGCGGTCATTGTGAGAAGAAAAAGGGCTGTATAGTTATGACGTATATCAGAAGGATATGCTTTGACATGCCAGGGACAAACGGAGGAGGCTTGCCTCATGATTGGTTTCATGCCATCGATCCAACCTCTTATGACTATTCTGGCCACTTTAGTGTTCCTGAAACTTGTCGTAATACGAGCTGTCGCTTTCACTACGGCGAAGGGATGATGACAAGCTATCCTTTGGTCAACAAGGCCATAAAAGCTGAGCGTACAAGGGCCACATCTTGAGAAGAGCTTTATTGTTCTGACTCGGGATGCCTTATCGCCTACTGCTCAAGGTTTTGTCAAAAGATCCAGTTATCAAATGCTTCTTGTGTCAACGGAAAGCTTTCCGTAGTCAGAATATTAAGCCTATCCTGGCTCACAAAAATGATGAAGAGATCTGCTTTATTGCATATACATGGGTAGTAGAGCTCCACTCTAGCCTGTGAACTTATTAACAATGTTTCCAATATTTCTAGGCCTTCTTCTTTCCTTACGTGAAAAAATAGCGAATCGCTTCCGGTGCCTTAACATAATAATTGAGCAATATAGTTGCTCATAGTTCAAGAAAGGTACTTGTCCCAATTTGCGGTCTTTTAACCATTTATATTCACAAGACAAAAATAAATTGCTAAGATCGTAGATGGCTACGAGCATAGAAGATACGAAGCTGGTGGAACAACTATTCCTCGATCTCCCTATAAGCGATGTCCTCCATCCTCCCGAGTGGGCTCCTGTGGTCGAACCCTGGGCAAGCTCATATGTGAACGCAATTCGCGAGTTCAGATTCGGCGACGCAATCTGGGCGCGATATCAAATGCTTGGGCAGGTAGTTGATGGGTTGTGCAGAGGGAAGACCATTGTTGAGAGGATCACTGAAGATGCGATGGGCTACAAAAAATACTCATCCGAATTTTACGCTGAGGCTGTCGCCTTTTACAGAGCTAACAACAGCAGCTCCGACGGCCATCCTGAGGTGATTGAGATTATCTTGCGGGTCGACACCGAAGACCTTACTGGGAAGCATATCCCTGAGGGTGGATAAAATCTCATTTGCTCTGTCGATTTGAGGATCATGACGGTTGGTTCTTTGTCTGGCCCTGAGTCGTCTTCAGGATACGGTATCTGTGGGTTTGCATGTTATGTTCGGCCAAGACGGCTTGCTCGGAACCCTCGGCGGTAGATACCCTGACACTTCAAGAACTTTATTTATGATGTCTTACTTTCCCACAAGACCAAGCATCTTATACCACTCTCTCTAAAAGGAGTACGGGCTTTACATCGTACATATCAGAATTATAAGAAAAGTCGAGCGCTCAATGATTTTAATCTCCATAATGATATGGCATGAAGGCACGATAAACAGGGATATCCCTTATGTGTTCTGGCCGACTCACACCAGGTTGGGCGATGGTTCCAGGCCTCGACAGGCCTGCACCAAGTGTTGGTTGACGGGGCCCAAGCGCATTGTAGCGTAATCTTCATTATTAGTGGTTTTTTAGCCTCCATCGCACAGGGCAAGCAAATAGCGCTCAGGGATCAGTATACTGTGTTGGGCTAGTACATATGGAACCAACACAGCCAACATGCATAATACGGCAAAGTCGGGAGAGGAACTCACTACCAGCTGAACTGCCTGGGAGAAGTCACGAAAGGAGTCCCGGAAGCAAATCTAATGTTTTGATACAAAGGTCGAAGGTCTGGCCCCTGGCGACAATCAGAGCCCCCCAGGGAAACAACTCCAAGACTCTGTTTCTGGGTATTTCCGTACAGAACAATAGGAGGACAAACATTTGATACTGAGCTGCTTCTACTTTGACATTTGCTTCAACCTATGTGCCAACCATTCCCCAGCCGTATACACCTTTCCCTCGCCGACCTTACCGCCGACAGTAACTACAGTTTCATTCTTGTACTGCTCAACGGGCTGCATCAACACATCATCAGCTGGCCTAACAAAATACACCAAACTATACCGATCTAGTCGTCCTGGCGGCCCAGGTAACGGTACAACACGATGTTTTCCTGACTTGAGGCGCCCATTGCTGAACTTGACCATCGCATCGCCCAGATTGATAATAGCATGTCCAGGTAATGGTTTGACAAACGCCCATTCTCCCTGTTTTTCTGGGTCATGAGATTGAATTTGCAGACCACCGACCCAATTGAACAGTACGGTGATGCTGCCAAAGTCTGTATGGGAGGCAAGACCAATTCTCTTACCATCTGTAGAGTCGCAGCCTGGCATTTTGGTCATTCTGATATGATCCCCAGAAATTGAAGAGATGTTGTTTCTCTTGGCGAACTCATCAGACGGCAGGTCGAGCTGTTCCGCCAAAATGCGAAGGATCATAAGACCCAAAGAGTGACAATTTTCAGCAAACTCTCCCAAGTCTGCCCACTGATTGGTGATTTCTGCAGGATAATTTCGCGACTTAGTGTTTCCCAATAAGTGATCTTTGCTCACGTTGAAGAACTCGGTTGTATCGGGCCGTGCGTCTTTATCAGTCTGCTTAACTGCCCCAGCAGGCTTGTAGCCAAACATTTGTTTGCCCCGCTCTGCGACGCATTCCGTTTTTTTGTCTAGAGGGATGTCGAGGGCGCGTTTTGAGATGGCGAGGACATCTTCTGTGTCCTTTAGGAGACATTGTCCGGCGGGATCATCCGTGAGATCAAGATAGAAGAATCCGTCTGACTGAGAAGCTTTGAGAACTTTGATCATCTCATGTTCATCGGAGCATTTTAGCTTGGAGTATGAGATTCGGGCTATTGGCACTGTAGACACATCATCCGGGAATGGAGGAAGGGTGTTATCAAGACTGCCCATGTTCGTAGCTGGTCTCTTGTAGAATATGCGATGGGCCGACTGAAGATCCTTGGAATGATTGATCTAAGCTGGCTGGTATGACAGTTAAGTATTGAGAGGTTATTCTTAGCGTACGGAAACATCCATGAGTCGCTGACGCTACCCAGCAGGTAGCGGCAGTCAAAGCGCCATGACATGGAAAGCTCCATCTCTCGGCAGTTTGCTGATTGGAGAAGGAATAAGGGCAGATGTATACTACGTTGAAGCAAGCAATTAGCCGGGGGGGAGGAAGAAAACCCAAGACCTGAATCCTAAGAGACGAAAGGACTTAGGTAACTTAGCATACCTAAATTTAGGATAGGTTGCCTAAGTTTAGGATAATTTTAGTATAGACTTAGGATACTCTTTACTAAGTGTATTCTGGCACACTACATCTAGGTCTGGTGTTTCCTTGGTCCCTGAGGGGCGGTAAGAAGCCTTAGATCTTCATCCCAAACATGATGGGACTTAGGTATGACACGGACTCGTATCATTTCATGCAAAAGACAGTCGCTGTGTATTTATTCTATGTTTCAAAATATTTATCCAACTCCATCATTCTATCCAACGCCAATCATCTAATCATCATCTTCGTCTAAATCCCCTCCAATGACATTCAAATACAACTGCTCTTGCTTCTTCGCCGCCTCCAAAATCTCCTTCGGAACCGGGTCCTCATCAACCAAAACAATCAACTCCTTCAATTTCCTACATGTAAAATGGAAATTCTCAATAGCACTAACAAACAAATCCGTAACTTCTTCATCTGTACCCAACGGATTAAAAAACTCTAATGTTTCTAGTTCGGGCGGTAGTCCAACAGAGTGTAGCCGTGGTTTCTTCGTAGACTTTCCAAAAAGCTGGTAGTCCCAGTTTAGGCGGAGTGTTTTTAGCGCGGTGAACTCGCGGAGGGCGAGGGGGCGTGCGCTGGCGAGCATGGGGAAGTCGATGGTGATGGTTTCTAATGAGTGGCATTGTTCTTTGAGCGAGAGGATGTAATCGCGGATGCTAGCTGAGCTCTCTTCGAGTTCGGGCTCGGGCTCTTCTCTCTGGGTGAGAACAAATTCCTTAAGGGCTTCGGGGAACATGAGCACGTCTGAGAGCGCGTCGTCGTTGATGTCGCATTCTATCAGGTGGAGCTTGCTGAGCGCTGTGTTGTGCGGACGCTCGATTAACTCAAAGCCTCTGTCGTCGAGTTTTGCTCGCTTGATGACCAGTGTTTCGAGAGTTGGATGTGTAAAGATGTGGATGTTCTCTTGGAGATCCCAGTACTGATCGGCCTCATCCTGGTAGAACAGGGTACAGGATTGCAGACAAGCGAGGTCGAAGGGTCCGTTGAAGAGATTCCCTATACTGTGCAGAAGACCAACTGGCACAGCGATATCGAGGGTTTTGAGATTCGACATTGTTGAGATTGTATGCGACACGGAATTGGTTGGTTCTAGCGTGTCGGAAATGAGGCGTGTTAACTCTGAAGCCGGGTAAGCCAGCTTAACCCCCTCGATAGCTGATCCGCGCCTTGGTCGTCGATTAAGCGACTGACTAAAGATGAGGTGAAGTTCCGGTTTGAGCCACTGGACCGTATTATACAGCACAGCATCCGCGAGGGCATGATAGCGCTTGTTCAACCGCGACACGCTACAGAGGTCATGCTTGGGCAGTATTTCGAGTATCGACACGAGAATCTCATCCGTGAGTCGCGCGAGGCTATCGCAGTGAGCGCCATGATGAAGGGGAATGGCGACCATGTCTGAGTTGTCGGGTAAAGATAGTGAGGAGAGAAGTGATACGATATTTAGGGTGGTGTGTTGTGCTCTCGAGGTTGGAGCGATTAGCGCGTCGATTGACGTAACGGATTGAGCCATTTTATGTGGACCGTATGGGGTAAGCCGGGTTATGTAAGCGAGAATTGGTGAGACTTGGCGAGGTTAGGGCGATCAAGACAGATTTCAGAATGCGGAGAGAGGAGCACAGACGCGGATCATGCCGGGGTACAAAGTATTTATAGATCCAGGGAGAGGTTTGTCCATTTTATGCATGGGAAGGGGATTTGTTCTCTGTTGAAGGCCAAGATATACCTGCTGGGAATGAGTCACATATTAGGTTTGTTATTCACAGAGCATAACGAGTGTTGAAAAGGTAGAAAGTCAGTTATGAAATACTAAATCAAGCACCGTGGATTCCAATACGACTTTGACGCGAGGCCAGGTGACTCTGCGTCGCTGCGAGTGGTACTGGCCTTGGCTTGCGTGCCTACGCCGTATCGCATTCCCCTTTTGTCGAACACTAGGGACACAGATGATCAAGGTCGTAAAAAACAATGATTGAAATTATTTTTTTGTAAGAAAACATCGAATTAGGGTCCCTTAAGATCTGTCGTGGCTATCCTGGAATGCCTTGACGATTCACTTTGTTCGTTCAGAAGAAAGGACCGTGATTTTCGCGACAGAATCATCAGGCCTCGTGACCTTCTTTACTTTCAAAAAAAGCTTTTATCAGTCATGATATCCATATACTGTTGGGAATAATTTTCCCTTTTAATCTAGTCTATCAAACTTTGCTTACAATAACTTCTTGGCGTCGAGGTGTTCACCAATCATTCCATCACAATCAGCACGTGGAATAATTGCGCCTCATTAAATTCCTTGGCAAATCATCCGCTCAAAACCCTTAATCAGGTTGTACCCATTAATGTAAATTGTTACCTTCTTATTGTTTTCTCCTGCAAGCTTTATCATGGATGAGCGTGTTCATGCCACAGTGAAATGGGTCGAGGCGTCAGTGAAAGCCTCACCCTACATCTGGAGTGCAGCTGGTCTGACCTTTCTTCTCGGCGTGCAAGTACTTTTGGCAGTAGCGATTCTTCACGGAGATGAGGCCACTGTGAGAAGACAACTAATCTCTCTGCAACGGATCGATAGAGACAGCGATGCGGTGTTGGAAGACAACCTGGAGCCAAATGATACCAAAAAGAACATCGCTAGTCAATCAGCAGACCAGGTCATTGAACTTTCCCCCGTCACTTCATGCGCAACTATCAAAGTCAAATCGAATCAGGGTCTTCATGATCAAGACAAATACAACAACTCTTACATATTTGCCGTCGACTCTCACCAAGCAGATGACCAAGGTTTTGCCATCTGGAAATCTCTGGATCAGCAGGCCAAACCAGTATTATCACAGATCAAGACCGAATTATGGCTTCCAAAATTCAATGCCGACAAAAGCGATCCTTTGGTTCAGGCCGGGGGATGCATCGTCATGTCATTTGCTGATCCCGCGGTGCCAGGTTGGCTGGATCAGATTGCTGGAATGATTGGCAAGAATTTGAAGACGCCTCAGGTTGCTTGCATCCTGCCACTGCAATTTTCGCTAGAGGATATTGAGCAGAGTAAGCTCATCATGAGGCCATTCAAGATTGATGGAGAGGATGGGAAAGGGTTGGACCTGGAGAAGTTTCCTGCGGTTTCGGATATTTTGCCGAAATTGAGGCTTTTTCTTGGGTATTCTGAGCAGCAAGGCATCACGGTCTTCAAGCGACTATAGATAAATTCATCTGAAGTGGGAACATCAGAAGTTCAGTGTAAATTATGATGGAATAGCATATAGATTGTCTCGACACATTTTATGCCTGGAGCTGCTCCCGATACCTGTAGATATCACCCTGTAATCGGCCCTCCGCCAGATCTGCTGCAGCATTACTCCCCCATACCCCATCAGTGAATCGATATTGTCGTAGAAATTGTATGGCTTGGTGCCGCAAGTCCCAATCCTCGCTGGTGACAGCGACGAAGTACAGTGCTTCGACAAGACCATTCGCCAGATAAAACCCAGCCTGAGCAGGTCGAAGACCAAGGTCCTGGATTAGTTGGAGCGCGAGATCCAGAATTGTTTTGCAATTTTTATCGACAGTCTTTTCTGCATCATTACTTCTGTTGGATGCCAGATCAAGGGTAACTTCGACCATTGTCCGTCGCATTCTAAGCGCAGTCACATGTTTCTTCTCTTCTTGAGAAGTAACGCTTAGGTTCTCAAATTGCCGGTCCCAAAGTTTCAGGGAGTACTCGGTGGATAGAATTGAGGCTTGGATATTTGAGGGCTGAAGTATTTGGCCATGTATAGCATCGAGCTGGCGTAACAACGAGCACACTGACGGTGTGCCAAAAGCACCCTGTAAAGTTCCTCGTTGAGAGCGACCTCCCAGGCAATAGGACGTACTGTCGGTCGTTGAGATGACGCGAGTCTGCGTGTCTAGTCTAATGTACAATCCTAGTATATCCGTCATCATATGTTGGCCCTGGCCTCTCAGGTCGCCCCATTCATGAATGAGTGCCAGGCCATTTCTCAGATGAAGGAGAGCTTCTTGGCGAAGACCTTGCAATGAACACAGGTAAGTGAAGAGAAAGTTTGCAACCAAGGCAGCCAGCTTTGCAGATGTAGAGAGAACTTTGGGCTCCTCAAAGCAAATGGAGAGAGATTTCATAGCCTTTTGGTACTGGGAAAAGATAAACATATCGCAGCTTTGGGACTCTATGCCTAGGAGGATAGACTTCTGGTATGCCGACGCGAGTGCTGCTAGGGCGTGTCGGACGGGTGTGTATCTATCTGAGGTGTGTAATACATCATATGTCCAGAAGTTGGCGTCGAATGAGGAGGCGATGAGTGTTGCGATTCTAGTCCGGAATTGATAGATGGCTTGACTTTCGGGGTCACTGCCTCCAGAAACTATCGGCTGAAGTATTCTACCGCTCGAAACCAAGGGAGTGAGGTCATATCCATCGCACTTGCGGCCAGTGGAGACACAGCGGTGGCAACTAGGCTTGTCTTCATCACATTTGACCCGACGAATGCTGTCATGATTAGTTACTGGCTGTTGTTGCAAGGGTCGTCACTAACCGACAGGTGATACAGCCGGTCTTCCCCTTCGTAGCGTATCTTCTCTTCCAGGACCCCGTAGTACTCATAGCTAGAGAATCCTTGAAGATATGAGCAAGGTGAGTGAATTAGCTCATTCCAAGTTTCGAGGGGCGAAGGATTGTGATATGAGTGCACGACAAGTATTACTAATGGGATGATTGCCGCATAGTGGAGATTCATCCTCGCGACTTATTGGCCACCTCGTTCAATTCAATGCACTAGTCCCAAAATGTCAAGCCGAGAATCGTGTATTCCACGGATGGAGGCATCTTTCTATAACAAGATTGACAATCAAGAGGTGATTGGTAATAACATCAGGGAACTTACCGGACTGGATGTATCGAAGGGGACGGTCGTGCTGTTACTTTGGGGTATAAATCTCTCTCATTCCGCCATGATTGTGATTGCCTCTATCAAGCTTCCCAACCTCAAAACACGACACTCAATAATCCATTTTATTTGCACCACTCACCTTGGAAAATGTCCTTTCAAAAGAAGTTCCAGCTATACCCTGACGTGTCACCAGTTCCCGGCACACAACTTGTTGAAAGTGGAGCCAACTCAACCCTCTTCTCTCCCCTTCAAGTCCGAGGTCTTACCCTCCAAAGCCGCATCGCCGTCTCCCCCATGGGAATGTTCAGTGCCAATGATGGACATCTAACTGACTTCCATCTTGTACACTACGGCTCCTTTGCGACCAAAGGTGCAGCCCTCGTCATTGTTGAAGCTACAGCTGTAGCTCCCAATGCTCGAGTCTCAACCAGAGATTCAGGTCTTTGGAGGGATAGCCAGATTGCACCTTTGAAGCGCGTAGTCGACTACATTCATGTCCAAGGACAGAAGGCGGGTATTCAGCTCTGCCATTCTGGTCCCAAAGGTTCCATGCTCCCACCGTGGCTTGCTAACGGCGATCCCATGGTACAATTCCCGCTTGCGAATGAGGAAGCTGGTGGATGGCCGAATGGCGTCTGGGCGCCGAGTGCGATTTGCCATGGCCCTGGATATCCTATGCCGAAAGAGATGGGACAGAAAGAAATTGATGTTGCTGTTGATCAGTTTGCCAGTGCCGCTGGAAGAGCTGCTGAGGCCGGCGTCGGTAAGTCTTTATCCCCAGTCATGGGATCGCAACTAATGGTAGAAGACTTTATCGAGCTCCATGGCGCCCACGGATACTTGATCAACGCCTTCCTGTCCCCTCTCACGAATCATCGAACGGACGAGTATGGCGGCTCCTTCGAGAACAGAACGCGCTTCTTGTTTCGTGTCCTGAAAGCTGTCCGGGATGCCATACCAGACACTGTTGTTCTCTCACTGCGCATCTCAGCTGTTGAGTGGATGGAGTGGAGCGGAAAAGACTGTTGGACCCTTGAGGATTCCATCAAGCTTGCTAGACTACTTCCCCAGGCGGGCGTTGATATTCTGGATATCTCATCTGGTGGTAACTATAAGGACCAAAAGATCGACATTCATCCCTACTATCAGATCGATCTTGCATACCAGATCCGACAAGCCATCCAATCTGAGGGTATCAGACTGCTGATTGCAGCCGTGGGGTTTATCAATGAACCCGACATGGCTGAGAGTGTCGTTCGTGTGAATGGTGATTTTAAGGCATTACAGAAGACGAATGGGGTAAATGGAAACGCTGAGAGGGGGAAGTATGAGGAGCCTCAGGCGGACTTAGTCATGGTTGGAAGGCAGTTTTTACGAGACTCAGGCTTTGCCCTTACAGCTGCCAAGAGTTTGGGCGTGAAAGTCCAGTGGCCCCTGCAGTATTCCAAGGCTAAGTAAGGATGCTATCCGTGCCAGAGAATAAGACGATAATCTGTATGTTGTGTGTTGTTTCTAGTACTGGCATTTGTAGTGAACAAAGATATGCGGTGTAACCAAAGCAGATGGACTTAATCAAGAGCTTTCGAAATATTTCGTCAACAAAATAAAAGAGGCAGAGTTCCCGAGGATACCCAGCCTGCCAGGCTGGATATGAACTACCGGGGCAACCTAATCAGATTGCTCAGGTCTCCCCTCTAACTCCACGATCTTTGCTGACAACCTGACGACTATTGTTTACTGAGGGAGCTCATAAGTCAACCGGATTTCCTGGCTAGGGTCTTCCCAGAAGATGAAAGCCAGCTTGTCGTATTTGAGTTCGCTAGCACTTGACATCTTTCTCAGGCGCTGCCCGCCAAGTGCTCTACCTAACCTTCTCTGACCACCCCAAGAGTACGGATTCAGTACGAAATCCGAGTACCAGAGTTCCTGGTCAGGTCCATCGGATTCAACCCAGAACAATCGAAGGTTGCTGACGTCTTGCACAATAGCCGTGGGACTTGTGCCTTGATAGTAGCCTTGGCCTCCAATCTGGGCCGCGATAGAGCGCTGCGGACTCCGGCCACTCTTTTCCAAATTGCAGTACCAGGTTTCGTTTCCTCCACGGCCACTCCAGAAAGCATACACCTTCTATTTGAAGAGAACCACATGCGGGCTGGTCCCAGGGGAAATTCCAACATTGTCCATTTGGCGAACAATTCCCCATTGGCCACCATAAAAGCTGGCGAAGAAGATACCGTTATCACCGGCGCCATTCCAGAAAAGGTGGATCGCATCTTGATCTTAGGTAGTGAACAGCAGGGCTCGGCTGAAGGACGTAGCGGCTGCGATCTACTGGCAATATGCAGTAATTATCATATAAGGTTAAGCTTTGAGCTGCGAGTACTGGCACTGGCACTGGCACTGGTCTCTTAATTCCGATAACGTTACTGTGCTTCGGTGACGTGACAACCAACCAACCAATCAAGTTTTAGAAACAGACTCCGATCCGGCATCACAGGGCTTAAGGAGTTCCAGAAAAGGAAAGCTTTTAGGCTGATATCTATTGAGGTTTAGCGATCAGTCAATAGTGTCTGTTGAAATCAATAGCGTCTTACAACAAAGCACGACGCTAGGATAAAAATTCAGGGGTTCACAATTTTAATTATGCAAGGCACAGCAGCTAAACGCCCCCAATACCTCAATACAGCTACTTCCGATCCACATTCAGTATTTCACCCAATCTTAGCTCAACGCTAGATAAGGCGAACCAAACTATTGATCCTTCACGAGCTCACTAAAAGCAATTCAGCTGGCTAACAGTCAGCGCTTAACGACCGATTGAGAATCGTGTTGGTAGTTTGGGTCTAATAGATCCTCTGGGCACCAAAGTGATGCAACTTGGCATGGTACGGGGTTTTTTCTCCGACTGTCCCGTAGTCGTTATATGTTCTGTGGCTGCTCCCTTGTCAAGCCATCTTCTGGCACTGCATCCCATTGTTCACCAAGCCGTGACTAGCCACTCGTTTAATAGCCATTCTTTTAAAATGGTGTCGCTGAAGACTCTCGGAGTCGCTTATGCGGCCGTGAACATCTTGGGAGTAAACGCAGGTCTATGTCGCCCATCGACCAGGACTTCGTTGAGCGCGTCGGCCCCCGAAACCACGACCTCGGCTCCCGTTGTCTCGACTTCTGCCTCTGGTAGTAGCATCGCTATATCGGCATCAACAGACACAACATCAGTGACTGATGAGACAAGTGCTGCCAACACTAAGACATCTGTAACTACGGCGCTTTCGAGCAGTGGAACTATCATTTCTTCAAGCAAGCCATCAACTTCCGATGTCTCAACTCTGGAGACCTCGAGCAGTCACACGATCTCTGTCGACCTCACTACGTCTGGCAACCCTACCACGTCAAGCGATGCTGTGACATCTGCTTCGACCACGTCTACCGAGACATCTGCATCCGCCGACTCTACAACATCAGGCGTCCCGACTACCACTGCTGAAACCTCGGCCTCTACTGACGTGACCTCCACCGAAGCTACTACGTCTGAGGGATCCACGACAGCTGCTGATACTACGACAACTGCCAATCCCACCACCACCACCGCGGATGCCACGACAACTTCATCAGAGCCTACAACCACAACCTCGGTCTGTGTTGAACCTACCAACCTGCTCAGACGGCCTGGCTTCGAAAATCCAGAGGTTGGAAACGTCTGGGGATTCTACTGGGGTGGTGGCGATGTTGAATACGACCCCACAGAAGCTCGAACTGGTGATTACATTGGGCAAGTTCACATCATCAGGTTTTTCCAGTCTTAAGCTAACGTTAAGAAGTGTTTTACCTGTCCCTGACGGAGAGGAACGACGTATGGAGCAACGTATTCACATAACCCCAGGAAACGAGTACACTATCAGCTTCTGGTATGCTGTCGCAAACCCTCCATCAGTCGACACTCAATGCACTGCCTTTGCTATCTTCGACTACTACACGGCATTGAAGCAGGTACCGCTTCCGTCTGATTCCCAATACCACCAGTACACCGCGAGCTTCATTGCACAGGACAACTTGGACCCGGCTATCGAGATCGGCGTTTCTTGTCCCGGTGTAGGCAATGGGTACACAGCCAATGTTTACATTGATGATGCATCTGCTATGGACTCTAACAACGAGTGTGATGCTACTCCCGTCGACCCCAATGCCCCTCCTAAATCAACGCTCCTCGTGCCTGCACAGCCAGAGGCGCCTCACTGCCCTGTGAATGTTGTTCAAGTCCCCGGATTTGAGGCGGATGCGGACAATCAAGCATGGGCCTTCTACAACAGGGGCGACTTTGTACACGACCAATCCAATGCTAGAACAGGAGAGTGGGAGGCGTATGTTGACACCACGCTTTCGTTTCAGGATCATTTAAGCTAACAACAGGCAGACTCTTCCCCAGCGGGACTGCGAATGATGCCATCTTCCTCCAGCAAAATATCGACGCATCACAGCTAGTAGAAAACGAGCTTTATGATTACCATTTCTTTTGGAAGCCGAAAACTCTCCCAGATAGCGGGCAGTGCTATATGTACGCTGGCTATAACAACCTAGGATTTGAAGAGGTAACTCTCGACTTTGGGGCAACTTCGTCGACTGGCTACACTCTCTACTCAGTCCGCTTCGCAATGCCGGCCGGAAATATGCTACTTCAGATCGTCTTCTATTGCGATTACAATGACGATAATACAGTACTTGGATCAGTGTACGTTGATGACACGGCACTGATCAGAGTGGGTGGCTGTGAGGCATATCCCGTGACTGGGGCCCTCATCGAAAACCCCAGCTTTGAGATCCAAGCCACTGATGATAGTACCTATGCTTGGTTCGGCACCAATGGTATGACAATCAAAGCTGGAAGCACAGCTGGTGGCCCATCTCCGAACTCGGGTGACAATTTCTTGTGAGCATCTGACCCTGTAATTCGTGTGTAACAGTATACTGACTCGCCCAGATACGTTCAGCTTGGATCCACCAAGAAGTCCGCCACGCTCACCAAGCCACTGGCTAGCCCCTTGGATGCAGGCACAACGTATACTCTCCAGTTTAACTGGGCAGCTGGATCTGCGTACGTGCCCAGCACATGCTCATTCAAGATTGTCTTTGGCTCAGTGTCCCAAACCCTTGATCTCGACGCCCAGGCCACTGCGTATCAGTATCAACTGTTGGAAAATACTTTCACAGCCGGTGACTCGGCTGATTCTATGTCCATCACTGTTGAGTGCACAGACGCAAGTGGATTCCCTGACTTCGTCTTTGACGACTTTTCACTCCAGTAATTGGAGCATGTTAATGATGAGAGCGGCCTTATTCATTTCTGCAAGTGTTACATATTTTACACAGCCTTATTCTATTTATATTCACTATAGTGCCTATGGATTAAAACCTAATATACCTCAACACCGCCTCGTCCTACTTGCTGCCAACGGATGACGTGGACCAGTCAGTGAGAATACTGTAGTTCATTGGAATACCAAGCAGCGACAAGCCTCGTTTCACACTTAATTCTCGCTATCAATCTGACGACTCAACAGTGAACCGCAGCTTTAGCTCCGCCTATATATTGTCATGTCCTGGCGGATCAGAAGAATTTCAATATCAATAACCTTAACTGAAAGACAATATTTGACCGACATACTTCTATAGAACCCATAGAAATTATTGATCGCGGTACCTTTCAAGATGTGTTATTATTAACATTTGTCGACTCTCTGTTCGACCTGCCGCCATTCGTACAAGACTAGTTCAACCACTGACACTTACGATAATTTACCAGAAATGGCTGAGTGGGGAGAGTGCGACGTGGGAGTCATGCAAATAGAACTAGAGGAGGAGGGAGGAGAATGTAATGAGTGTCGAAAGAAGCGCGAGGAAGAGAGACTCGCGACCATTCAGGAGGAGTAGGTAGAATCGGCATGGCTTTGGAGGATTGGTTCAATGAAGACAGTGAACTAGATACCAGGTTACTCGGAATGTGATTCAGAATATTGGTGATATCAATAGGAGAACCAGTAACATTAACACCTTCTGAATATGCCTGACGATTATTTGTGAACATGACAGGCCAAAAATTCAAGGTGAATGAAGGTTGTTGTTCATAGTTCATCACTGAACGCAATGGACTGTTCATCGTATCACTGCTAGAATGAACGAGAAAAGAACTATATAAAGCGTCCCCTTCGTCCCATTGACCGTCATTAACAGAAACCTATTCTTCAATTCCCTCAACATCTCCTACGAATCATCCGCTCGAGACCATATACATCTTGACATCTCCCACCACCACTGAAAAGGTCGTCGGAAGGGAAAGCTGTTCTTTACAAAATGTGTTCCCAGACTTTGATATCACTTCTATGCAAAACCTGTGGAGTCAAATACTCAGGCACATTCGACATCAAGTTGTGTGGGATCGTCACTGAACAAGCTGCTTGGGGTCAATGTGGATCAGGTCGGGTAATGCCTGAGCGAGAGGAGACTGGAAACGGTGAATGCACCAAGTGTTCGAGGAAGACCAGTGAACTTGTAGAAGAACAGAGACTGTTGGACTCTCTGTTAGTGGATGATGAAGGACTATGGATTGAGTAGACCTTTAGGAAATATCCCTACTAACAAAAAATCACATTCACTTACAAATGTCACTGGAAGTGAAAAGGGTTCCTGTATGTGCGCATCACTGTCTTTGTCACTGAGTGCATCGAATCATTAGCGACACGATAACAGAAGACTATAAAGCCCCCTTCATAGCAACAAGAATACAGGCGTGTTTCTACTTCCAAACTTCAACGACCTCGACACATCCCCTCTAGTATTCCAAGCTTCAAATTCGTACCGTAACCCGCAATTCTGTTTATAGCCAGAAATACATCATCATCACGATGTTTCGCCTTCTTTTCACATCTATTCAATGCATCTCATGCACTACAGAAATGTCAAACCGAACTTTCCTCGACAGGTGCCGCGAGGTCAACGGGCATGGAAAGGACGCAAGATGTTCTATTGGTATATGGAAGGATAACGAAGCTGAGAAGGGGAGATCAGAATGTGATCCATGTCGCATCAAACGAGAGGAAAAGGAGCGGCAGTTAAAACTTGTCCTAAGGTAAGAATGCGAAGCCATCAGAACGAGATATCCGTACACCATTTGTATCTGGCAGATCCCTTCGTTGTGGCCTTGATCACTACTGCCGTCATTTTTTCCATGTTACGTTGTAGCCAGTGAAGCTGTCTGGATACCTGAGTACAGGTAGTTCTACAGCAGATATTATATAATCTTTTGCCATCACGGACAATCAATTCTGTGACTTCCATGTTCCTTATGCCATGTTTTCTAGAACTCCACCGTGTCAGTAAGCGACCATCTCTGGACACAAAATCACATTGAGTTACAGGCCCTGTTAGCAGTGGAGATTGTGGCTTATATGCATCAACACATCTTTTACTGCCTATATATTGAATCACCAAGTTGGCAGATGGCTATAAAATCTCACTCGCAGCACCAACAGTAAGCATATTCGTATATGTATATCTCAGGTTTAGAACCTCCAACTCATAACACTTATTATATACAGATCACAGCGCTTAGTAAAAATATGTGTTACCGACTCTGCACATCTGTCCAATGTATAACATGTACATGGGAATGTTCAGTTAGAAACAGCTTAACCAAATGCGATGAGGCCAACTCGACGGGCACCCTCGCAAATTGTTCAATCGGCATAATCCGCTCTTTCGATTCTGTCAAGGGTACCGAGGAATGCTTCGGATGTCGCACCGCGCGTGAGGAAAAAGAGCTTATTGGAAAACTGAATGAGAAAAAGCTGTGATAGTATAGACCGCGGGGTAGGTCCTGTTGATAGATGGTCGCTATTGGTGATATAGCCGGTCCTCCGACTGGAACTGTGATGTAGATGGTCCCTGATATCTAGTGAGCCTCTGAGATAATTACGAATATAGTTTGATTTCATTTATGAGATGTGATTGCTGCGTGGCTAACGCGGCCAATCTATTTATTTACTTCCTTATTACATATATCCTATCTTCTTAATCTCGTCCAATCAGTAAGTGACACTAAAGACCTTCCAAAAGGTTTGGCTCTTCTGCCAGCCCAGCTTCCCCTTTCGCCCACTAGCTAGATACTCCCCTGACTTCTGATCCTTGAAAGAGTGGCCCTTGCTTGGCTTAAAGTCCACAACAAACACCGTAGCAGAACCAGAATCTTTGCAGAGCTTAAGATTCTTGCAGATATACTGACCGTTGTTGACAGAGCTAATGGTAAACAGGTCGTCCCCGATATCCATGGCATGAAGAACCCATCCATGCTGCATGTTATCATGGTTCTTTGATGCCTTGCTCAGTGACACCTTGTTGCTGTACGATGTAGCGCTGACAGCCTGGCCGGAAGACTCAAGGACAAGTGTGCGACCTTCAGTGAGCAGTCCACGAACAGGTTTGAAACCAGCCTCAGCAAGACTGGCAGTATCATTGTTGGTACCCACGCCAGTGTAGGGAACAGGAGGACGGCCGTTACCGTACTGCGAAGAACAGTATGATGAACCATCATAAACGCCCTTGCTGTTGGTATGAGGTTGAGGTGCTTCAGGGAGATTTGGAATGCTGTAGTCGGGGTTCTTGAAGTCAAAGGCGTTGACCAGATCAGCCATGTTCTCGCGACGCCAGGGAACCATCTCATCAGTGGTGACATCACGACCCTTCGCAGCCTGCCACTTCTCGATAAACGATACCTGAGAAGTGTGATCGCAGTGTTCGGTATAAACACCGCCCTTCCGAGTGAAGGGCGAAATGATGTAGAAGGGCACACGGAAGCCTGGGCCAGTGGCAGTGCGGCCGGCTGCGCCATAAGGATCATCAATCCATTCACCAGCAGTGCCATCAGGAGAAGTGTACGGGCTAACGTGATCGGCCCAGCCACCCGTCTCATCATAAGAGATGATCAAGACGGACTTGGAGTACTTGGGGGAGTTGATGACAGCCTCGGCAACCTTTCGCTGGAGCCAAGAGCCGTCGTGAGGGGAGTAAGGAGGATGTTCAGAGAGCTGCATGGGACCGACGATGTATGAGACCTCGGGCAGAGTTCCAGCGGCAGCCTGAGCATAGAAAGCGTCCAAAGACTGTCCCTTCATGCCCTTCTTGTTCAAGTCGGATCCTGCCTTGGAATCCTGGAACTGCTCAAACCAAGCATAAGGGTTGTCGTCAAAATTATCAGCATCCTGGAAGACACTCCATGAGACACCAGCGGCCTCATACTTCTCAGCAGCAGTGGACCACTTGAGAGGGTAACAGTTGATACCGTTCTTATCACAGCCAGGTGTCTCATTGTTATCGATGTAGGGGTATCCACCCTCATCCTTGGTCTGAGGTGAGCCAGGGACGTTGATGGATCCACTGATCCACATCACACGGTTGGGGTTGGTGGAAGCGATGACGGACTCTTGGTACATATCACCAACAGTCCACTCCTCGGCAAGAGCAAAATGAACAGGGAGATCATCACGCTTGTAGTAGCCGATGCTGTAAGGAGTGTTCTTTACTGCCCACTGGTTGTTGGCACCGTGGTTCCAAGCAGCTTGGTTGGCATCCCAGCCGTTGGACCCGGCACTCATGCACTGAGTAGCTTCAGGCCATGTTCCACCGAGGTAGTTGATGTACCATGGTGTGATGTAATCAGTGTCTTTGCTCTGTTGAGGAGTGACTTGCTGTTGCCAGACAGGGATGCCGTTGTTGTACTGGACGTTTGGATCAGCAAAGCCACGAACTCCGGGCATGGTACCGAAGTAGTGGTCAAAAGCACGGTTCTCTGTGACATATTAGATAGCTGATATAAGAGACTCATTGGAGGACGTTACCTTGCATAAACAAGATTACATGGTCGATATCAGCCAAGCTCTCAGTCCTGGCCGTTTTCGAAGCCGCCAACAGGGCCGTGAGGGCCCAACGAAGTCTCGGAGAGAAAATCATGTCTGATAACCAAGGCCAATCCTTAACCAGCTGGTAAAACCAGAGGAGCCAAGACTCGAGACACTGCCACATCTTGGCAACTTATACCTCCCTCTTTCTTATCGGAAATAATCGTACGAAAAAGCAGAGTCGAGGAAAAAACCCTCGTCGACGGTGGAGTAGCGTAACACTGCAAGATCTGGGTCCCAAAGCGATGATCACAAGATTTTCTCAACTCACACGTTTCAAATCATATCCATCTGATTAGCAAGAAGCAGATGATCATGCATCGGATGTAAATTGCGACGTTGAATATCTTTCCCAAGTTGGGAGGTCTTGTTTTAATACTAACTAATTCGCTGACCGATGGTGGTGCTGGGTGGCGAGCCAATTAGCGTGCGGGGATTGATCTCGTGGGGGATCTTTGTGAGATTTGCGATCACAAGCGCTCGGGACTTTTCTTATCGGGAGGCGGATGTACGGCACGGAAATGGGACTCGCTTCCATCACAAAAGACCTTTCCATCATGCGCTTTTGAGAGGGAGCTTGGTTTGAAGAGTGCAGACAAAATGGTCGCTCACGATGAAGAGGCTGATGCTCTGCTTGAGGAGTTTGAACTGAGAGAGGAGGTCAAGGTGCATGATCGAACCCCGCCTTCGCTGTGTTGCACGTGCGGTTGGAGATGGATAGCAGCTCTTATCGTGGTCGCACTACTATCGGCAATCGGGGTTGTAGTGGTATTATTCCATGGTTCGTTAAGCAACCGGTTGAGCGATGATGCTACCGGCCATCTTGGGTACCGACTCCATCCTGAAGATCACACAAGACGCCCCCCAACAACAATCACATTGAACTGGACTATTACAACTGGGACTAGATCACCAGATGGAGTAGAAAAGAGAGTATATCTTGTCAATGGTAAAGTTCTCTGCCAACATGGGGTTTGCTATTACTGACTTTCGTAGATGGGTTTCCAGGACCCCTCATTGAGGCCCGGTCTGGCGACCGACTTGTGATTCATGTTGACAACGGCCTTCTAGACGAAGGCGTGTCTCTTCATTGGCACGGCCTGCGTATGAAAGACCAGAACAGTATGGACGGTGCTGTTGGGTTTACACAATGTCCTATCGCTCCCGGGAGAAATTTCACCTACAACTTCACCATTGGCGCTGAAGAACAAGGCACTTTCTGGTGGCATTCCCACTCTGATGTTCAACGCGCTGACGGGCTACGGGGAGGTCTCGTCGTTCATTTCCCAGATGAGCTTGACGTACCACCAGAAGATTACCTGCTCATGATCGGTGATTGGTTTCACCGAAACCAAACGGAAGTGCTAGGCTGGTATGCTGATGCAAGTAGTCGAGGGAATGAACCCGTCCCAGATTCGTTGCTGGTCAATGGACAAGGACGCTTTAACTGCTCCATGGCTGTTCCTGCGAGGCCAGTGTCTTGCTCGCAGGTCCAGTTGAATGACCTCAAGCCCCTCATGATTTTAGGGAGCCAGAAGAAGGCGAGACTTAGAGTTGTCAACACAGGCTCCGTCGCAGGCCTTTCCTTCAGCGTTGGTGGAGCCATCATTCGACCAGTTCGCGTGGATGGAGGCTTCGCTGTCAAAGCGGAAGCTACTGAAATAGTCGGTATTCTCTATCCTGGTGAGGGAGTTGACCTTGAGGTAGAATGGAAGGGGGACCAAACGGGAGACCAATGGCTTACCATTTATCTGGATGACGAGTGCGTTTCTATCTGTTTCACTGCTGGTAGAGATGAGTGACTAACCCGCTTGGCAGAAACTTTGGCTATCCGAACCCAGCTCTGAATCCGACCCAAAGCTTCCCAATGTTCAGTTCAAGCACAAAGGGATCATTCAACGAACCTGTTCCTCAATCTCTAGAACAAGATGAGATCCAAGCCCTTGACACGCAGAATCTCAAAGCTGCAACCAAGGTATCGGATCTCCCAGCAAAGGCAGAACAGACTATTCTTCTTTACGCCAAGGTTGAGAAGCTGGCGCACATGGACTATGCACCAGTCGGATTCATCAATCATACATCCTGGACGCCACAAACTCCACCTCTACTGGCTCAAAATCGGACCTCATGGGACGAGAATCAACTCATCCCATTTATCGGAATATCTGGCAATAAAGCGAAGAGAGTCGATATCGTCATCAACAACTTGGACGATGGCGCGCATCCGTTTCATCTTCATGGACATTCGTTTTACGTTTTATCATCATACAGAAATCCAGGTCGCGGGAGCTGGGGCAGTTACAATCCGTACACAGACGAGGCGCCACCAAATGGTTTAAATCTCGAGTTTCCGGTGCGCAAAGATACCGTTAGTGTACCACGGCGAGGTCATGTCCTATTGGCGTTGGTGGCGGATAACCCGGGAATATGGGCGTTGCATTGCCATATGCTTGTACACATGGCGCGGGGTATGGCGATGGGGTTGCATATTGGTGATATGGATGATTCGGAGCATGTTAACTCGGTAGATCAAGGGGCGGCGGAGTTGTGCATATAATCAGTTGATTTTGGTGAGAATCGCATGAGCTTTCAACATTTTACTTGCGACGGATGATATCTTTTCCAGGTGCTGCGTGGCCTGTAAAATGGCATTAGCCTGATCTGGGTGCTGTCCGAAGCCAAGAACCCCACTATCGCAATCTCCCAGCCACCAATCCATGAAATGATAAGCTATGAATCGCATTCCAGTCAGGTATTGCACTGTTCTTAGAGGCATTGGGTAGTAGAAAAGATCAGGGGTTCTTGTAATATAGACAGATAGTCATTAATCGACTTTATAGCCATTTTCTGTAGTGGTTTTATCCTCCAGTGCCACGAATTTAGACCCAAGGTATGTTCCCATTCAGGAAGCTCTCAAAACTTTCCAGGCCAATCGTGAGAGTTACACTCACATGGGTTCTTCCCGGACCAGTATTTAGTCCGTACTACCCTACTCAACGAATCAGTCCACTCTTTTCCCTATGTTTAATCCCTCACATATTTCCACCTGACTGACGCTTTGATCCTCATTTTTCGCTTTCAGTCATTGCAACTGTAGATCAGTCTCCTTGTTCTGTTTCTAGTCCAAGCAAACAATGTCGGAAACGCCTGAGCCAACCCGCCAAGCCTCGGCTGCTCCCGAGGCCCCAGCGGCTATTGGAGGGTCTCCAGCTGCTGCGGCTGAGGTTGCCACTACCGAGTCAGCAGCCTCTCCACCCGCTGCCACGTCGGGTCCTATTCTTGACCCGCAGCATTGGGCACAGGTCAATGAGGTGCGTGAAAGACCCCAATTAAATGTGATTGGGATGCTCATTGGATGCTGCAGGAACAAGCACAGGCTGAGGCTGAAGATGATAATGCCGATGCTGACTCAACCCTTGACCCGGATAACGCCTCATCTACTGCTTCCATCACCTCTAGCATCCTCGAGTACAGAACTATCCATGGTCGCACATATCACAGCGAGCAGGGAAATGCTCAATATTGGTATGGAAACGTTACTTCGAATGACGATTTACACATTCTGACACTTTTAAAGGGCCTCCAATGACGAGCAGCAAAATGATTTGATGGATCTCACGTAAGTTCACTCTCCAAGCCTACAGAAAGCACTAACACACCATCAGTCACCATATTCTTACCCTTGGTCTTGGAGATAAGCTTCACCTGGCTCCTCTCAAAGAAGAGAAGCTTCATGTTAGTTCCTCATTGGTGCCTGCTCCAATCGATGCTAACTTATTTAATAGCAAGCTATTGATATCGGTACCGGTACCGGTATTTGGGCAATGTACGTCGAGCTCTTCACCCTCATGAATCGTCTAACTGATATTTAGTGATTTCGCTGACCAATACCCCGGCGCTGAGATTATCGGAACCGACCTCTCGCCCATCCAGCCCTCTTGGGTTCCCCCGAATGTTCAATTGTACGTGATGTCTCCAAGTCTTCTAACTAGCTAACCTTCTTACAGTGAAATTGAAGACTGTACCCGCGAATGGACCTTCAAGTCTGACTTCGCCGATTACATCCACGTCAGATGGTTGATGGGCAGCGTGAGAGACTGGGATGCCTTCTTCTCCGAAGCCTACAGAGTCTGCAAGCCCGGCGCCTGGATTGAAAGCCACGAAGCTTCTTGTAACGTCAGTAGCGATGATGGTACTGTCGCTCCTAACTCCGCTATGGGTCACTGGGGTGAATTTTTCAAGGAGGGTGGTAAGAAGATCGGTACCAGCTTCAGTGTCGTTGAGGACGGTACTCAGCGCAAGGCGATGGAGAAGGCCGGCTTCGTCAACATCCAAGAGTTCGACTTTAGAGTGAGTTATACCCCCGCGCTTTTGAGTTGGGGTGCTAAGATATGTGACAGAACCCCGTTGGCACTTGGCCCAAGGATCCCGTTGAGAAGCGCATGGGTGCTTACTCCAAGTATGGTCTTGAGACGGATAGCGAGGGCTTTATTCTGTTCATGGCGCATACACTTGGATGGACGAGAGAGGAGATTCTTGTTTATGTCGCTCAGTTCCGAAGAGAAATTCGCTCTGGGAAACACCATGGATACTTCGCTCAAAAGGTCGTTTGGGGACAGAAGCCCGAGACTACAGCTGTTTAGATGGCGTGGACATTGAGTCTACTCGCGATGCCTGGAAAGGCAATTATGACTATCAAAATGACAACCCTTATGGAGAACGGACATTAAATCTTGAGCTGCCGTTGTTATGTGAGGTTTCCAGCGCGTACGCCCCAGTTCTAACGCGACTACAGAGTCAATTCGGTTTATGATGGATCATAGCTACCTACCCTACAGAGGTCGCTTTGAGATGACATCACATGGCCACCGTAGCCGCAAGCCCTTAGAACGTTATTATAGGTGAGTAATTGTAAAATCTGAGGAGATGTTAGTGTAAAGCATATTTAGAATTATTTTGATTGAGTAGGCGTCAAGCTGCAAGTTAAGCGGACTAATCGGCTCAACATTCTTGAATGGATCATTGTGCTCTTTCATACGCACGGCCCTGCCTGTTTGCCTCCTTGAGGGAAGATGTCCGCATATTCATCCGCACCTCTCACCATCACATTCTCGCTCCCCAATGCTCCGAAGCCCAAGATTTCCTCTTCTAGCGCCTCCAATGCCGAGGATCCCTCACGCTACTCAGACTCGTGATAGGCACCCCGCATCTCTAACCAGGAATTTGCGGGGTCGGGGATACCGGAGCCGAAGCGCACAGGGCACTCTGGAGTCACATCGGCGCTGGATGTCTATTATGCGGGGGAGACAAGCATCTGAATAGCGTCAAGATCGACAGCTTGTTTCCCTGGATTGGGGGAATATCTGTCTTCCCCAGCTTTTAGATGCTTGTAATCCCTGTTGCTCGTGCCATTAGTTCAGGAGGACATACGTCAGGTGTTGCTGCGCGTCTAATTCGAGATGAGAACTGCCAAGAAGCTCGGTCCGCTCCGGAGCGTCGGTGCTTTTGAGTTTAATTAGGTGTCGTGTTGGAAAAAGTATAAGGTCTCGCAGATTCTCATGCAAGTTCGTTTCTTCGAATCAGGCTCAAACTCCCAGCTTCGTCTTCTTTCTCCATCATGAAGCTATTCGTCAGCCCTCTCCTGGCACTCAGCTGCCTCATCGGCAATGCTGTAGCAGCATGGCCCAATGGACCTTTCAAAACAGAGGGTCGCTGGATCGTCAACGCCAATGGTGACAAGATCAGCCTCGCTGGAGCCAACTGGCCCGGCCACGGCGAAGTCATGGTGCCTGAGGGCCTGCAGTACCAATCCATCAAGGACGTTCTCTCCGATATCAAGAGCATTGGCATGAACGCTATTCGTCTCACCTTCGCCATTGAGCTTGTCGATCAGATCTACGCCAACAATGGTAAAGACGTTGATCTCCAGACTGCCTTCGAAGAAGGCCTTGGAAAGGAGAACGGTACAATTATTCTTCAGAAAGTGCTGAAGAACAACCCTTCTTTCACCGCTCAGACAACACGTCTTGAGGTAAGCTTAAGTAGCACTCTGCTTATAGAGGTATAACTAACCAGTTCTTAGGTCTACGACGCCATTGCTGCTGAATGTCTCCGTCAACAGATCTACATTGACCTTGACAACCACATCTCCGAGGCCAAATGGTGTTGCGGTGGTACGGATGGCAACACTTGGTGGGGAGATACCCAGTTTAATGTTGACAATTGGGTTAGAGGTGTCAAGTACATGGCAGCTCATGTATGTTCTTTCACTATTCCTCGTACCCAAAATTCCGATACTAATGAATACCAGAGCAAGAAATGGCCCGCCAAGATCACTCAGTCCCTGCGCAACGAGCCCCGCGAACCTACAAACAACAATGCGCTCCGTGACAAGTCATACAACTGGAGTGATCTCTACAAGTACATGCGCCAAGGTGCTGATGCAGTTCATGAGGGCGATCCAAATGGAATCATCGTCATCTCCGGCATGAACTACGACACCTACGTTACTCCTCTCTACTCCGGTGAGACGCTCCAGCCAGGAGGTGAAGTCTTCAACCGAGATGACTTTGTCGGCTACGGCAAGGATAAGCTCGTTCTTGAGATTCACAACTACGAGAACAGCGGAACCAGCTGCTCTTCTCTTCGCTACAACCTCTACAACAAGGGTTTCCAGGCAATGAATGAGAGCGATCCCAACGTCGCTGAGGTCTTCCCCGTCATGCTGACTGAGTTTGGCCAGGCGATGAATGGTGCTGATTACAATACCGCCAACACTTATGTGAGCTGCTTGTCGGAGTATCTGCCCGAGATCAAGGCTAGTTGGTTCATCTGGGTTATTGTTGGTCGTTACTATACTCGTCAGGGCATTCAGGAGTTTGATGATTCTTGGGGCTTGAAGAAGGCTGATTGGTCGGGCTGGAAGAACGATGACTACATCGCGAAGTATCTGAAGCCCCAGATTGCAGGTACACTGAAGAAGTAAGCCACACGAAGTTCAAGTTTAGTATTATGAAAATAAATAGTGTTCCACCCGCATGAACCCAGTAGACCACACGAAGCGCCATGGAATCAATAGCGCAGATCTAAGATATACATTCCTTTTTGTATCTTCTAGATGTGCCAACACGGAGAAAACCTCCCGAGACAAATGAAACCACAGGTCTTAGAACAGGCTAACTCCGTGAGTATGTGATAGAACCCTCAGAAACCAAAAGGGTTACCATCAAAAGAAAGTGTAAAAATGAACTAGAGTGGAGTGATTTCCGCAAGGAGAGACGAAACGCAAGGGAGCAGAGCTAGCAGACTTGTCATTTCTGATACTCCGGCCTCAAGGTCGATTGTTGAGGTCTGCTGCCTAGACCGGTCGGCGAATCAGGCGACGGCTTCCCTACCAGTTGTTGGTGATGTACCAACTATCCTGAACTCAATGGTCCAACAGGCACTAAGAGCGCCCGCCACTCAGTGTAACATGCCTTGTCCGACCTTTGTCTTCTCGAGCCGCTGCACGAGAGGGGTCACCTACAAGGGTATCGGGTCCTGCAAGTTCCAAACTGATAATCCATGAGGATAGGGCCTGGGTGTGCGTCTTTTGCTTCATCACACCGGTAAGTGAATAAGTCGCCCACGAAGACCGATCATGTTAAGATATCACCACTCCAGAACACTAAATCTAAAATAGAAGGTAGGTAGTCCAACGGCCAACAATTCGAGACCCGGTCCAAGTGCCAGCTCAAATTGTAAAAATACATCATTCAGCGCTGGAAATCCCTACGAGTGTTGGGCGGGGTTTAGTTGCATCTTCCAGCTAGTACATGCCTGTCTTGGTTACGAATGACAACGTGTAAGAGACAAGTGACCCAGAGATGCCCGAAGCAGGAATCGCCGAAGAAAGAATCTCAGAAACGACAAGGCAATTGATGGTAGGGTGTGATAATAGGCATAATGCTTATACTGAGCTTACGTGCTTCTTTAACAGCATTTGGCTACCCTTTCCACTGGAAGATAATGAACCGTCGAATCATAGCCCACGAGTCTTGGAAAGCCAGAGGGATTCCTGTATCGCGAGGTTGAAAGACAGATCATGCAAGCGCCGTCAACTGCGTCTTGGTTCAAAGAGAGCAAGGCAAATTCCAAGGCGAGACGCTGCAGTGAAAAGTGAGGAATGATGCCACTAACCTTGGTGTATATAAGATCAACGATATCATGTCGTAATATCAAACATCATAATCAGAAAATCAAACATATCTATCTAATACTTCTACTGTTACCACTCTCCCAAGCTGAAGTTCTAGTTTCCTGTTGCGCGTGTCATCATGGCCAAGAAGAAAAGAGCCCAGCGACCTGCCCCTCCTCGCGGACTGCCTGACCCTCCCGATGGAGCTACTGCAGATCCAGCCTTCTATTAAGGGACCAAGGTCTGGTTCTATGACGGTTGGTCAAGCTACCTACGGGTTAGAATATTGCTAATAAGCTTGAACAGTCGACTCTGGTCAATGGCTTACTGGAACTATCATTTCACCCCCAGACGGGTCAAGCGGTAGCACAATGATGCCTTGGGTTTGTACTAGACTCTTTCAAGTCTTCCCATAGCAGAGGCTGACACATTCTAGATCGAGGTTGATGGATCATGGGAGCAAGTTCCGAAGAGAATCGAATATGTGTATGGCATGTGAATATCCTACTCCCCCGTTTGACCGATCTCTGTGAGCTAGCTAGTCCTCTTCGTTGTCTTGCCGGGTGCTACTGGTGCACGCCCACTGCCATGGGATCTTTGTATGTTCCTCTCGACAATAAGGCGCACTTGATGACGGTTCAAAGAGTTATAAGTAGCGGCAGTCATGAATGTATGGTTGTGGCTTATCTTAGCTAGTCTCGTTCAAACTTACTCACCAATATGTAGTGCGCATAGCTGTCTTGTATATGATTCCAATAAAGCTTGCGATAATTCGTACGATCTAGGTCAAGATAGTGAGACCCTTGTGCGTGACCAAGAAGACATGTTTCTCGATGGCTCTTGGGATGGCAGCTCCTTATGAATACCATTGCTCAGTCCCTCTGATCACCTCATCCCTTTCAGAGGATCAATGCTCTTCTTTGTATCCATGTTAGCCTTACTGAAGAGAGGCGATTTACCTCCGGACATCAAATTATCCAGGTTGCATAACAAGGTACAAACTTTCAGAAACCATGTCAGCTTTCCCATGCGTGATTCTCTAGAAACAAGCTACAGCGGTATTTGGTTAATATCGTAAGTACTATTGTCTACTCAAGTGCTGATACAAGGTATGATGAGCAAGCTATCGGAATTCATCCTGCTCACGAGCTTCTTCAACCCACTTCCACAATCGATGATCAGCAAGAAACAATGGGTTCATCTCAGACATCAGCGTCAACTTCCTCGCCACAGCAATAGAGTCTGTGTTGACAGTTCTCTTGGGGGGGAAGCAAGCTCGCTCCCTTTCCTGAAGTTCTTCGACCGAGAGATCATCCTCCTGAAGTTTAGCCAGAAGCTTCACATTTTCGTCCCGACCAGCGCGCTCGTGAAAGAGCCCCAAAATCCTCTCCTTTCCATCCACAGAGGCGTCCTTCTCGTATATGAGTTCAAATAGCCTTTCGAAGAGCTGGTAGTCATTTTTGGAAAGTAAGCGTGTTAGTCGAGTGAAATACCACATTCTCTCTGACCTCTTCCAGAGAACCCCATCAGGTAGGTCTTGGGTCTTTTGAGTAGCTTCCTGGATGAACCCTGACTGAAAGGAGGCACCAAGAAATACTGATGGCGGTGCAGCTGAGTTACCCAGTGACGGTGCAGCAAGGATCTCAGATACTGGGCCAGTTGACGCCGAACTCCAGTCGATGATAGAGGTAATGTTGAAGTTTTCATCAACGTAGATGTTACCAAGATGTAGGTCTGGATGGGAGATCGTGAATCCGGTTGCTCCGTCTGAGGACAGATCATTTATCATTTCAGATAGAAATTGACCTGCCATGCAATAAAAGAGAATATTTTTACTGTGCTCGATCTTTTGGCCAATTGCCACAAAGTCATTCCACCGTCTCGATGCTTTCTGATAACTTGACAAGCTTTCATAATCCTCCATGTCAGGAACTGGCGCGAAAAAGGTGTGCGGTGTAAGCGAAAGCTCTTTAGCGTGAGAGGTGAAAGCTGAGATAATGGAGGCAAGATAGTCGTGTTCATTATTGAATGGACCGCGATCCAGTTCCAGTGAGTCTCTCTCTTGCCACGTAAGAGACGGCGAGAGACATTCACCAACGGCGTAGTTTGTATCTCCATCTCTGAATAAGGAACCGATCCTATCGAATCGGTGCGCGGATAGTTCTGACATGAAGGCACCAAGCTGGCTCATGACTTTGCCTCGGTCATGATCGGATATAGGCATCGGGGGGCTACGATGTCGGAGCCCTGGGACTTGGTATCGAGGCGGACTCCAGGCATACGATCCCAGAGAGCGGCCAGTAGCTTTGCTCTGGAGAATATATGGAATGCCAATATCGTTGTCGCTAGATCCACTAGACAATGTTAATAACAAAAGCATGGGGATAAGAAACACTGCATACCTGTATGAAAATACTTGGGGAACCGGAATTGAAGTGTTTGTCTTGAGATACAGCAATATAGATGCTTCGCTGACAAGAATCTTGGAGGTAGTTTCATCGGAGTAAAAGCTATCAAGGCCGCTCTTCGGAGAGCGGAAGACCCATTCGACCCCGTCTTGGAAACAAAGAAAGATGACCCAGTTCAAGCTGCCGCACTTTGGCATCTGGGTTACATCGCAGGTGCAAGATTGGCCGCGACGCTGTTCCGCAAGGGAGAGGAGCGCCGGGAGGTTGAATGTGGCGAAATAATAGATTTTGTCTTTCATAACTCAAAACGCTCCTCAAGGGTCCAATATTGATGGAATGATTGACGAAGTGGGTAATGAAGATAAAAGGTTGATGGTGGGCGTCGTGGTGCCTAGAATAAGCTCAGGTTTCGCTGTGGACAACGGATTGACTCAGGCCTCCAGGTGTAGCCTAAAACTTCCTGCAAAAAACCTAAACGCCCAGTGGGATGACCCATGGATGAAGGCGCAGTAGGGACAAGCGGCCGCGTACTTCGCTAAGCCTTCTGGCTAGGTGTGTCGCTTAGGAAGAATGATGTGAATGTAGGAACAAATGACCGGGATTGGGGTAACGAGAGTTACGGCGGTTAGAAATGGTTGCGTAGGTACGGAGTACGCTGCGACAACAAAGGCGCTTGGTGGGCCTGATGGAAATGGAAGAACTCCGGAAATGCCCTAGGCAGCACAGGTAACAAAACTTAGTAGGTAAAGTAAATATAAACTACTCCGTAGAATAACTGTTATATAAAGTATGTGCACTAACTGAAATATATTTAGCCTTTATATAATAGGAAATCAACCATGTCCCAGACTTCTTGTTCCATATCTGCGTATGCAGTCAGGCGAATGCTGGGGTGCTTAGTTGTATGATGGGTTCGGTGAAACTTCCATAAGAAGGGAACCTCGTGTGCTGCTCTGTGGACTAGGTAGTACCAGAAGTCCAAAATGACAGAGTACAAGGTGATGTTCAAGAAGGCCCATATCCACCAGCTGAAATCCCCTCACACCTCGCCCGGGCTTTGGTTTGACTGAAAGGATAATAAAATTGGCATATCAGTTCTTACTGTAGCCGTTCTTGCCTGCGACCATATAAGCTTCCCAGAGACCTTGCCAGAAGCGCTGAAGTTATCTCTTTCGTGTTTGTCACCGTCAAAGTAACCGACCTGAGGCGCCCAGTTTTCGGAAGGTATATCCTTGATGTCGGGCACTAAGCTGATATGTATAGAAGTAAAGAAGAAATGCAAAAGAAGCATGAAATTTCCCAGAGCCAGTTATGTTCATGAATACTTGCTGTAAGAAAATCGGCGTGAAAGCATAGATGACAGGTATTCGGTGTTGTGAGAGTTGGCTGACACAAGGCACCTTGTCAGTTTTGTGAAGACCGGAATGGATTTGAGTAAACGAGGGTATGTTGCCGTAAGAAATCTCCAAGTCGATGTTGTCCTTAGAGACTTCCAGCGACGTATGAAAGAAGCCCTTAGGAGAGCCAGAAGGTCACCCTATCGTGGAATGATATCCTCTATAACTCTGGACATGGAAACTATCGTGGACTTTGTTTGTGACATATTGAACACATAAAAGAGAGATAAAATCATGAACGTTCGAAATAAGCTTTGAAGACCTTCCCATTATATGCTTCCCAAACTTTCCCTGCTTTTGCCGACTTAGTGGCGCTGAACATGTCATGGAGATCTGTTACATGGCGACAGGGCTAGTAGTCTGGATTGCCAAATTCGGCAATTCAGCTACCAAGCCCTGGACGCTAAGCCTCTCAGTTGTACTGACCACACTAAATAGCTTCACTAGAGACTAATTACGACATTAATGCCTTGTTCGGCTCCATCAGATTGCCACAGATTCTCAGGAAGTCCTTTGCCTCTGTTTCCCTCGCTTTGTATCACTTCCTCTCTTGAATCGTTATCCTTACTGCTTCACAACATATCACTTGACACTTGATTGAGTCCATCGACCTTGCACTAAAGATGTCTGGCCCGAGAATCGTGCCCGGCGCTCAGAAAGATCTCGATTACTTCTTCGATATACCGTGGTGCCGGGATCAGTTCATACATCCTGATGCAGTGGCCGTTCCTCGAATTGACGATAAACAAGACGGCCGTGGCAGTACTGGAAAGCTGTTCAGCGAGACATTCAATTCACAACAAACCATCTCTCATCGCATCGCGGTATTCCACGACCCTTCATCCGTGCCGACGCTGAACTCCCAATCAAAGAAACGCTGGCTCCCTATTGAGACCTGCAGTGTGTTCTACGCCTTGGGCGACGGTGTCTGCGGATTCGGGGACATTTGCCACGGCGGTGTTCAAGCAACACTTCTGGACGATGTGATGGGCGTTCTTGGCGTCTTCAACGCTCGACTACAAAGTGGGATAATCCCTACTAAAGCTACCGGGAGGTGCTCACTTAAAACAAATCCTGGAATGCTCGACTTCGTAGCGAATATGATAGCCACCCAACGCGTAGAAGTTCGATATCTCCGACCGCTACGAGTTCCTAAGGTCATCCAGATCACCGCGAGGTTGGGAGAGATATCAGATGACGGAACTTCATTCGTGGTTTATGCAGTCATAAGAGATGGTAATGGGAAGGAATATTCAAATGCAAAGGCGCGTTGGGCAGTTTTCCCATTGAAGGGGAAGTTGTAGACAAGGATCATCAGATGAGCACTCATTCTAGCTCTGGTAATTTTCTCCTAGCAAAATCCAGTGATCGTTCCAACATTTCCATGTCTCCATTAGAAACACCCACCGCTCGAAGTGATTGGAATGCTCTTGTAAACGACAGCGGCGCATTCTCACCCATGGACCAAGTGAAAATTGATGTGTCCACTCTTTTGATCCAGGAACTGAGTTGTAGTCTCCAATACGGGTTCTCGCTGATTAGCTTTCCGAGAATCCCCTTACCCTCAGGACCCAGAAAGGCCGCTTCGAGAACCCCGGGGATTAAGCTCTCGCCGTGAAGAGCGGCCTTGGTGTCCACGTGCATATCAGTGTGCCCAGGTAAAAGATCCGCCATGCTCCCCATTCCGACATATACCTCTTTAGGAATAACGGTTTTTATAAGCAATCTTTTGTTCATCATTGCCCCCAGAGTTCTTAACCATTGAATACGAAGGCTCATGTATGCAAGATCGCTTGAGAAGCCCGCTGGGAATCCTAAACGTCCATGAGGATCTATCGGAATGTGAAGAGGAGGAAACCTCCTATCAAAGGTATCAAGATTTGACGGATATGGAAGGTTCAAAAACAAAGAGAGACTTTTGCCCAGAACCTTTAAGCCCCAGTGAATGTCGTCTAGTTGAACACGTGCTAAAAGTCGGCGTTGTTCCACTAGCTGCCCAACCTTTGGGGTGTCCCAGAATGAGTCAGGGAGTAACCAGCGACCTAATCCATGGCTATTATTCATGTTATCCCAAATCGGGAAATAAGTCTCGTAGTCGCTCATCATCCTAGAATTTCGGTCGGTCTCCAAGAGGGCAAGGCTATCCGATGCTGATTGCCATCTTCTGTTAATTTCGGCAATAACCACAAAAATGCTCGGAGTGGTGAGTTTCAAGCATGTAGTCTGGTGACTCTCCTGATGTTTTAACTCTACTTGGAATGGAGGTACCCCTGGGCGCAATAAAGCACTATAGCGGTTGCTTTGGTCATAGGACAGTATGCCACCAGGTGCTAAGTTCGAGGTGAATCGGGAATGGATATACTGGGTAGGGCTGTAGGATTCTGAGAAACTAATCGCTCTCCAGTGGCCATCTTCGACAACAGGAGACATAAAGTAGAACTGCCACTGTGCCCAGTCAGTTGTTTGAACGATAGCTAACTGACATGGCTGTGTTATGTGCGTATATGCCCCATCTCTGAGTGTATTCTCAACCAGGAATGAATCGATGACCGAAGGCGAGTCGCCAGTGATAACCGAGTAGGAATAAGAGCGTGAGCCATGTGGTCCTACTTTTGATAGGAAATACAAAGCAAAACTCCAATATTGGAGCTCAAAAGCTCGGTCCACTGTTTGAGAAGTTGCCTGCGCCCCAGCCTTGACAAGACTCCATATGAGTTTTACTCGGTCTGGAGATGGACTGTGCAGCGCCATATCTAGACAGCTTCTTCCAGTTGTAGTCGTCGCATTGGGATTGGCGAGACAATGCAATAAAGCCTCAGCTACTCCATAGTCGCCATATTCACAAGCCAGGCTCAATAAGATATCTGCTTTCGGCCCAGCCTTTCTGCTTTGCAAAGAAAAGAGCCCTCGGAGAATTCGCGATGCTTCTTCAAAACTGACGTAAGTGCAAAACAGTTTGAGACCTCCGTAAAGCTCGCCTTCGGTCAAAGCATCAAAGTCAATACCAACACCAAACAAGTAATACACCAGACGGAATTTGAGTTCATCTGGGAAGTTGAGTTTCAAAGCTTGAGAAATGGCACGCCCATTGACGTGGGAATCTTTCGATAGGCCCGATGCTATCAGGAGGCGCAGCATGCCTACGTTACCAGATGATATAGCCCACTCTATGAGCTTGGTGTTACCCTTGAAGTTCTGGGCGTCTTCCAGAGTGAAGCGGCTTAGGCAAAAGATAAATGCCTCAGCGTCAGAAGACTGTATAGCCTCCCAAGCATAGTCAACAAAACAGTGATCAAAAACCGAAAGCCGATTCAAAAGCCGAGTTTTTATCGGAGTTTTTGTACCCAGACGGATGAAATGGAGACACAGCCACCTCACTAGATGGTATTCTAGCTGATTCAAAGTATCCTTTTGCGAAAGTCGCATTAAAAGAACCCAGAGCTTAACATAAGCTTGGATCTTTCGTACCCCAAGGCCTTTAGTAAGCTCGTGCTTAAGTAGAAGTATGTGACCATTGGATAGTGCCCAAAGGGTCATTCGACTTGGAAGCAAGTAGGGCAAGTGGAGTGAACTCAGGGTGGCCAATGTAGTAATATCGAATCCGACATGATTGAATAATCTTTCGGCAGCTTCATCAGTATCGTGACCATGAATTCCAAACTTCGGATGATCTAGCAGGTGATACCAGTTTGGCAGCGAAGGAAGACTCTCCAAATGCGATGTCTGCCTTATCCAGTTGTTTTTGGCATATGGTAGCAATATGAATTGTTGCGCGTTGCTTGCTTGAGGGCCTGCGCTAACTTGAGCAAGTGTAGGGCCAATATCCCGCCTAAGCTTGGACTTTAGTCGGAAGAACTTATTTGCAACGCTCTGCCCAGCTTGGCGATTGCTCAGAGTACTTAAAGCAACTGTCTCGGGCATCTTGTTCGCACTGATCTTGGGAGCAACGTTTCTGGACAACCTGGTGTCAAAGACATTATAGCTGAGATAAGTTACCAGTACCTCAGCCATAAAGAGGTTCGCGGCCTTCTCGGTAAAGGTCCATTCTGCTGCATTTCTTGGAGAGTTGAGGCAGAAGCTTCGAGCACTATGGTGGATGAACGTAACTGTATCGTCTTCCTCATCGACCATGACAAGACAGCCACAGAACCTCAAAGCAGCGTGGATGCTGCTAATATGCTGCTGTGGACTCCACGTAGTTTGTCCGACCTTGACGCTAACAGCTTCACGTAACTGCTCCGTTGTCAGTGGCTCTCTGGCGCCAACAAGTAATTTGAAGATTTGGATATGATGGCCCTTGGAGTCACCCCAACTCGCTTTCAGCAGGTTTCGTTCGTAAGTTTGCGTGAGATCCCGCGGAAGGTCGCGGATTGCTTCACGTATCGCAGCATCTGATAATTCGGAACATATCGACTCAAGCTGCAGGGAAACCCACAAAAACCTTCAAAAAAGCACGTTTAGTGAGTCAAGAAGCAGTGATTTCAGCCTTTTATGTACTTACATCCCACCTGCCCCATCAATGAGTTCCTTCTTGATGTCTTGAACAAGCAGAGGGTCGAGGGTGACTAGCCGTTGATTCCGTACTCTGTTATCTACCTCAACTTCAACATAGTCGGATATATCCTGATTCTCTTCCGGGATAGACTCATAGAATTCGAAAGATTGATCATTCCATACTGAGCTTTCAGTAGGAGTCCTGAGTGATATGCAAACCTTATAGCCCTCAGGTTTGATAGTAGATAAGCTGTGCAGGACAGTCTGTTGCTCTTCCATGGAACATTCGTCAAGGCCGTCAATTACGATGTATACGTGCCTATCATGTGATGGCATGTTTCTCAAAACTTTAATAATGTCGTCTAGGTCTAGTCGAGGCACAGACTCCACGAATATGTGGTCGAAGTTACTATCGTTGACAAAAACCTCTAAAAGCTGCCGCAGTAGGGAACCAAATATGGTTCTAGAGTTAAGAGAGTCGGGGGTGTCATGGCGAGCAAAAAAGTATAGCGTAATGGAGTTTTGAAGAAGGTTTAGGTCATCGATAATATTAGCGAGAAGAACAGATTTACCAGCACCCAGTTTACCACGGAAAAGGATTGAATCACCCGTAGTCGGTGCATTTTTCCATTTCTGGTACTGGCTGTATGAGGGCAGAATGCGAGTCGTTCCACGCTTGCGAGTTTGTTTCCATGTGGTTCGATAATCGTGCTGTGAGCAAGCATCGAGAAAGCGAATGCTCTCGTTGATCTTTTGACGATGTTGCAGATATTTGGAGCGGCTCGACACTATTGAGCGGAAGGTTGCATTCTCTTTAGCCTCTTCTTGAAGGCCTTGACTGAGCAATAGACCAGCCTCTTCTTTGATAGAGGCGGACCATGTGTCAAGATCTGCTTGGAAACCTTTCATATCAGGATCTCTGATGGATGACGAAAGCCGACCAACGACAGACTTTTGGGCCCACTGAATGGTCTGATGACAGATGTTGGTGACAACGATAAAGTACTCGCAAAGATAGCGCTGTAAGTTCTTGGACTTTGGGTAGATGGCAGCCATTGCTTGATATCGAGGTGCGTTTCGCCCAACGGCCATAAACAGAACAGAGAGTTTTTCCAAGTGAGTCAAGTAGCCAGTTATTACCTAAAATAAAATAAAAATCACTAAAATGAATCAGATAAAAGCGTCCGTGCTTCCTTACATGCACAGTCATTCTCGCCACAGACCAGACTCCACATGCAATGAGGTTCTGGGGAATTGATTTTGTCATTGTCTACTAGGGTATTGGAAGGTT